>JH719956.1:607425-997901 GCA_000231845.2 Tetrahymena malaccensis 436
TTGATATGGAATTCTTGTATAGTTAATATTTGGTAAATTTAATTAATTTTGGTATCCAATTGCTTTTACTAATGGAGTTAAATAGGTAAGGTTTTTTAGTATTTGCTGAGCTAAATTTTCTAACTGATTTACTTCTGTCGCATTCTATTAAAACCTAATTAAATAAATTATAATTTATAGTAAACACCTTATTAATAAATATTTAGTGATAATATTTTTTTTTAATTTTGTTATCTGCTATCATAAAAATAATTAAATATATTAAATTCTTAATAACTAAAATTTGAGTCATTTATTAAGGTTAAAACATATATTTTTGATTAACAAATTTTTTTTGGTAAGTAGAAGTATAAATAACATTTATTTTTATTCATATTTTTAACCTTCCATTGATATTTTTAAATTATTTTAAAATTAAAAAACTATGGTTATTCATTTTATTTAAAATAAATAAAATATTAATTTTTACAATTAAAATGTAAATTTAATTTTTAAACGAATTAATTTTACCATGTATTGACTAAGAATTAGTTTTTGTTAATCATTTAGACTATTGTTTAATCCTCTTTCTAATAATAGGTCTTCATAGCGTTGTTAAAAGCATAAATATGTTTAGGATTTTATATTACTAATCCTTCAATGATTTTCTAGTGAAAAGAGTTTATTTGATTTAGATAGTATGGAAATTTATAGATTTCTCTACTCAATTGAAAAGAAATAGTATTAGTGTCCATAGAGCTAAAGTAAATTTAAATTTAAAATAGATTATCACAAAATTAATTGATATATAATTTTGTGTAGTATAAAGCTATATACTAACTAGCTACAGAAATCATAAATATGAGTATTACAGGAGTGATGCTTAACAAAATGATCTTTTTATACATTTTTATTAAAGTTATTTGATTTATGAAAATAACTTACTCAATTTATTTTTAATAAAATAACTCTAAATACTGTTTATGTTAATATATTTGTTTAAGCAATATTAAAAAAATTATATTTATAATAAATAATCTTATCATATCAACAAACCAATTTTTTACATCTATATAACATAAACTTAGCTAAAAAATGCATTTTAGTTTAAATGGATTTTTATATAGAACTACTTATTTTTTGTTTTGATTGAAAATTGTTTAAATCTGTTAATATTATTACTATGAAATTGAACTTAACAAACACATAAAATTATGAAATAAAAATGAAGCAATTTTTTCAAAAGTTTTAAATAAATGTTAGATAAGCTAAGCGCTAATATTAATCTCTTTAGAAAGATAGATACTAAAATATTCTTTCAAAACAATAGAAAATTCTAATAATTTCTTGATTTTTGAATTTAAAGGTTTTGTCTTCATTCTATTCAAGAAAATTATTTCCTTTTTAATTTGCAAGTATAAGAATTTATACGTTAAATACCTGTAGAGTTTAGCACATACTTTAAAATAGATAATTATTAATTATGTGTATTTATTATGTAGTATAAATGATAAATTTGAGAGAATTTCTCTAAATATTTACCTATTCTTATTTAAATTAATTATTTAAATATAGTCGTTTATTTTAATCGCCAACAATATTCTTATCTAATTTTACAAACTAATAATTGTTTTCTGCATACCTGAAGGAATATAAATTCTAAAATAATTAATTTAGAGAAATTCTAACTAAATTGTGAAATTATTAATTTATACTAACCTTAATTTCAAATTATATTCCATTTTTATACAGAAAATCTCCAAGATCTTTTTTTTCTTATTCATCATCTTGCTTAGAGGATTTATGAAATTTATTTTGATTTTGTTTTTAAATTTTTTCTTTTAAAATATTCTCAGTGTTAATTTAAAAAAATTTTTAATTATATTTTATATTTTAATCTTCACTTATTTTGTTATTTAAACAATTTTTCTAATCCTATTCAAAATTTAACTATACTAATTTTTAAAAAATATTTTATTTATTTAAATTTGACATTAAATGAAACAAGGGCTCTTCGTTGTAATTATTTTTAATAATAGTTTTACACTAATTTACTTATTCATCACAAATTTAATCATACAGATTAAGTTCTGAAAAATACTCTAATGATAAACTGTCTTATGAATTATTTTGTTAAAATACTTTATAATTTTAAGAAAAATCAATATTATTATTAATTTAAAATTAAAGATATTTTTATTAATTTTCATAGATTAGATTTTAAACCTCGATTAAAACATTTTTTTTTAGTTAAAAAAGCTAATTTGCATTTATAAGGTGGCTTAGTTGATATATTTAACAATTTTGCATATCAATTAATGACAACGACATTTAATCATTAGGCTTAATTAATACTTTTTCCAACAAAGATTAAAGTAACTATAATTATGTATTTAAAAAGTTATTCAAATCTTAATAAGGAATATTTAAATTGTTATCACAATTTTATTTATTTTAATCCTAAAAGATTGTTTAAACTTAAATCTTTTCTATAGAAAAAGCAATTTAGATAGATGTATTTATATTAAATCTTTAGTGATACAAAAACAGGCTTTTGCAATCAATTTAAAATTAGCTAAAAATATAAATCAATTTATCCACAATTTTGAAAGGCATGTGAGATACAAATGTTTTACTACTTTCAAGTATATGTGTAAGTAAATCAGCAGCAGCCCTATATTATTTCCTGAAAATTAGATATTCTGCATAGTAAAACTTAAGCAATAAGCAAATTAAATCTAAGCTGACATTTTATTGGTAATTTGGGTAATCATTTTTATTTAAATTTTCAAGATCTTTTTATAGTATTTAATTAATAATTTAATTCCTTGTACATAAATTTCTATTATTGCTTATATTTAAATATTTATTAATTGTTTATTCACTTGGATTTGAACCAATCGATTGTATTTTATTACGGCTATTACTACAAATTTATTTTTTTGAAAAAAAGTTAAATCTAGAATTTAAAGCTGAGTAACTTGAAGTTAAAGGATTATTAACTTAGTTTTTAGAGTTAATTCCTTGGTCAAATGTACCATTTGCTTATTATTCAGACTTAAGAAAATTTTATTAACTCGAATAATTTTTATTTTGCTGTTGGCCACTTTGTATCTCTTAATTAATATATGAAAGATTTCCAATTTTATTTTTTTATAATGTTTTGAATAATTCTTCTTGTTATTAATTTTTTTTGGGTAAATTTTATAAAGAAAAATTTGTTTATTACTTTTGCAATGTTTTTTATTTTTCTTAATCCTTTATGATAGCTATTGCTTCCTAAAATTTCTACTCAGCTTTACTAAATTGAAGGGATCTATATTGACTTTTTGATATTAAGCATAAATTTAGAACTTAAGAACTTTCACTTTAAGGAAGAAAAGATTGCACTGTTATTAAATCATTCACAAGAAATTTAATTTCAGGCCAAAAATTAAAATGATTCAACATTTAATTTTTTTGTTCTAAATTTTCTTAAAAAGCAATCAAAGTAGTGATGTAATTATGCATTCGAGATTTTAAACTTTCTATTAAATCTAAGAAAATGGCTTATTTTTCCTAAATGTGAAGCTACTGAGCTTAGTATTTTCCTTGAGCAATTTAAATACTACATCGTTTTTTTTGTTTAATAAATTACTATTAATCTTTTTAATATTTTGATTTAGACTGTTGATTTTTTGAAATTAATTTATTACAAATCTATTTATTTTGAATTATTTCATTACTAGTTTAAGAGTTATTTTGTGAGGTGAAGCTATTTTTTTAAACTTAAAAAATAGAAACATTAGAAAATAAATGCTCTTAAATTTTATCTTTATTTTAAATTTATGTATTACCTTCTTCAAAAGAATAAAATTAAAAGATATTCTCAAATTTATACTGAATATTATTGTCTATATAAAATTGTTGTATTTCATACTTTGCATACATGATTGATAAAGAAAAATGTTCTAAAGCTTAGAAATAATGTTCTTAATTTAATAAGATATTACCTATGTTGTTATGAATGATTCCAACAGCTGAGAAATTTTTAAACTTTGTAAAAAAATCTACTCTTTTACTCAAATCTATTAAAGTTTGTCCTTAATTATTAACAAAAAAGTTTTCAGATGTGTATAAAACACACTAAAAAAGCTCAAAAAAGCTTTTATAGAGAAGCTGTGCTTCTAACGATAGAAATAGTTCATCAGTATTTTTATCAAAATCATTTATAATTTCAGATATTTCTATCATTCTATTTAGCGAATTAATGCGATTTAAATCCTAAGTTAAACAAATTAGAGGCAAAGTTATTAAGCTTGTTATTTTGAAAGCATAATAAGCAGATATTAACAGGAACACTATGCCTAGAATGCCAAGAATTACCTAAATTGTCAAAAAAAACTTAGAAGAAAATTCAATTAATGAGTTAGTTTAAGCTTTTAATTCTTCATCAGAAATCATATTAATTTATAGATAAACATATTACAGTTACTAACCTTATATTTTAGTGTATTTACTGATATGTTTTGGAATATCATCGTAGCTAATAACTGGGTTTATAATTACTTTGTAAATGGAAGAATTTCTGTAATAGTCTAAAATGATATTTTTTTTACTTAAATCTATCATTTAATGTATGCTCGTGTAGTTATTTTATGTTAGGAAATTCCATTTATTAAAATTTTAATTTATAACAGCGAGGAGGTTTTGTGATGAGACTATATCTTGTTAATATAAAATTTCAATATCATAAAAATTATCTGCTTAGTAAAGAGAGGAATGATTAAACTATTTTCTAGAATTATATAGGATTTACAAAGTCCTTGGATCTAATATATAGTATTGCTTTGAAGATTAAATAACATTTTAAAAATAGTCATGTATGTTGCTAATCATAGCTTCTATGCATTGAACTTTATAAATTTGAGCTGAATTAGTTGTGGTATTATAAAATAGCATTTTTTAGCATCCGTGCTGTGATAAGTAAGGACTAGTCATACCCAAAGAAATTTATGGAGGATTCATATAAAAGGATGTCTAATTTTAACTATTCATGTACCAAAATCTACA
This sequence comes from Tetrahymena malaccensis 436, assembly GCA_000231845.2. NCBI lineage: Eukaryota > Ciliophora > Oligohymenophorea > Hymenostomatida > Tetrahymenidae > Tetrahymena > Tetrahymena malaccensis. The sequence goes on from JH719956.1 coordinate 612,457, forward strand.
CCTTGGATCATACTTAAATTTACCATAACGACAATTTTAATCGTCAACAGAGGAAAGCGATGAATTAAAAAAACTAGAAAAAAGTATTCCATCTTAGGATGATGATTATATTATCTACTTAAATGGTATCCTTTAATAATTTTCACTAGGTTAACTTATTTGGTTATAATATCCTATAGAATTTACTAATGGACTTAAATAGCTAGCATTTTTTAATATTTCCTAAGCCAACAGTTCTAATTAGCTTAACTCTGTTGCATTTTATTGATACCTATTGAAATAAAAAAAAATTTATTCTAGTAGAAGTTAAATATTTAAATAAAAAAAATAAAATTTTTTTTCAGTTTTTTAATTTCTGATATTAATTAACTTGTAAGATTTATTAATTTTTTTCTAGTAAAGTTTTTCCTTCACAAACTATCTTATCAGATAAAAAGATATTAATAAACAGTAGATTAAGAAATATTTACTTCTCTTTCATTTTATTTATTAAAAATCATTAATAAAAGAAAATGATGTTGGCTATAAAAGACTATTTAAGCATAATATATTTTTTGTGTAATTTTTAAATTTATTTTTGTGCAAAAATTGATTTAAATTTTATAAAAATCCTTTTAAAAATAATAATTTACCAACTATTTACTAAGAATGGATTTTTTTATATCATTTAAACAATAGTCAGATCTTCTTATTGATGATACGTACGCATAATATTACTTAAAGCTTAAACATGCTTATAGTTTATCTTGACTTAACCCTCAATGATCTTTTAATGAAATGAATTTATCAGTTATAAATTTACAGGGAAATTATAAATTTCTCTACTTAATCTAAAAGATACGATGTTAGTAGACATAGAGCTAAAATATATTTTGTCTTAATATAGATTATTACAAAACTCATTTATGGATTACTTTGTATAATACAAAGCTATATATTAACTAGCTATTAATATCGTAAATGTTAGTAAAATAGGTGTTATAGCTAATAAAATTGTCTTTTTTTTCATTATCTTTGAAAATCTTAAAAGTATTATAGCTTTTATTGATATTTATTCTTTAAGGTTTTGCTTTGCTAACAATATAAGATCAATTTCTTTCTGTTATTAGCAATATTAATTTTAATTTTACTAAATAAATATTCTTAGCAAATATTTCAACATAAGAATATTATAGAGCTAAATATTATTTCTCTAAGTCAATAGATTAACATAACTAAATTTACAATATTTTTACTAATTATGTCTTAATACTTTCACAAAATGTTAATAATTAATATGGATTTATTATTTATATTAAAAAAAGAGATTTGATATTAAATAATAATCTTAATCTTTAAGTCTTAGTGAAAAATAAAAATACCTTAAAAAATAAATTTAAATTTGGTTAATTATTTTATTATATACGGTAAGTTCTCATAAATTAAAACCTACTCAAAAAAAAAATTTTTAACAAAAAATTGGTGCTGTAAATAATTTATAAATTTAATAAGTTTTTTTGAAGTAGCTTTTTTAATTTTGGGATAATGATATATAATATAAAAATTTAATATTATTTATTTAACTTTCAAAAATGTTATATATAACTAGAATAAGTTTTTTTTGTAAATTGATTTCTTTATGATTAAAGAAAGCTTATTAATAGATTTGTAGAGTAAAATATTCTGATAATAACCTTTTCTTGGAAGATGTAGCATCCGTCTTAATATTTTTCAAGAAAATTTTAGCCTTTTTCTGATGAGAAGATTACCAATAACATATCGTGAGAAAATAGAGTAAAACATAGTTAATCAAATAATTTATTTTGTAAAAGTTATATTTTATCTGTAGAATATAAAATAACTCTATTAATACTTTATTTTATTTCACTTTACTAGAAAATGTGAAAATAATAAAAAATATCATTTTCTTATTTATTAAATAGCTTTTGTTTATGGTACTGAGGTTTAAAGTTGTTTTTAAAAATTTTAAACTTAATGTCTTCATATTATAATTATTTAGAATATAATTGGATTATAGTTTATCTAATAAATTAATGAAATTTTAAATTATTTTTATTGATCTGTTCTTACTCTTGTAGTGTTATTTCATCAATAATTTTTAATGATTTACATTAGAATGAAGTATCCTAGTTTAGAGGAAGTTCTTATAATTATATATTTGAATCTGAAAATTAGTCCTAAGAGGAATTCAAATCAAGTTAATCTATAACATCTCCTTAAGCGTAATCTAATTTTACATTCTATACATCACTTAGATATTTTTTATAATTACGAATTGGTTCATAAGGATTTTAAATAGATATTTTTGAATCGTACTGCTGTAATCTTTTTAGAAAATTTGATTTAAAACTTGATTATATTTTTGTTTGAGAAATATTTTAGCAAAAACTTTGATGGTTTTCACTCAATAAATTCTAAAGAGTTGTTTGCTTTAATTTCAATTGATTTTAATCATTAATATTCGATTAATTATTCTATGAATCTTGCTAGTTTATTGATACGTAGGATTCATCCAATATGTTTTATTTTTAGTTTTCTTTAAATAAAAGTAATTGATTATTTGAGCAACTTTGTTAATCATCAAATATAGATTAATTTTGAAATACTCCTGTTATATTTTATGATTTTTCATAAAAACAAGCTTAAAATTTTAGATCTTACCTTGAGTTTTAATTAATATTTTATTATTATTGTTGTTGTTATTATTATTATATTTAAGCAGTACTATTATTAAAAATAGTTTAGTTATCTTCATCGTTCTCTTTTTCTAATATTTCTGATGCCATATATATGATATCTTAACTCTAAAATTTGGAAATAATACCATTTATATCAGATAAAACTGCATTTATTAAGGTTTTTATTTAAGTCACTTTCACGAATTCCATGTATCTTTCAAATACACCATCTTCTTAATTAAAAATACTAATTGCTAATTGGTCTTAGTTTTTGTACAAAACATCATTAGATACACCACTTATAATTTTAAGTGATTCAATAGCTGTTTTATTATTACCATTTGTGTCTAATATTATAGCTAAATGCATTGGTTGGTTTTATTGCAATCTAGTTAACATTTGGTCAAGTAAAGGAGAGAGGGTGTCATAAAGGTTAAATATATCTTTTAAGTAGCTAGCTATTCTAAAAGGGAAATGAGCTAGTATCCTTTAATTTTATTCAAAAATTTAAGAAAAATAGTTGGCAGCCTGTAGATAATCTTTCTTTTGCAAATAAAACTCTGCTTAATAAAATCCAAGAGCCATCTAAATAGTTTACACAAACAATTAGATTTGATTGTTCTTTTTTTCTAAATTTTCTTGGTATTCCTTTGATTTCTAAACAAAATATGTCTCTAAATTTAAATTACTTTTATTTGGTTATTCACTATCTTAACCTTTTAATTTTGAAAATGCATCACTAAAAGTTTAATTATTAATTTCTTTATTTGCTTTAAAGGAAATATTCCTCTGTTTATTTTCATTGTTTTCAATTAAAGCTAAAGATTCAACAATTTATTAATTTTATCTATGTTATGTATTGTTTTTTATAGATTTTAATCTTTGTAAAAACTAACTATTCACCACTTAATTTGAATTTATAGGACTGCAGCTGTTTTAGAATAAATGTAGCTTTCTTTGGGTCAATAGAGGAGATGAACTTTCAATTATACTTTCTTATTGTGCAGGATTAGGCTCTCTGATTACAACTTTACAAATTGAAGAATAATCGATGAAGTAATCTTTCTAATAACTAATATTAGAATGTTATGTTAAAGGAGTCTATTCATTTTAATCAAGTTTGACAGGACTACTTTCCTAATTTTTAATTGTGTTTTATTTTTAAAAATTTGAATATTTCTTTTTGGTTTAATAATCTTATAAACTTTAATAATTGTTTCCACTAATTGTATTGCTCTGATTTATTTTTGATAAACCTTCATTCTGTTTACTTAATGATAATTTATTCTATGAAAAACTTTATTGTTTTTTTAGTTAATAATTTTTTACTTTGTTAAGAGAAACATTTTGTTCTGTTTTAGTTTCTCTTTTTACAATAGAATTATTTTTGATTTTAGATGGATGTTATTGATTTGCCATTTAATTATTTTTTAGTTAATCTATCAGATTATAGCATATATTAAATTTTTTTAATGCTTTTTCAAATTAGTTTAGTCTAAAATAACATTTAGCTGTTAAATAATTTAAAGGTGGTTCTATAAATATTTTAACTGGAAGATTTGATGAAATTATTTTTAATTCTTTTATTAAATCTTTTATTTCATGCCATAGATTTAGCTAAGGAGTTTAATATTTAGATTTTTTTTATTGTTTACTTAAGTCAAAACTTTCTTAGTAAGCTATTAAAGTAAACACATAATTTTATTTCCTATAAAAATAATTGGAATATAACTAAACTATTTATTATTAGTCATTTTCATCTTTTTATTCATCTTTATTTTATATTTCTTCTTATTTTATTTCACTTTAAATATTTTTTTTACATTTAAATATTTATTAAATTTTCATTTTTATTGTTTTCCATATATTAAGATTAAGTTAAGCATCTTAGTTAACATAGTTTTATTGCTCAATTGGTGCCTAAGAAAAATTTGAAACACCATTTTTTTAAGAGTTGACCTAAATTTTAGTTTGATCTGAGGTAAGTTAATTAGCTTTTTTAAAAATAGAATTACTTTTGCATTTTTCATACTCAGTTTGTTTTCTTTATTAATTATTAATTGGAGTTTATTCTGATTATGTTTATATATTTTTAACGGAAGCTTAATTTGAATCATTATCATTTATCTAAAAGTTAAAGCAGTATTTATATAATCCTGATGATTTTGCTAAACGTGGATTTTAATTGCAAAATTTTTAAATTTCATATTTTGCAAATTATATTGAACTCTAGAAGCTTTCAAGTGCATGAAAAAACTAGCATTAATTTAACAAAAACACTCCTATATTATTATATGTAATGCCTACAGCATAATAATTTTAAAAATTTTACAGAAAATCTACATTTTTACAAAGTGTCAATAATGTTTTTGCTTAATTATCTTTGTAAATATTTTCAGATTACAAAAGAAGAAGATTAAAGATAGATGAAAAACTCATATAGAGCTCATATGTTTCACGAGAAAGGAACATTTCTTTTTCATTAAGTAAATTACTAGAAATAATAGAACCTAACTCAGAATCATTGCTATTAATTTGGATTCTTTTGAGGATTTTTAGTAAATGGTTTATAGGAGCGTTGATAATATTTAATATTTAAACTGTATAGAAAATGGAAATAAAAATCGAAATTATTGCAAAAATTAGCACTAAAACTCCTCCATAAACAAAGAAGTTATTCAATATGAATATAATACTTTGCTAATATTTTTAAAGCTCTTAATCTGATATTATATTTATTTACAAGTATGCTACTTCTACTAAAGTCTTGCCTTTCTATTCAAAATTGCTACTATAATATGGAATTTAGTCAAAAATTACAATAGGATCAATTATAGCTTAATATTTAGTCCCATTACGAGTGTATGGAATTGAAACAGTCAAATTCCCTAAAGCATTCAAAATTTTACTGTCTATATAATCATAGGATTATAGTATCCATTAACTATAATTGCTATTTAATGTTTGTTATAGTTATTAAATGTCTGAACTTTATGGATCTAAATTATCAAATTCTATTTCTTAGATAGTCTAGAAATTTAAAAATGAACTATAGTCTGGCTGAGAAGAATCAAAAATTACAAGCTGAGAAGATGGTTAAATTATGAAAAGCTATTTAGTAGATTATGCTAAATTTTAAAAGTAATCTTTAATATTGGATATCTTAGATTCAATACATAAAACATGAGATATATCCATTTGATTTGTGCTTTGATTAAATAAAGCTACTTTTTAGCAAGATTGTTATGATGAAAAAGGTAATTAATCGCCATATGAAATAATTGGAGAGTTAAGACTTAAAGAGGTCTATTTGATAGCATCTTAATACCATTTACGACAAGTAGGATTGTAAATACCATAAGTACCTTTAGAACAGTTGCTATTTTCTTCAATACTCAAAGTAGAATTGAGACTCGTAGAATAAAATAATCCCTCCTGAGAAAATCCAAAAAATATGTTTTAAATTGGAATATATTTATCTTATGCTTAGATTTCACTTTATAATAGCACTGCTTTCATTAGTGGGTCTATTCTGTTTATTTGAAATAAGATTTATTAAGCATGTTAATCAAGTTAGTTTATCTCAGTTGCGTTCTATTAATACCTTTATTATTTAAATGAGAAAAATTATATTCTTTTTAATAACCTAAGTAAATAGAAGAATTGAAAATAATAATTTCTTTATTACTCATTTACATATCTATTTGTATTTATTGTTTGGCTTTTTAGAAAATTTAATTTACTAATGATCTAAACATGAATCAATCCAATCCAATATTTTATACAGTAAATTAATTGAATAGTGTTTTTGAAAAGATAAAAAAATTAGTATATTTTTAGTTAAATTAATTACCAAGTAGAGATTAATAATTTATTTTATAAATATAGTTCTATCATAAAAGGGTCTCCTTGTCTGTAATAAAGATTTAGTACCTAAGTGATTGATTAGTGATAATTAGGATTAAGTTTCACTCTCCCTGTAATAAGCTTAAATGAATAAGAGTTTAACAAAAAAAGCTGAAATGGTATATTTTATATTTCTATCTAGAGTTTTAAAGATAATAATTATGAGGCTGTTTTACTAAAAGAAATTTAATTCTGATATAATTAGTCAGAAAACTATTGAATTAGATTTTTAGAGTGGTATATTGAAATAGCTTGACTAACTATGGCTTCTATAAATGTGAGTATTATTGAAATATTCACTATAGCTATAAGCACTAGTTTAAATGTCATAGATCAGCAACAACACTATCAAAATTTATTTTATGTAATAATTTACTAATTAATAATAAACAATATTTTAACAATATAAATATATTAATTAAGTGCTACTTGTTTTTTCTTCTCTTCTTTTAAATATATATCAACGTTAATTGTTAATTAATTTCAATAAGCAAAATAGATAGCTGTAAATTTAATTAATATTAATTACTTTTTCTTTGCTAATGTTTGCATGAAAAATAGTAAAAACATTTTTTGCAAGAAATATAAATAATTATCCATGCAATTGAAATGTTTTTTCATTCTTGTTATTTATTTGTAAAATAATATAAAAAAATAAAAGTTAATTATATTAATAACAGATTAATCATTTTTAAAACAAATAGTTTTTTAAAATATAAAAAAATAGATTAATAAATTCTTTCTAAAACATACGCTTTAATTACAAATATAAACTCTAAATCCTCATAATTAAGATTTCTTATTGTCATTTTTTAAATTAATCTTAAAATTTGCTTATTTGTTAAATATTTGATATGTGCTCTCTATTTGCAATATACTATAATAACATAAAAAAGGTTGTATAAATTTATATTTTAAAAACTAAAGCAAATTTAAAATATTTATATAAATTAAAAGGGTATTTATTTTTTACATACATTTAAAAAAGCTAATATTATTTTTTTAATCAAATAAAATAAAATATTTTTTGCTCGCTTTCCATTGATAAATATTTTAATTTTGAGAAATTATATGTAATTTAAATAAATTGTATTTTTTCATCAATCAGAAAAACTGAATAACAGTTGGATAGATATTTTAAGAAACAAATCTACAAGTCACAAGCAATCTTAAATAATTAAAATCATTTAGAATAAATATTTAATAAGATTTTTTATATTTTATTTTTAATAAATTCTATGTAATTCAAATAAATTATAGAGTATTTTTTCATAAATCAATCAGAAATGCTGAATAACAGTTGGATAGATATTTTAAGAAATAGATTCCCTTTAATTTTGAAGATATTTTAGTAGATTTGAATAAGAATAAAATATTTTAATTATCACTTTACTATCTTATTTATAGCTTTAATCATGTTCTATTTCTAAAAAATTATTCCCTTTCTATGATAGTAAAATTATTAACTTTACATCAAGAAATGATAAAAGAGCGCAGAGTTTATCAAACAAATCATTTTTGATTATTTATATTCTATCAGTAGAATAAATAATAATTTTCTTTAAATTTTAAGAATCTTAGCAAGAATTAAATTTATTTTTCTGAGAAACCTTTTATTAAATACCTAAATTTTAGTTAAAAAACATTGAAATTAAGGACTTTCTAATGCATAAATGAAATTGAAGATTTCTGTTATTAAATTTCTGTTCAGAATTAATATGATTATGTTTCAAATTTTCTAAGCATGAGCTAATTTAAGAATTGTCAAAGTTAAATTCATTTTACTGCTTAGATTTGTTTTTTAAATTATTGATTTATATATGATTCTCTGTAAATTTTATATTTTTTTGAGATTCTTCTTTTAAATTTTAAAGTAGGGTTTCTATCTAAATGTTATTTTAACTATTTTAATGCATTATACTTTTTTTTTTTTTTTTAATTAAATTTTATCTTATTTATTATTGTTACTGATTAAGTATATTACGAAAAGGATTAGTATCTAAAGGTATTTGTATGAAATCACTCTTTTCTTCAGCTAAAATATAAGATTCTTAATAGGTTTATTATGAAATTGGAGAGTCATTTGGTAAGCTATAAAAAGACTTTAACGTAATTATTTTATCAAATGTAAAATCTTTTTTTAGTTAGTTATTTTGATTTAATTTATCTTCTTATAATCTATTTGAATTGTCTATAAAATATTCTGATTACTTTTAATTTTCTAAATTTTAAAAACCTAAACTAGATCTTTATGAATTTTCTAAATTCATTTCAGAAATTTTACATAGAGTCACACATTATAATAAGTTTTGGAAATCTTTATAAGATATTTATTCATATACATCCTCTATAACATTTTTAAAAATTGGCTTTATCATACAAGTGAAAGTAAGGCATTAGTATAACTAAATAAAAGAATGCTAAAAACTTGAAATAATAATACCCAGCTAATCTCTCTGCTAAGTTAATGTTTAATTGACGATATTTGATAATAACGAAATAGACTAATAAATGCTATTATTATCATTTTAGCAAGCAAAAATAATAGCTACTTACATTTAGATCTAAGGATTAAATTTTTTGCAAATATTATTAAAATCTTTAGAGATAATGCCACTATTTTCAAAAATATTCTTGAGTAATTTAATTATTTTTTACGGAAAATGTGACATGAATTTTTTACTATTTTCGAATAAGCTTGTTAAAATATTAGCTGCTTGATAATACTTTTTTTACTTAGATAATAATTCCACCTTTGCTATATCAATAAGAAAATTCAAAACATCTCCATCTAATTCAAATATAAAATCATCTTGCTCTTCTCCTCTTTATTCTATCTTCCTTATATTTTTTAAAATCATCTCTATATTTTGTTTAGTTTGTCCACAATTCAAAACTGATTACTTATCAGGCAAGTTATTGGTTTGAATTTTTTTACAATCACTTATTGCTTTACTTTTCTCAAGGATATTTGTCAGTGATTTTTTTAGATTTTGAAATTTTTAATCTTTTTCTTAGATAATATTTAGAAGCTATTTCACTTAATTATATTTCAAATAACAAGATTGAGATAGTCGTTGTTTTTCTAATTAATTAGATTGGTTACTATGAAATTGTTACTCTTAAGATTCCTATAATGAATCACAATATAAATTATTAGAATATCCTTATTTATCAAAACTGTAGTTAAAAGCTGTTTAGTTTTTTTATCTCAAAATTTAATGTGAGGAATTTGGCACCAATTAGCTTTTATATGTTTTTTAAGTGCTATCATTTTATTGTATAGAAAATGGGTTGTTGTTATTATTATTATTATTATTTAAATTTTAAGCTTAATCTGAGTTTTTAAGCTCTGAATAATTAAACAAATCAGGCTCCTTTGAATTATTAAATTAATGAGCTTATTTTTGAGAATCGTTGACACCTATAAGAAATTAATTTTAATTTTATTTTTATATAAAACTAGATGCTTCCATTTTTTGTTACATAAAAATATTCTAAGACTTATTTGATTTTTTAGGTAAATCGCTTTAGCATTTATGGCTGAAAATATTCTTTTTATAGTTATCAGTGTTAGGATTTAATTAGTATTTGTTGATTTCATTTTAGTTTATATTTATAATTTCTCCTTCATTTTTATTTTTTAAATAATTGTTAAGTCTTTAGGTTGAAGAGACTATTGTTTAGCTGTGATCAAATATTTGAGAGTGAGCAGAAACTGATTGAGTATTTTTACAAAAGCAATTATTATTTTAGGTTTTATTTTATTGAATTATTGCTTAAGCAAAATCTTATTACTTAATTTCATAAACAGGATTTTGATAAAGTTTAGATTTACTTAAAATATTTGATTAATCATTTAGCGCACTTGCTAAATCCAAATTATTTTTACTTTAATTGCACTAGTTTTATCTTTTTTGATAAACAGTTTTTCTATTATTAAATACAAAATTATCTTCACAGTCAATTAATGTTTTATTATCTTTTTTGAATGATTATTTTAAACATTCGCAGTACATTAGAATGACTTCACATTTTTAGATATTATTAAGCTTAACATGGCATTTGCAGATAAGTGTTAATATTTCAATTTCGTGCTATTTCTCAAATGGCAAATAAGGAAGAATGCACAAAATATTTTTTAAGAGGCTTTTGATTTCTTACCAAAAGTTATATTTTTAAGAGTCTAAATGCTACTTTTAATATTTTTTATCTTCATCCTAGCTTTCCTAAAAAGCAATCAAAGTAGTTATATAGTTTCTTTTTCTGAAATAAATGTTTAAAAGAAGTTGAATTCTTTATTATAAATGCCCATCATCAATAAAATAACAGCATTCCTAAAAAATTTTTTTGTAAGACTAGTCATTATACTCGTTTTTAAATGATATTCGATGCTTTTAGGAAATAAAACCTTCTTTTTGTGATTAATAATTTTATCTATTATTGTTCTTCATAAAGTCTTCAATTTCATTTTAGCTAATATTTTTTTTCTTAAAAAACTCATTTTTGAGCTTTTCATATATACTTTCTTAATTTATTTCATGCAAAATATTCTAAAATTAACATTCTTCTAAATTATTACATATTTATGAAAAATTTTAATCATTTGTTTCATTTTTATCTGAAAGATGAACTTTTGTTTTGTTTTTTTCTGCCTTGAAATAATCCATTGAAAACTTTTACCTTTTTGTAATTAATGCATTTGTTTTTGAATAAATACTTGATAAATTATAGCTGTGCATGCTACTTAGAGGATTATTTTTATCAGATTAAATTTACTTTTAATTTATTTTTTTATTTTTTTTTTGATTGCAATCAAAACCAAATTATGCCAAGATTTAAGAGCTTAAAGATTATTTGTTTGAGTTACAAAAACCCTGAATTTCATATTATGCAAACAATATAGATTAAGAAAAGTGTTCTAAAGCTTGGAAGTAATGTCCCTGACTAACAAGTATAGATCCTATATTATTATGAGCTATTCCGACTATATTGTAATTTTAAAATTACTCAAAAAATTATACTTTTTTACAGAGACTCATCAATGTTTAGTTTTAGTCATGAATGAAAAAGTTACAAGAGGTGTTTGTCAGTGTATGAAATACGCATTCAAAACTTTTAAAAAGATTATATGCTTCTTTTGAAAGAAAAATATCCTCTAAATTTAGCGAAAAATCAAGAAATAGTGAAAATAGCTAATCAGTTTTAATGTCAATCTAAATTTTTTTGAGGATATTAATTAGATGAACTATAGGACTGTTCAGTAGATATAGAATTTTAATAGTATAGTAGATCTAAAAAAAAATAACAATAACTGCTAAAATAATTTGAGCAATATAGCTGTAGAAGTAAAATTTATCAAAAAATTAAATCATATTTTCTGATTATTACTTTAGTACAGTATCTGATATTATATTTATTTGCACAAAAGCTATTTCAATATTGATTCCAGACTTTTACTCTTGCTTTACATTTAGAAATTAAGGTTTTTTATCAATTATAAAAATTGGGCTTAGTATTACATTCGAATTAGTTTTATTTCTTTGATATTCAAATACTGTGACCTATTCTGTTAACTCAGCCAATAATTCATTACTGCTGTAATTTTAAGATTCTAATATCCAATAATTATATTTACTAAGCATGTTCTCAAATACTTATGCATCATACTGAGATTACAGTTTTTATAATTCTATTTCTTATATTGTTTATTAAGGATAATCATATGGCTGACTAGAATCATAAATAACTTAGTTAGTCCTTGGATCCAAAATATAACTTTATATTGTAGATTTTGCAAAATTTTAAAAATAGTTTACTAAATTTTAAATGAGCAAGTTGAAGCATTAAACATGGTGAATGATGTCTTTTCCAGCTTATTAGTTGAATTAGTTCATCTTTTAACAAAGTAAATTCGAAAACTGTCCTTTAGCATTTGCATAATTTGGTGAAAATAATATTTAAGAATCGTAGTTTTAGGACTTGATGAACCACTCTGAGCATCTAGGATCAAAATTAAACAATCCCTTATTGCAATTATAAGTATTAGGAACTTTTGAAAAGCTATAATTTTTTGTTGTCAAAAATAAAATTCCATCATTTTCAAATCCGAACATAATTCTTTATAGTGTAACTGAAGAGTTTTAATTAAGCTAACTAAAGTGGTAGTAGATAGAGTGAATTAAGGGATCTAACAAGGTTATGTTTTTAAGTAAATTTTAGCTAGGTATATCTAGCTAATTGAATTAGCTAATATTTTATTAGTACCTTTAAATAAAAAAAAACATTAAATATAAAATATTTATCAAAAAATTCAAAAAATGTAAAAAAATGTAGGTTTTGTACATATTAATTAAAAATAAAAAACAAAATTTCTTTTTAGTAAATAATATTATTTGTAGCTAGGCTTTAAGGATGTCTTTCAAAATATTGAGCTAATATAGAATTAATCAAAAAAGCTCGATTATTCAAATTTTAATATAAAATTAATAAGTCAAAAAATGAATAAGTTTGATTATTATTTTCTTTTATTATTTTTTTAGATATAAATTAATTAGTAAATATTGAATCAATACTAATTTTTTAATGCAATTATTTTTTTCATTTTCATTTCTCTGTTAAATGAAAATATAGATCTGCTGTTATAAGCGATAGTTCAATTTATGATTTTATGTCAATTTTAATGATAAAAATATATTTACCATTAAGAAGTCTATGCGAAGTTCTTTTAAAAAGCCTCTGTTAAGTATTTGTTTTCTTTATTTTAATAAAATAATTCAGTATTTAACAGAGGCCTTTTGAATAATGGATTTGTCTAGATGATCCCAGCAAGTATCTTAGAACAAAACGAGTTAATTGCATTAATCATAATAGGATATGTTTACAGCTACTAACTTAGTTGATAGGATGTGCATTATGTCAATTGCTTACTAAACATTATTTATTATTTATATAGTTTCTCCTACAAATCTTAAACCTAACTATTTGCAAAATTTAAAGCTAAAAATTAACTTAAAAGAGCTAGAACAAATGCCATCATTAAAATAAATCCAGAAGCAAGTATATATAATAATTATATTCTCATACTTAAATTTTTTAAATGGGATATTTTATTTATTTTCTTTTTCTTCTTTTTGTTTGAAAGTTCTACTATTATTTTTCTATATATATTAATTAAACCAAGCAAATAATATTTCACAACCTTTATTATTATTTGCAAGATTATTTATCAATTTTTCACTGCATGACATTCATGCATATAAAGAGATAATAATGAATTCAATATATGTAGAGTTAAAAAAAATATATCAACTATTTCTATTAGACTGAGGCTGTAAATAACGTAAAGCTTTCAATTCTTAATAAAATATAAACCAACCATACTAATATTCCATAAAAAATGAAGAAATTAGTACTGAATTAAAAGATCAAAGCAAATTGAAATGAATTAAATTTTTTCTTATGGATGATTATTACTATAATCGCTTTCCCTTGCAAAAAAAATCAAAATTAAAATTTATTCAAAATTATACCCAATAATTATAAATTATCTACTTCATATTTCAAGATTAATTTCTTTCAAATAAATAGCATAAAATTTGAAATATTTTTTATTACTGTTTTGATTATAACTATTAAATATATTTATTCATTAGGATAATATTTGATGTTATTATTTTTTAATTTAAATTTACCTTAAAATAAAAATTTGTGAAAATATTAATAAATTTATTTTTTTAAATTTTATTTTCTTTTTTATTTAAGTCTTTTTCTTTTACAATTAACATATGAAGTGTTTCTATTTAAATAATATTCGTTTATTAATAATCAAAAACATTTAGTTAAAAAAATATTATAATTCAAATATTCTTAAAAGAAAGATTAAAATCAGCTAATAAATAAATACTAAACTGTTAAATAAATTATTAGAAGATATAAATTAAAAACCTAAATGAAATTAAAATATTAATCTATAAATAAATAATTAAAAGAATAAATAAATTATAAAACCCTATTTTTTATATTTTTTGAATTTCTTTGCAATATATATTTAATCTTAGTAAATATTTTTTTTAATAATATTTTAAATAGAAATATAACTCTAATTTTGAATAAAAAATTTTGATAAAATATTAAAAATGTTTGATTGGCTTTAAATTTTTTTTAATTTAAAAAATAAAATAAATCTTAGATTTTAATATTATGCAAGACCATATTCTTTTGTTTGATTTATTTTTATAATTAATTAGTTGTTATTTTTTATAATTAAAATTAATAATTTATATTGAAAAAAATTTTAAAGTAGCTAAAAAAGATTTGAATTAAAACTATTTTGATAGGATTTAACTCAGATCCTTATCAAAACTTGAAAATAATAATGAAGAACACTGTTTAAAAATGCTCATATATAAGTGGTTATGTATTACAAATAGGTTTATCACGCTTATTATAAAGATATTGTAATAGGCGATCTTCACTGTAAAAGAACATAATAACTTAAGTCTTATTGAAATATTCGTCATCGCTAAATTTCTTCTCTTTTTGTGATTCTTTCTCATTTAATTAGAGAACTATTAGCAGAATCTTGAAGGAATACAACAAATGTATTAAAGATTTATATTTTTAATCTTTAACTAACTTTTTTTATTCATCACATACAAACACGATTATTTTCTACTGATTAATTAAATAATTTTGTTGATAAATACTGCTTTTTTGATTTCTATTAGGTCTATTTTGCTGTAATTTCTCTTCTTTATTAATTTCTTGCATTTTTTGTGAAATCAAATAATCTTTATTTTGCAATTTTCCATTTAATATAATATCTATGATTGATTTTCTTACACAAAAATGGAAAATGCTGTTAAAATTATCATGTTTATTTTTATTTTTTTAGCGATTCTGTAAAAACATTGGAGAAACTATTTGATTTAAAATTGAATTTTGATTTTATTTATTAATATTTATTTATTCAATCTGAGCTGGCTACAACTAGATTAAAGGTTGCTAAGTTTAGTATAAAGTATTTTATGTATTAAAATATGTATTTTATTCTGATGATTTAATATTAAAGTTTAAAAGTGGCAAATGAAGAGGATTATTAGTTAAGAATTAATTTTAGTAACTTTCGGGATAATTGTTTTCATCTTCAATTTAAATTTATTCTATTGATTATTTTGTTTCAATTAAATTTTCTACGGCTTTAGAAATAGAGTTTTTCTTAAAAGGATTTCTGTTATATGATTAAATTAAATGATGCTTGCTTATTGGTGACTAAAGAAGACTTTTATTTTTATTTGATAAATCGTCACTTGTTTCTAATCTCTAATTTTCATAAATGCTTAATTAGCGTAGTGGTTTTTATAAATTTAGTATTTTAGGAGAATATAAATTTGAATTTATATTTGAAATATTTGTATTTTCTTGAGTAAATTTGGATTACTTCACTTACATATGGAATAGACTTCCGTTTTAAGTTTAGTTTGTTTATTCATTTTTATTTAGAATTTGGCTTTTTTATGCATTATCAATAGCATTGATAGAGATAGATTCACAAAATTCACTGTTTTAGCTACTCTTTGATTGAATTTCAGTAATAAAATTTATATCCATACTTTCATTTTCAAATTTACTTATATTCATTTTGTTTTGAATGATTGTGCTTTTTTTAACTTAATTTGATCTCTAATTGAAAATTTTATTTTTTTCATTTGAATTTCTAAATCTTAATTTTTTAAAACAGCCAAAAATTTTCCAAATTATAGAATTATTTTCATTTTATAGATAGGTTTACATACGTTAAGATATTAAACTGCTACCTTTTCTACAGCTTCTTCTCTAGAAAAACTTTCTAACTGGATTTTAAAGTTTAAATATTTCTCTGTATATTTACTTTAAATGAAGCTTTATCTAGTGAGAATTTGATTTAATTTAGTTTATCTTCATCAGCGGTATTTAGAGCGAAACAGGCAGAAAAGAATTATTTACTATAAGTCCAAATTTATCATTTTTATTATTCATGAGTTCATCAAGGATGTCTTTGCAAAATAAATAAGTTCTTTTTTGGTTTGAAGACTTTGAAGAAGCAGATATAAGAGCAATTTTGAAAGACAAATTTATGTTAAATGATTGATGAAATTCTTTTAAATCTTCACTTTCAATATTTGATATGTCAAAAATATAAGTAAGTTTTTCTATCAGTTGAGATCTTAAATGAGAAGTGTAAAATTACGAACATTCTAGATTTTTAGTAAGCAATTCAGCAGCTTTAAGAAATTGTTGTTTGGAAATAAGTAAATCTGCTTCTACAAGCACTAATTAAGTTCTTAAGATATCTGGAAAAAATTCATATTTAATCATCTTTTCATTATCAATAAATCTTTTTACTTTAGATATTTTTTCAGCAGCAACACAGTTATTTTAAACATCTTATTAATTTACTGCAGCGTTGCTCTGATTCTATTTATCCTCTTATTAGCTAATATTAAAATTAATATTGCTATTTCTATTATTGTTATTTGGACTAATGTTTAATTAGTTATTTTATTCATGATATTTCTGCCTTGGTAGATGTATTGGAATGTCTAGATTTCTGATAATAGGCTTATGATTTATATCTAAAGAAGAATTTTATGAATTAAAATTCATGCTTTTTTCTAAGTTAT
This sequence comes from Tetrahymena malaccensis 436, assembly GCA_000231845.2. NCBI lineage: Eukaryota > Ciliophora > Oligohymenophorea > Hymenostomatida > Tetrahymenidae > Tetrahymena > Tetrahymena malaccensis. Next base: position 629,705 of record JH719956.1, read on the forward strand.
TTATTTAATTAATTTCTTATTAGCTATTAAAATTTAATTTTATGTTTTATGCATTTTGACCAATCTAGATTTATGCTACAGATTCTTCTTTATTGTTATTTGTAGATATGTACCCACTGGCTTACTCCAAAATAGTCTGAAATGAGCCTTACTTAGTTTAATGTTCATTATTTATTGAATTGTGTATTGCTAAACAAGTATTTAAATTTAAAGGATTAAGGAATGTTTAAGAGTCTTGTTATTAGATTTAGATTTAAGTCATCTACAATTAAGAAGAACTATTATTTTTAGGAGTATCAAACCCTATTTTCATAAGTGATGGATTTCTGTTTATATATAAATAATTAAATTGAATTGTTTAATAAAATAAAAATACCTATTTAATTGTGTTCTAGGTTCTTAGTTTTCAACTTCAATCTTGATAAAATAAGAAAAATTTATTAAATAAATTAGTAAAAAAAGATAAATTTTTATTTTAAAATTTGAATAAAAATATTTATCAATTAAAATGGAATTTATTTGATAAAAAATACTTCTAATATCTTTGAAAAAGATTTGGAATTGTTAGCTTGAGCTTGTGTATTCTCATGCTGCCCAAAATTTGATAGCAATCTGCTAAACCTGCGAGGTTCATTCATTGATGAAAATATACTTTAAGTCGATTCTCTAACTTAAAGCTAATTTTTGGATTTATTTATCATCCAATCTATTTCTCTTCGATCGATTGATCCTTGCTTTTATAGAGTAAATTTTTTTTTGAGATTCCCTTTTTTCATAAGAATTGGATTGCTTTTTTATCCTGTATTCAATTTTATTTCATTTACTTCTTCTGTAAATGAAGTTACTTTTCTTTAAGAAGATGTTTTTTTAGGTGTATTTATTTTTATACTGGTTTACTGCTGAAAAACTAGCTACCCTTTTAGATTTAAATCATTTTTCTTTTTAGGGGTAACAACAGTTGGGGAAGGAAAGTTATCTATAACAGCTTCTCCTATACCAATAGTTGCCATCAAACTTTATTGAGTCTCTAAAAATAACTGCTTACATTATTTTATAATTTGTTTTGCTTCTCCATATTTATTCAAATCAAGTTTAACTTGTGCTCGAGTTAGTAAAATTTACAGAGTCCTTGAATCAGATTTTTAAAGATGCTATTCGATTATTAGAAGCTCTAAAAGAAGTTCGTCCACTTCATAGAGAAAGCATGAATTTATGCTATTATTAGTTTAATTTTAGTGAGTAAGATTCAATGATGATAGAGTATATTTCGTTATGGTTTGACTTCGAATAAGCAATAAGAGAGTGTTTATATAGTTAAATTTTCTGTTAAATAGCTTTTAATACAAATATTATAATTCCTACTTTTCAATTTCATTATTTGTTTCTGTTTCTTAATTATAACTGCTTTTACTTTCTTTTATTATAAAGCTATGTTGTTTTCTTCTAATTAATCTTTTCTACTTGCTCAAATTATCAAAATAAGAAGTTTATCGTTAAAGAGTTCTTCTAGGAGAAGACGAAGGAGATTAGCCTATGGTGCTTTCATTTTCTGCTTTTGATTTGTCTTTGTAAAAATCTAGTTCATATTGAGCTTAAATAATTGAAATAGAAAAGTGTTGTAAGGCCTCCAAGAATCTTCCTTAATTCATATGGATGCAAGCTATATTATTATGACATACTCCTACAGCACTGTAATTACCAAATTTTTCAAAATATTAAGATTGATTAATTAGCTTAATTAAAGATTTGCACTGGTTTTCATCCGAAAGTTCAAGTAATTTATTGTTAGTTGCGTTTAAAGTTTTAAAAAGACCCTTAAAACTGATATAGAGCAACTCTGTATCTTTACTCATAAAATATAAATTTTATGCGTTTTCACCATCTATCAGCTCAATAATTTCCTCATCGCTCGTACCTAGATTATTCGCGTTATTAAGAAATTTGTATAGTTTTTTAAGCACTTTGGTTAAGTGCGTTATTGGTAAATAAAACTAATTTTTTAATCTAAAGGAGAATATGACAGAGATAACCATGTATATAGCTAGAATAATTGATAAAGCTACCTAAGAATAAAGTATGTATTTTTAAACGTATTCAAATTAATCTTAGATGGTTGTTTCCATTATATCTTGATCGAATACCTATATAAATAGCAAGCTTTAGCATTTATAAAATAAATTTGTCTAAGAAGGTTTCTTGCTTATCAAATACAAGGAATTAATTACTGTTGTTAAAGAGTTTCCATTTTAGTCCTGAAATTAATAAATATATTGCGTAGATATATCATTAAATTGACTGGCATTTGTAAAGTATAATTAAGATTCGTTTTCATTTTGTTGAGATTAAATTTTGATGACGTTTAATAAATTTTTTGCTATTTCTAAATCGTATTTTGATTTTAGATAGGCATCTAATTAAATATTTTTATTCTCTTAATCTGAGTGATAAATTATAGTCATTTCATTTGGATCAATCATGTAGTAATATTACATAGATTTCCCCATATTTTTACCAAAAAGTTCAAAATATTAAGCTTAGAAAACACTGCATAAAACAAGATTGTTCTTTGTTAAACCTGATTACTAGCAAAGCAGACCAATATTTAAATTATTTATGAATTAATTATAAGGTGAAATATATTAAATTGAAATTGGCAGTTCACTATTCATTGAATCTCTATAGAAATCTTCCTATCTTATATCTAACTAAAAGTAGCTATTATTTGATTATTATTAAAACTCATACATTTCTAAATCAGTCAAAGTAAAGCTTGTGGAATATAACATTCCATCATAATCAAAGCCCAAGAAAGTTCTTTAAATTTATAATTTACTTCTTTAATATGAGAATATCTCTTGATTATTTGAGTATTTTACAGCTTTTATAAAAGGGTCTAAAATGCTAGATAAATGTATTTCATCTTATTAAATTTAATCCAACTATTTCATCAATGAAGTATCTTTTTATATCCTAAATTAAAAATATTAATTAAAAATAAATTACTTTCCTTTTGAAAAATATGAAAATAAATTTACAAAAAATAATTTATTGAATATTAGATATCATCAAAATTTATTATAAAAATAGTTTTTTTGGAAATAAAATTATTATAAAATTTCTTTGATGAAAATTCTATTTATTAATAAAAATATTTCTTCTTTATTAATTAAGATTTCATCTGTATGATAAAGTTGAACCTCACTAAAAAAAATATGTTGTTACAAATTCAATCAACAAACAAATTGTTTGGAATAATACCTTAGGTTTGTTAAAATAAAAGATTGTTTGTGAATTACTGTTTTTTATGAATTTCAGACATTGTAGTCAAAAATCAGTAATATTTTGTTAATTATCATTTAGTGATTTAATATTTGTATTAGCGTTTGCTTTGAATGAACGAATTACTACTTCTGCATTTATCTTTACAAAAAATAGTAAGGAAATATTGTTTTTAAAAATGTTATGATGACAGATATAATTGCGTTTTTTGTATTTTTGAGATTTGAAAAATAAGTGGATAAATATCATGAACTAAAAAAATTGTTTACTTTAAAAAAGATAAAAAATCTTAATTGAATATTCAATTATTATTTTGCAAAAGTATAATTTTGAGATAAATATTATCTTTTTTCAATTTAGAAGTTTTAAAGTTATTTAATATTTTACCAAGCTGTTGTGAGTAAATTGTTCTTTAAAAATAAACCTATTAGCTATTCTTGGCTTTAATCTTTGTTAAAAGCGAGTTATATGTTCATCACTGCTGGAACATATTTTGGATTGATTAATACCTATCGATTTCTAATTTTATTATTTAATATGTTAGCTATATTAACACTCCAAGAAATATCCTAAAGAGACTACCTTACTTGCAGTGAAATTGCATTATGAATTGAAGACTATTGCTATTGATCATAAATTAGCATCTTTGCTTTGATTTCTTCAAGAACGGAAGATGCTTATGAATTAATAATCTAAAAGCCTATATATGTGTAAATAATAAGCAAGGCAGTAGGAATTATTATACCTAATTAAAGCTAATAATCACATTTCTTAACTTTTGCTTTCATTTATTCCTTTTAGCTTAACTATTATCTTATTTACAAGTTTTGATATACTTTTTGAATACTTAAAAGTCTGAATCAAATTTATAAATATTTGTTTAAATAATTATTAGCTTTTTAATTAATTCTTTATAGAATTGAGTTCTATATTATTATTCTTCTAAAGATAAGCAAATATTTCAATTTTTAAATAATTTATTTATAGTCATTAATTTTTACTAATACTCTTGATAAACCATAAAATCTTATTTACAAAATTATGGTCAAATATACATTATTTATCAGTTTAAGCAATAACCTCTTTTTTAGACTATAAGAAATATCTTCTAAAAACTAATAAATCACCTACTTATTTTTCAACCAAAAGCAATTTAAAAACAACGTTTTAAATTCTATTTTATAGAAAATTTTACTAGCTATTCAAATATCTTACAAAAGTTTTGTTATATATTAAATAATAGAATTATATCAATAATTATTTACACTCTCTTTTATTCTTTTGATCAAATTAATTTTTCTAAATTATCATTCAAGCGTTTTAAATAGTTTGCCAGTTTTGATGAATAGCAAATTTTAATATAAATTGAAGAAAAAACTCAACTTAAGTAAATGACAAAATATTAATTAAGATTTTCTTAAATATTTGATTAATAATATGTAAAAGAAAATAAATATTCTATAAGACAAAATAATTTAACTCCATCTTTAATGAAGAATATATTTTGAGAAATAAAGGTTCTATGTAAAAATTTTATTAATTCAAACTTTTCTAATCTCTTATTTCAATATTTTTTAGCATTAAATTATAACCTGCTTTAAATTTGTATAAAAGCAGCTTAACTAGTTTTTATAATTACAATAACTTTTTCAACTTTACAGCATCTCTTTAAAGCAAAACTTAATTTATACAAAGAAAATACAAAAATATCTCTAGTAAAGATAACTAAAGAAATATATTTAATATTTTTAATAATATCCGCTATCTATATTAAATATAATTTGGATTTACTATATAATTTTTCTAATGTTTAAATAAAATAATATTTTTTACATAATTACTGTTCAAGATATAAATTTTAATACTTTCATTTCATCAAAATAATTAATCATCAATTATAGAATATAAATATTTACCAATAAAAATAATATACATGATAATATGACAGCTTTAATAATTATTATAAATATAGGATAACCTTTCTAATCTTATTACGTTTTAATAGCAAACCTAATATAAAAAAAGGAAATAAAAAGAATATATCCTTTAATATAATTAAAGAAATTCATTTATTAATTAATATTTTTGATGAAATACTTTTAATCATACCTAAAAATGAAAATCTAATTTAGAATTAAAAAATTTAAATTCCTTACCATTTATATAAAATTAGTTATTATTATTTTTTAAATTAGAAGTTGAAAATACAAAAATAAATATTTATTTGTAAGATTAATGGTAAACAGTTAACTTTAAAAGTATTAATTTTAATTAGGTTTTTGATAAAATATTCATAATAAGACTATTAATTTTTAAAAAGAATGAATCAGCATTCAAATTAAATTTCAAATATCCAGAAAAAAATTAATTTAAACATAAAGAACAAAACTAAATTTTTTTGGAATCTTATTTTTAATGCTTAATTAATTATATTAGCAGCTTTAAGTGTTTAAAAATTTTTAAATAAAATGGCATAAAAGATTGTTAAAATGTAAAAATATGAATCTATAATATTATATAAATCGTATAGAGACATAAAATTTGTGCAAGAATTAATTTATTTAAATCTGAAATTAAATTATTTTAGTTGAAATTTATTAATAATATAAATTAATTAGTTATTTTAGGATTGAGATATTTTTTATCACTTTCTCTTATGTCTTTTCATTTGAGATACATTATTGGGATTTAATCTACCATATCCAAATTCTAAATTATGGCTGTGGTGTTGCTTGTGCTTGACATCTTCTAAAGTGAAACCATTTTCAAATTCTAACATATTTCTACTAAATTCTTTTTCTGTTTACTTTTAGGCTATTTTACTTTATGTTAACTTATTACCCTTTAATAAATCATCTTCTCTTAATACAATATTGTTAGCTTACTTTCCAATTTAAGGCTTTGGAATTGAATACTAAATTATTTTAATAAGATTAAATTTAACCATTAAAATTATTAATTTCAATAAATTCTACTAAATATTAATAAAAAAAATTAATTTAAAGTGTTTACAATGAAACCAGTTGTATTTAATTTGAATCCCTTCTTTCTGTATAATTTTATAGTGCCATCAGCTTCAAAGCTGCAAGAGACCTTAAGTAAAGTAGGATTTTTACACTTTGGACAGAATTTCTTTGTCATTTCTTTGCATAAATGTTAGCAACCAAAGCACTCTAAAATAAAACGCTTAGCTCTAGTAATTAACATACCATCAATTGAAACTAAAGGAATACCCATTTACAATGCAACGTTCTTTTTAATGATTAAAATAGAAATTAATATAACATTCCATTAAAATTAAATTCAAGCTAAGAAATCATTCGAAATTATAAAAATAGATCAAGTTGAATATTTTAAATATTATTGTTTGCATTTAATTAAATTTGTATTTTTGATTATTTTAGCCAAAACTAAAAATAATATAATCTTGTTTTGTTTTGTTGCTTGCTTGCTTACTTGCTTTTTTGATTGATTGATTGATTGATTGATCAATTGGTTATAAATAATAACTGCAGATTCATAGAAATTATTTTTGAAAGAGTTATGTCAATTCTTATAAATGAATGAATATAATATTTACTTGCATAGCAAAATCAGCAGTCAAAATAGAAACACCAATTTAGTTACCAGTGTTTTCAAGCTTCATATTGCCTTATTCTTTATAAAGATGGATATTATCAGTATTAATCCAACCTTCACCATCATCTTCATCATCACTTTCTTCATCTTTTTGTTTCTTTGGCTTTTAATTTTTTTATTCTTCAATAACTTCCTTCTTTTATTCACCTTCAACATTTTCTTAAGCTTAAGTTTATTATTACTTTTCATCGTTAGTTTTAGGTGCTACGAAATTCCAACCAGTTCCGAATTCATTCTTAGGTTTACTAATGACTTTCTTTTTTTCTTTAACTGGAACAACATTCCATCCGTCATCATCTTGATCTTCTTTTTTTTCTTATTCAACATCTTCAAAATCTTCATCATCTTCATTTTGTTAATTTTCATGACCTTCTTGGTTTTATTCTTTCTAATCACCTTATTCTTGATTCTTTTCTTAGCTTTTTCATAATAAAATAGAGTTAGTTCAATATAATTCATTTCATTTAATCTTAAAATTTAAAAAGACTTTTATTTATAAATTCATTCATTTTTTATTGTAATAAATAAATTCTTTATGCTTTAAAGGCAAAATTATAATTTCTTCTACTTTTGATTTTGCTACTACTCTTCTAAAGTAAGAGATTCTAAGCCTTCTTAAACATTTTTTTATGCGAAAGCTTCCTTGATCTCTGGAGGTTCTTTTCTCAACAAGTCAGCAGATTTATTTTCTTCAGCGAAGGTGTAGCAGAGAGCAATAACATTAATATCAACAGAACTCAAACTTGCTATATCACCAGTGGCTGTGGCGAATTTTCTTACAGCAGATACGGCTGTTTTTGATGGATCTTTAACTTAAATTTCGAATGGAAGTGTCAAAAATTTCTCCCTTGCCTTCTTATCACGGATTTCGAACTTAACTTCTTAAGTTGTGTATAAGTCATATTTATTGTAGAGAGATTACAAATCCAAGCATTTAATGAATGCGTTAGTATCAAGTACTAATACAGGCTTTTTGCTTGAGTCCTCGTTATTCTATTTTAAAGTAAGGTAAATTTTAAACTAAACCTAAAAATTGGAACTATTATATATTTTCTAAGTTTTAACTACAAAAAGTATATATAATTTGTACCTAATCAGAATTAGAATTATCATTTCTTTTATCAGCTACAATATCTTCGTCCCACATCTTTAATATTATTATTTATTCTAATTTATTAATTTATACCTAACTTTTTGATAGATTGATTTAATGTTTTTTAATTAATTGATATTTTATATTAATAATAAATAACACTTAAGCCCTTTTACAATGAAAAAGATTACCAAGTAAAAAATAATTAGATGCTTATAAATCAATTGATTGAATTTAATTTTAGTAAAGATTTTTAACTCCAATTAAATCTGTTATCAATACAATATCAAAGACAATTCTGTATTAATAATATTTCTTTTTAATTCTTAAAATTTTAAAATACATCTATTTTTTCAAATTGCTTTGGATGGATTTTTTCAAAGAAGTTAATCAATTCTCTTAACAATACTAAATTAAAACAAAATATTATTTTTATTAAAATATGTCATTTTTTACCAAAGTCAACTTTACAAAATACTATTTAAAACTAGAAGAAATTTATTTATTTTATTAAAATTTTCATTTTTTTTTTTCTCAAAATTTAGTTTTAATATGAAAACTATCCTTTCATAATCACATATAATATATATAAATATTGCTAACTTAAAATTTTAATATTTATTTAAGAATATTTTATTAAATTAATTTATCAATTTTTAATTATGTAATATATAGAATTAAATAATTATTAAAAATTCATTTACTTTGTATTTCAACTAATTTATTCAGATGCATACAGTCAATCATTAGAATATTTTATAGATTAATCATAATAAATGAAAAATAATTTATTTCTATCGACTAATCCAGTTGATATCAAGTATACATTAAGTTATTTTAATGATTTGAAGAAAATTAACTTACTTAAATTAAAAAAATTTTTGAAATTATTGTAAAAAATATTTTTGATTTAATATGGAATTGATTCTCATAATTAATATATTTGAAGATAATAATTAAGATGATATTTATTTTCTATTTAATTGTAAATACATAAAAATAATTTTTACATTTTATTAATTATATATAGCAACTTTTTAATATGAAATTTATTTTTTAATTAAAAATGAATTTTTTATTTATATTTAAATAGTTTATTAAAATCACCATAAAACTTCATTATGATATCTTATTTTTTGGAATCAAAATTTTTATCGTTTAAAACTTAAAATGCGCCAAATTATAAACAATTTATTTAATATTCTGAAAATTTGAATTTAGCTAAATCTTTACCTCTAGTCAGATTGATTTTATTATCAATTTTAGCTAATAAATTAATTAATATTATTCACAAATCTTATCAAAAAGATATTTAAAATGGAAAAGCAAATTATTCCATAGTAACTAATTGAAAAGGTTCATCAAGTTATGAACTACCTTAATTGCTTTGCCTCCGATCTTTAGATGAACGATTATATTACTGCAGAAGAATTTTATTTAGCATTGGAAAATATGAATAAACATGAGAAGTTTGATTAATTAATTAACTACATAGCAGGTACTTTTGTAATGTCGATGTTTCGAGAAATAAAAAGCAAAAGTAAGAAAATATTTTGATTGGTATTTACAAATATTTATTTTTTAAACGCTAGATAAACATTAAGACTATTTAAGCTATGAATATGATTATAGTATTTTAAAATCCATGAGATCATGTTTTAAAAGAATTGATGATAGCGTTAAGACATTTATGGAGATGTGGAGATAGTTTTTGGTGTTTTTTTTACTGGTAAAGCCCTTCCGTAAGACATTTTTAATACCAAACTATAGCTCTAGCTCTTCAATTAGAAGAGCTATGGATGAAGATGAAGATAATCAGAATGATGAAGACGAAGAAAATTAATTAGAAGAAAATAATATTGATAACGATGATAGCATTGATTCTTCAAAATAAAATATTAGAAACGAAGATGGAGAATATGGAGACAATAAAAGTAATTAAAGTAGTGGTGAAAAGTAAAAATTAAATGTTAAAAAGAAAGACATATCTAAAGAAGATCAACTCTATGAGCACTATAACTGCAGATCTATTACTGACACTGATACTTTGTTTGCAGATTTTTCTACCAGTGAGAAGCTAGAAGCTTTTTTAATCCTTGTTAAAATAGCATACAAATTTTCATTTTGTTTAACATATTATTCAAACAGATATAAGGTAATTTCATAATATTTAAACAAATTATTTTTATAAAAATGAAATCAAATGGACATTACATTTTCAAATAACAATAAACTTTAGCCTATGTTTTAAGATATCATAAATAAATTAATCAAAAAATATTTTTTGCAGAATGTGAGTTTATTATTTTTTTAAAGTAGATTATATTTTTTTAATAATTTATTTGTTTGGATTAAAGATATTTAAAAAAAAGCCAAACCTATTGTTAATATTGAACAAATAATAGAAGATAGCTGATCTAAAACAATAATATCCATTCAATTTGATAAAATTAAAAATTTTATTTTTTTTTTTAAATTTCCTTTTAATTAATGATCAGTCTAAAGATTTTAGAATTAAATTCTTTATTTTGCTATAAATTATACTAATTAATGTTTTTAAAATAAGAACTAAGTGAAAGACGAAGACATTAAAAATTTGAAGAACTAACTTATCGAAAAATAAGATCAAAGAGACGAAGCTAAATAACAATTATAAGAAGTAGAAAATTTATTAGATTAGTATACTAAAGAAAGTCAAGGAGATATTAATTAATTACCTAATGACAAGTTACAGTAATATAAAAAAGATAAGCTTAAGTTAAACCCTCTCAAATTAAAATTAGAAAAATTAGATAAGAATATTAATAAATTGAATGCAGACCTTACATTAAAAAGAAGGATGCAGTTTTTTTAATTTTAAAATTGGGTTTGTTTAGGTAGAGATAGAAATAAGAATTAATTTTTTGCTTGTGTTTATGAAACAAGCTATGTATTTAAGAAGGTGATCAAGTAAAGTGATTAAGATGGTTAAACAGAGTGTCTAATGTACTAATACGATAACCTTTCTTCTTTAAGATAGGATTTTAATCTTAATAATATATCTGATGATTAATTATGGGATAAGATAAATTAATTAAATAGAGATGGAATTTTGACTATCCCTGATTAAAAGTAGCCTATAGAAATAGAATAAGATCAATTATAAGACAGCGATAGTAGTAATATATCTAAAAAAGATTAAATTTCTAACTACTACAAAGCTAAGTCTAAGCTTATTAAGTAAAATATTACTACTAGAGACTTTTCTTTTATTTAAAGGCCTTCAAAATTATCATCTAAATTTAATAGCACAAAAAAAAGTGTAAATATTAATATTGATTATTCAGTTGAAGATTTGTAAGACTTTGCTTACAATAAAAGAGTTACTAGAAGTTAATCCAGTGGAAATAAAAGAAAGAAAATTATTATTGATGACGATGATGAAGAAGATGAAGATTATCAGTAAAACAATAACAATTTAAGTAATAGAAAAAGAGCTTCTAATAAACTTGATATTAGTAATAGTGAGCATTCAGAATCTGAAGATGATGAGTTTTGAAATTCTATTTAAAAATTAATAAACAAATTTGAATAAAACCAACTTTATATTTTAATTTTTAGGATATTTTATTTAGTATATTAATTTTTTATGCTTTAAAATATAAATTGCTAAAATTTAAAAGATTTAGTTACTCTTATAAAAAATTGATGTCTTTAATTTAGAAATATATCTCTTATCAAATAAATTAAAAAATCAAATAATGAATAAATATTTTTATTTTTGATAAATTAAAATTTAAATATTTTTTTTAAGTTAATTTTAAATACTTATTGTTTACTTTTAATTTCAATTTGGTAAATTATTAAATATATTTTTTTGTATATATGATTTGACACATAAAAACGAAAGTTAGCCCAAGAGTTTAATAAAATAATTAAAATTTAAATAAGAAAAATGAAGAATAAAATAAATAAGGAGAGTTTAGTTTTAGCTTTTTTTAAGAAATTGTAAAAATAAAGTTCTTAAATGTAATATTTTTGAATTTAAAATAATAAATAAGGAGTATATAGGAATTTAAAGTTTTCATTATAATAATAATAATACTAAACATAGATTTAGATGAATTTATGTAATAACATGAACAAGGAGTATTTTTATTTTATTGAGAATGAAATTGGTCAGATTTCTTCAATTAAAATTTTAATTTTCTTACTAATATATGCAAATATTTTTGATTGACTTATAAATTGATTTGCATCTTTCATTGCTCATCCATTAAATCGTTTTAAAGATAAAGTATTCTCAAATTTGAATTAAATGAATTTTCTAAAATAAGAGTATTCAAAGGAAGTAACAGTAAACATCTTTTAGTGTATTTGTAGTCTTAAACAAAATAATAGTATCCGTAGAAGACCAGAGATATATTTAAAACTAGCATAAACATTAAAAATAGAATAGTCATCAAAAGCATAATTTTCCATGCATTATCAATCATTAGCTAAATATCTTTGTTTAAAATATCACTCGCGTATTTCAAAATTCTAGTACACATTATACCTGCTTCTAAATGGTCACCATTAGGATATCTTGGATTTCTTTAAGTGATGTTAAACTTAGTTGTTTTTTCTTCAAACTTTTAATGTAATTTTAATCAGTTTAATATTTATTGTTAAGAATTTATAAAATATTCTTAGAAAAAAGAGACATAAAAAGTAACTTAGCTAAATTCACATTTTAATAAAAAATTTACATTTAAATCATTTAGCATTTATGTTAGAGTAGTAATTATTCCTGTTTGCATTGAACCTGATTAAATCTATTGACAGAGTATTAAATTGAAACCTTACATATTTAATATCTAAGTGCAGAGATTTGTATTTTATAAACTGACTATGAAGTTTTGAAAGTCATCTAAATATTAACTTGATCCTAAATTTTGAGTATTTTAAAGCTCACTTGAAACAAAATTTTAGGCTTAAAGAAGAAGGTTGGTATATTAAGGAATAGCAGCTGTTATATTACTATTATTCATATATCTGAACCAGTTTGCTGAGATACTATAATAATATTCTTATAATCCTGTCAATCTGGAAACAAGAGAATGGGAATCTGCAAATTTTTGGTAAGTTTTGCAAGCATTGACATAATTGTTTATGTATTAAGTATTATAGATGTACACACCAATTAAGCAACTTGTAGTACCAGCTTTATATTAAAATGATTTTTTTTAAATAAATCACTATTCCAATTTAAATTTTTAGTGAATGGTTTATTTGAATTAAATTTCTTAAGAAAAAAATCTTACCAACAAATAAGAAATACATTATAAGGATTAGAACTTTATTAACAAATCTTTTTTAGACAATTTTGAAAGATTTGCTATTGTTTCCTTGTCTATAAGATTTTATAGATTAATTTTTCTTGTCTTCCATTGAGCAAAGATGAGTATCTTTTTCTTCTAGAGAAAAAATGTACCCATTTAGAAAATTTAAATTATTGTAATTTTCAATTTATTACAATGATTTTTTAGATCTTTCTATTTCATTATCAGCCCATACTTTGTCTATGTATCTGAATAATTCAATTAGAGCTTCTTTTAATCTGAGGTATTTTACATAATAGCTTGTAGAAATAGCACTTAGAATACAAAACACAAGCATCATTACAATCAAAATAATTAATATTTGTTAATTCTAATTGTTTACGTCATTTTCTAATGAATCCATAGTTTATTAAGATATATTGCTAAACAGATTAGTAACAGACATAATATTTGCATTCAAAAATCCAACATCCTAATTTATTTTAAATGTATTAAATTCACTCATACCAATTAATCAAAAATAAATCATAAAAATTTTAATTACAAATTCATAAACAGATACGTTTGTAAGCTGATCCCAATCCCAATTAGATATGTATCTGAATGCTTTCACCAATTGATAAATGATTAATCTAAATATATTTTTTAAATAAATATTAAACATTACTAAAATTTACCATTCTTTAAATGTTTGGCAGAAACTTAAGAAATTAATTATAGTAATTAATTGAAATACCCAGTTCATAACACAATTAATAATTTTTTTTAATTTTCAATAACATTTTATTTCAAACAATAAAATATTAAAATAGAAATCCATAAATTAAAGTTCAAAGTAGATAAGAAAATAAATATTTATTTATTTTTGTTAACAACAAATTTTATTTAAAGTAATAATGAAAAAATTCAATGAAGTCTTGAAAATCAATTTTTAAAAATTAAATTATTGTTAAAAGTTAAAGCAAATAAATGGATTTTGGTGGGGAAATGAATGTTTTCTTTTATTCTCTTTCTGCAGCATGATAATATGATGAGTAATAAATAAATAATTACCTGTTGTATTACAAAACTGTGTTCACATTTTTATAGCCATCTGGCTAAAATAAATAGGTCTGGCTATCTAAAAATTCAAGAATAACAGGGTTGGATTCATCAGTTTCAGAAAAAGCCTTTAGATTTGTGTAAGTATAGTTAATGTTAGCAGCTATAAAATCAATACGCTATTTGTAAGTTGTATAATTTCTAACTTTAGTAGCCATTTAGAAGTAATAGTTAACACCTTACCATATACATCCAAACCCTTAGTCAAGAGGCCCTAAGAACTCACTTTAGTATTTTAAAATCTGAATGTTGCTTTGATGATTATTAATTAAGGTTTTTATAAAAATGGTAAAAGAGGAAATCAAAATAATTGAAGCGATTAACTCTACAATTCGTAAATACAAGAAATACATCAGAGATTTAGGGTTTGATTTCGATTCCATAAAATAGTGCAGCTTTTAATATTTCTATAAAAATTAATATCTTCCAAATTTACTAGTGTTAGCAACTGAATTTTAATAGTTATTCTTAATTTAATTTGCTTCTTCTTCTTTTTAATCCATATTAGGATGATTAGTTGAGGTAACTTCCATACTTTCCATGATCCTTTATCTCTTAGAATTTTGCTTCCTTTTTTTATATGATTTATCATAGTACTATGACTTTATCCTGCTTTGAAAAAATAATTTTTAATTCAAGTCTTATTTATTAATTTTTATTCTTTTTTTGTGTTATGTGTCATTTTCATCATCTTCTTCTGTAATACACTCTTCAATCTTTTCTACTCCTTGAATTTGCTAAAATGAAGTGTTTTTAGGGCTAATCAGTTGATTTTATGAGAAGGGAAGATAAGATTAATTGTTTAGAGAAACTCCAGTAGTCTCTTCTGAAGTTGAATTTAATAAATTTTTCCCACTTAATTGTAATATTTACTAATTAATATCTCTTGGAGAGACAAATTATATTGTTGGAGAATTTAATCCATAATATTAAGCAGGCATTATTTGATTTTTATCTTGCTGTGCATGATTACTGTCGCTGCTAGATTCCTCAGATTTATTTTCATAAAATATTTGTTAACTTATTTTTTAATTTGCATTTATTTATTATTGTTTTAAAGCATCATTTTCAAGGCTTTAATTCTAAGGAGATTTTAGATTTTCATAAAAAGATTGATTTTGAAGTATTTAATTGCTCCTATCTGCTTCTTTTATACCATAATTTCTGTCTATGCTAATTATTTCTAATTCTTTGTAATCTGTTTCTTAGTATTTATTAATTTAGTTTTTTATTGAATAATCATAATTATTGCTTAAATCAAAATTTAACTTGATTTCTTATTTGCTTAAGTCTTAAAATTGCTTTAAATCATTTAGCTCTTAATTATTTTTAACTAAAAAATATTGGTTAGACTATGAATTATTTTTATTGCTGATAAAATTGCTAGTGTCTTGATTATATTTAAAATCTAATTTTGTAGCATCATTATTATAAGTTACATCTATTTTATTACTATTATTTTCTTTTTCTTCAATATGGCTATTATTTTAGTTTTCTTGTTATTTTGTTTGAATAGTGAATTTGCTTGTAGGATTAAGCTAAACAGGAGATAAATCTAAGTCTTATTAAAAGTATTTATTTGCTTTCTCATGATGATCTGATACAAATTCTTTTTACAAATTAATATTATAAAATTAGTACTAAAAGGATTCATCTGCACTTTATGAATCTTTTCTATCAGATTCTCTTGGTGATTTAGAATCAACATCAACATGTTCTTAGATTACTTCAAGATTTTTATTATTTTCTTAATGAATAGAAGAAGATTTCTTAGCTCTTGTTTAGCTGCCATTTAGCATAGATAAGGAAGCAGACTTTTAATCCCTAATAGGAATAACTTCTTCTGAGCTCACAAAGTTATTAAATGTCCAGTTAGTAGAGTTATTATTAGATCTAGATGGAGAAAACTAATCTCTATTTTAACCCTAGTATACAATTTTACCCAAATCAGTGCTTGATTGGTTTTTAAAGGTTGGGCTTTTTTCTATTAATTACTATTTACAATCTGAACTGCTAGGTGTAACTATTTTAGATTAATTCAATAGCTATATTGTTTATTATTATTCTAATTTAGCTTAATTTGTAGCTTAATCAACCTAATTTTATTGAATATTTTTTAGATATTATGAATTTGTGTTAGTTTAATTTATAGCATCCAAGCTTTTTATTTTATTTTTAATTAAATTCTATTATTTAATATGATCAACTTCATCTTCGTTAGTATTTTACTCGGTCTCTAGGCCATTTGTGATTTTAACCCCGCTATTAACTGAAACATTATCTGCTGTATTAGTTTTAAAAGAGGAATCTAACTTTGTAAAGCTTGTACTATTTCCTGATGTAGAATCATCTCTAATCTATTATGTTCAAATTAATTAAAAAGTTATTTTAACTTTTAACAAAAAAAATAATTTCTTATCAAAAATTTTAACATTTACCCATAAATCATAATAACCAATTAATATTTAATTACTTTTTAAAAATATTTTTTTAAAAGTTTATAAATTCTTAACGAAATCATTAAAAAACGCTAAAATGAATTATAGTATTTAGGAAATGCGGTAATTTTTTTTTTATTAAAAAAACAAAAATTTATGAAAAGTTTCAGTACTGAAAATCTTATCATTAAATTGAACAAAATGTTGATTTTAATAACTTTGAAAAAGAGTAGATTTTAAATTTTAGAAACTAATATTTACCTTTTTAATATCATCTAACTCAAAAATGTAATATCTCTCGTATCTGCCTTAATATTTATTTTAATAAGGTTATTCTATCACATTTAATGTTGCTTCAAACTCTATAAATCCTTTTTATTTGTAGGAGCTTTGATTTTTTTGGGATTCATGAAAAATCTTAGGGACATTAAAAGATGAAGCAGATTAACTTTTTGCATTTAGGGAGCTTTCTTTGGGTAAAAACATCTTAACTTTAAAGAATTTATTAAAATTTCTCTCTTAACCCTAATTTGATGCTATGTATTCTTAAATTTTTGGGAACATAGAATACCAACTTAAATTATGTAAATGAGATTTCTCAAACTCAACCATTTCTTCCTATTTATAATTAAAATATTAAATTAAAGAATGATTTTAATTAATTTCTACTTTTTAGTATAGATTTGACCATATGTTAGGAGTAGAGCATTAAAGATTTCCATCAAAATCAAAAAAAAGACTTATTGTACTAGAGTAACTTCGTATAGGTTTAATAAATGTTATCAAACTTAGATCATTAAGTTATAAGCTATCAATATCAAAAAATATTATACATTCTTAAGCATAATTTAACTTGTCTCTTATGTATATTTTTGACAATTTTCTAAAAGATTTTGATTTTCCTGTTTTAAGAAAGTTCTATACTATTTAATTATGGTGATCTCTTATTGGATTAGGAATTAAATCGTTAATATGACTGCAGTATTTTAATGTTTCTTCTGAGAGCATCAATATATTAGAAGAGTTTTTGGAGTACCAATTCAACTTTCCTTTCTCACTTCCATAACCAACCTTAAAAATGCACACTTTCTCCGAAAAATAGTTGATTTTAGAATTCCTCAGAACTCTATATTATTTATAAAACATGCTAAATTAGATAAATAGGATTTTTTATTTATAATTAATAGAAAAATTTTATAAAATTTTGTTTTATATTTTAGACTTAATTATTTATTTGCTAAATAAATAAATAGCTAAGTTATTGGAGGGAGTTTGTAATGTTGAAGTTGTTAGTTATAGGATAAAACCTTTTTTCTTAATTAGCTTTAAAGAGCAGACTATAAGAATTTATGAAATTAATTTTTAATCCTAATCTGTCTGTTTTTAGGTATAAAAAAATCTAAATTATTTTGTATTTCAAAAATTTTACCTAACAAAAAACTCATCTTCCATACATACTTGCTTGTTAACTATCTATGCACCATAAAGATCATTTCTGATCTCACTCAAAAAGAATGTTAAAATTAATTTTTAATCATATGATGGAAATTCATTATAAAATCTGTAAATGTCTTTTTAAATTTTATCTAATTAGCATGTCAAAGCCTTAGCATCATCAAAGAAATTTTGATTGCTAGAATAGGAATTTTTTACTATTTTTTCTAGTATTAAAAGTTTATTTTAGATTGCTTTTGTTAAGGAAGATTTAATTTAGTCTTTTTTTCTTTAAACTTTTTAGAATTTTTCAGTACAGATTTTAACATCTTCTTCTTCTTTGGTTACTTGCTACTGAAAAGTTAGAATAAATTAATTTCTCACTTAATTCATCAAAATGGGCAGGCTTGATTGGACTAAATAATTTATATTAGCTGCATTATTTTCATATACATTTTTCGTAATTTAATCATTCAAGTAAAATAGCTGCTAAAGCGACTTCGAATACCTGTCCATCCTACACAAAGCCATGGCATAGTGACAAAAAAATAACTAATCTTCCGATTTGTTTAATTACAACACTTTTTTAAATTTCTCTAGCAGATCATACATGTAAGCCTAATAAAATGACTAAGAGTAAATAATGTTAACTTACTTATGTCTCTCAGTTTCATTTGATTATTCATATGAAGAAGTGAAATTTTAGCAATAACAATATTGATTTTAACAAGATTTAATATGACTTTACAGTAATCCACAAACTATAAAGTTTTATTTTTAATCTTGACACAAAATGTTAATTTCGCTTAAAAGCAAAGATATTTTATAATATATTTTATACTTTACATTTTTATCTTATTTAATATCAGCTAAATCAGCAGCAAATATCCTCTCAAAAAATTAGCATTTTCTTATTAAAATCAGTTTCATATTTAAAAAAACAGAGAGAATTAGAAGTAGATTATGCATTTTATCACCTATTAAAAAATAAATAATGCTAATATATAAATATTTATTTGCATATTTTATTTTTAAATAATAAAATTATTCTTATACTTTATATTAAAAAAAAATGAAAAGAGTGAAGTGATTAGCTCGAAAATAAAAAGAGTTAAAGGATAAGAAGGAGAAAAAAAAATTAATTAAAAGAAAAAATAAATGTAATAAAAATTCTTACTTAAAACATTTAAAGGATTCCAGAATATGTAAAGGACTAAAGAAGAAAAAGAAATGATTAAGCAAATCAAAAAAGTTCCGATTACAGTAAAGCTTGAGAATGGAAAATTAAAGATGACGTCAATTAATGATATAATTAAATAAAAGGCTATAAATATGAGCTGCAAGTATTTAGCAGTATTTTGCATGCTATAATCATTAGATTAAATTAGAGAGAAATAAAAAGTGCAAACAATTTTTATAATATTAGAAAAAGCATACAGATTCGTTCTATTTAACCTAATTAAGCCATTGCTTTCCATAAGTAATGACTATTCTGAAAACTAAGTAATATTAAGACTGAATAAAATTGTGAGAATCAAATTAAGGATAGAAAATATTTAGATAAATATTTTTTTAACACTTTCTTAGGTTTCGTCTGAATTTTCCTCTTACGAAGAGAATTAACTGCAAAGAAGTATAGTTTGAATCAAAGGCATTAATATAATATAATTATAACAGTGAAAAAAGTAGTATAGTATATTGTCCAAATAAGATATATTTTGGCTAGTATTACGAATTTTATGTTTTCCTTTAGTAATTTTATCTAACAATTTTGAAGTAATAAGAGATATTATCAAAATAAACACTAATGTGATAATGAGCTAGATAGAAAGTTATTTGGAAAGTATTTCATCATAGCGATCAATAAGGTTTCTTTTAATATTATTAGAATTTGCTGATCCATCTGTGCTGTTTGTAGAATTTAAATTTTAAAATCCAAAATCACTTTGGCTATATTAACTTTGTAATAGTCTTTTATTTATTAATTAATTTTTCTAATTAAATTCTTAGCTACTTGATATCTCACTAGTAAGTAATCTACCTGAGACAGAAGAACTAGAAACTAAATTATCTTAACTATACTATAAAATGTTTAAATATTAAAAAAATATTATATTTAGTTTAAATAAAAGATTTTTTCCTCCAAATAATGAATTCTATTTAGAAAAACATTCTATCTAAAAGTAGTTGTTAGTTTAACTTCTTTCTTACAGAAATTATTTTAGTATAAACTTAATTACATATTTTGGATCGTATATTTCAGGTGCGACATACTCAAATAAATAAAGTTAAGGATTTCCAGCATAGATCAAAGCTTCGTGAAACCTGTTGTAAGTGAAACTTTGATTTTCGAAAGAATTTACTTTCTTTATCGTAGGAAAGTATAGATACATATTAAGCTAGATATAGCTAATCACAATAAAAAATGAACATAAATAATCAAAGCCTATTTTGCGTTCAAATTTTTAATGAGAAATATTTATAAATACTTCACTAATTCTATTAAATATTCCACTTTTTTTCTCTTAATTAGTAACTAGCTTAGATTTAATTTGGCTACCTTTCATTTGTTTTCAGGATAACTTCAAAACACTTAATTGTTTAATTTGCTTTACTTTTTATTATTAAGTTTTTTTTGAAATTTTACCAAATTTACTCTATTAATTAATGTGATCACAAATAGTGTAATTAACTGCAATTTGATTATTTTTTTGATATCCTTGCTTACAAATAAAAAAACTTTTAATAATTACCTCACATGATAATCTAAAAGAATTCTTATTGTGTTTACAAATAAATAAAAAACCTACTTTGATCAGCAAATCATACGCTACATTGTCAATTTATGACTCAAAGCGAGAATTACATATTTTAGCTTTAATAAAGAGCAATATGTAAATTAATTTACAATAAAACATTATTAAATAATTTAAATTTTTTCATTCATATTAATTGATTGAGATAAATTATTTACATTTTTAATAATGAAATTTATTCTTCAATTTTTAATATACTTTGTTTTCGAAAACAAGCAAAAGATAGTTTTTTCATAAAATATTTGGTTTTTTTTTGTACAAAAATAAACATTAGAATTAGAAATAAAATTCATTGATTTAATTTTAGAAAAGGAATTTCGTTTAGCAATTATTTGAAATAATAATTAGAGAATCTATTTATTAAAGTAAATTAATAAATCAGCTAAACCATAAAGAAATTTTAAAGTGAAAAAGGAAGAACCAAATCATAACAAAGAAAACTTAAATATTTTCATAGCTTATAATTATTGATTACAGTAAAGGAGGTTTAGTAAGCTAAATACATCTAATTTCAATATCAACTATTAGTTAATTTAAATTTATGTTTAATAAAGTTTATAAAATGATGAATATAAAATTAAATAGTTAGATTACATTGATAAATTGTTAAATGCCCTGATTACACTAAACGCTTGTAACAATAAAAAATTAGTTTTATTACTTAAAAAAGATAATCAATAAATAATTCAATTTTTTTCTTTACAATTTGATTTTTAAATTACTGTAAGCAAATACAAGTAATATCTTAATTTTCTTTTAGAAAATATCCATAAATAACATTATCTAAAAATTAATCTATTTTTTTTTTTCTTCTTCTAATTTTCAAATTTTAATTTTTTATCTGTAAAATATAAATAAAATATTTCTTTTTATTATATTTTCTTAAATTAGTATTGGTTCATGTTTTTTTCTAACCTTGTATTTGAAATAATATATTATAACTTTTAATTAAAATCTATATGCCTCTTCACCCATATTTGAATTTATGGAGAAAAGATAACTGGTTACATAGATTCGAAAGATAATCTCTTTTTTGAATTTTAAATAAATTGAATAATAGAAATTTAGCAGAAGTAATATGCTTAAAAAAGATACATTTTTATTTTAAGAAATATTCAAATAAGAAATAAAATTTTGCATTTAATTTATGTATTCCTAGTCTGATTGGAAACAATGTCCTAATTTTTTTGCAAACAAAAATTATTTTTTATCATACGATTATAATTTGATTAAGCGCATATATTATTACATCAAACTATTATTTTGAATTAGATAAATTCAAAAAAAAAAAATTGATAGATCTGATTTCCAAAATTGATTTCTCTTGTGTATTTTATTATAAAAAGTAGACTTTACTTGAAATCAATGTAACTTGATAAAAGTTTTAGTTATATCAATAAAATAGAACTAAGAATATTTATTTTTTATTCTTTTTTAGTTTTAAAACTTTAAATATTTTATGGGTTTGTAGTGGTATTAAATATTTTAAAATATATTTTTATAAAATTTCAAACTACAAATAATCAGCTTTTACTTTTATCTTTCAATATTTTATCAATTTTTTATAAATTTCAAAAATATAATACGCTTTAATGGACTAATAAATTAAAGCAACTTGAATCGATTCATTTAAAAAAAAATGTAATAATAAATAATCATGACTTCTTTTCAAATTTAAAAAAAATTAAAAAAATAAAATAAATATTTGAATTTAAAAAAGAGCTTAAATTAAATAAAAAATATTTATTTATCTCAATTAGTTTTTAAAAATGTTCAGAGAATGAATAAAAAAATATAAAATTATAAATTCTTTTTTTGATATTATTATGTGAAATAAATTATTTATTGAATTACTTTACATAATCATTACTCAAAAAATTGTTAAATTTATAGAAATATTCTAATTTAAAAAAAATAAAATATTTTCAACTGTATATTAATATTGTTGAATAAGGATTTTTCTAGAAACATACTTACAATTAAATAAATTCTTTAATAACAAATAAATATAGTATGGACATATTAAGAATTTAACTTCTTTATTAAAATCTTACAAATAAAATAAATTTGAGATGAAGTATCATTTTCTCTTCTTCTAGTACATATAATAAAATTTTACAAATAAAATTGTTTTTAAATAAAAAATATGATTATAAAAAATTAAAATTATCAAAAGAATTAACTTAATTTTTATTTTTATTTTAATTTAAAATGCAAACATTTTTGATAATCTTATCAAAATAATTTAATTTCTAAATATAAAAAAATGGTATTTTTTAAGAACAAAAGCAAGGTTTTTAGGTTTAGAAAATTATGGAATTTAACTAACAATTAGTTTAATAATAATATAAAAATTATCTTATTTATTCATTATATATTTTTTTAATCATTATTTTTCTTATTTTTTGGTTGAACTTATTAAAATTATAATTAAAAATTGAAATAATAAATAAAATTATTAGGTAAATTAAAGAAACAAAGAAAGAAATACATCTTCTTCTACTAGAATTTTTTAAGATGAAACTGTGTTATTATTTAAAAATAATAACCTTATTTTTGCTGATATTTTAGTTATCAGCATGTCCAGTTGGTTGTTTATAATGCAATAGTTAACAAGTTTGCTAGTCATGTGAGTATAATTTTTAGTTAGACTAAGAATTAGGAATTTGCATTTTCAAAGGATGCCAGCCATAATTATATTTTTAACACAAAAGTAATTAATAGCTAGGAGTTTGCTAAGCTATTTGTGACTAAGGGTATTAAGCAAATAATTAAACAAATGTATGCACAAATATCAATGAATGTTCATTAACATATACCTCGCAAACAGGAATAAGTTAAGTTAATGAATAAATTAAGCAGCTGTTACCATATTAAGATAAATATTTTATAATAGTATACTCTTAATATTTAAGTATTCAGATGAAATCAACAGGCGTTTTTATGCAAAGTATTCCTTTCTAACAAAATATTGAATATGTAGAATATTTCTAAGGTAACTTTTACATATTTTAAAATGATAATAAAGTCTTAAAGTGGAATTTTCAGAATAATAGCACTTAATTATTTAGTTTTGCTTTACAAGGAAATCTTGACTAGAGCACTCAAATAATCTAGCTTAACAAATAATTTGCTATTGTTGTTACTTTTGAAAGAAAAAAGTCATTAATATATGCAAGCTTATTTCTCGATTTGATTGCACAGAACTTTGTCTAATACTCTTCTGTTATTTAATTAACGCAATAAGATAATTAATAGTATTATTTCTTTTAAGATTTAATTTATATTTCGACACCCAACGGAATATCAACATCCCAATTTTATATTGATATAAATAATAATTTGAATACTCATAATTATTCAAATGGAAATTTATGCCAAAATTTGAATTAAGTGATTTTTTAGCAAGCTATCTTCTTAAATAGTTCATAAAATATCATAATACCAAGCAAACTAACATTCTTCTTGATACTAGATTAATCTTCTTGTTAAGCAGTTTAAATTCCTGAACCATGCGCTTAAATTAAAATGGTTCCATCTCCAAAATAGCCTCCATCAAATTTCTACTTTTTACAACTTTAGACAATAATTCTTATTTTAGATTCTAACTAAACTCAAGTTGCTCAAATAAAAATCAAAACAAATATTATTGATTTTCTTTTAATCAATAATACTAGCTAAAATTTTATTTTAGCTATTCTTGATAGTTCATCTAATTTGAGTTGTTTCAATTTAAATCTTAATACTTTTGAAAATTAACTGTTGTATTAAAAATAACTTAATAATTTCAATCCCACTAATCTAGTTATGATTAATTAAATAATTGACAGTAATAATAAGCTGAATCAAATTTAAATTATTGCTTATTCTAAACAATTATAATCTTTAACATTGAATATAACTAATCAAAACTCTTTAGCTATCACAAATCAATTCTATTTAAAGCCATTTTAAAGAAAGTTTATTGATATGCAATCAGGTATTTAGTCTATGGATACAAATGATTCTAATAATCTAATAACTTCTTGTTCAAAAAATGGATAAATTATGACATGGAGCTACTCTAGTATAACAAAACCTTAGCTGATTGACTCAACTTTCATAAATAATCAAGGCTTATGCTAACAAATATCATATTTAGTAAATAATTAAGTATTAATATTATTTCAAAACAGTATTATAGCCTTTGATGTTGTCTTTTCTAAAGTTTTGAAAACTTGGAGTTTCACAAATGTACAATCTAAAATGAAAAATAGATTTATATTATCATTAAATGGTAATTCATATCTCTTATATGACTCTTGCTTTAATATGTTGGATTAAAACTTTTCACTGATATTTTAAGACTGTAGTTCATTCTTTGATGACCTAATAGTGAAAGCAATTTTAGATCCAAGTATGAATTTAGTAATTTAAAAATAAAATTCTTTTACAGTTTTCAAGTTTTTATAAGGCTAATTACTTCCCGCCGCATCATATTCGAGCATTCCCTCAATTTAAATTTGGAAGATAAGAAATTTTCCATTAGATTACTAATAAAAAAATAATATTGTTTTTGAAATAGTTGTATTTTTTTCAGATTAATCATTTACCATATTTACTGAGCAATTAACTCCTATAAAAACTTATCAAAATGTATATCTCTCAGCAGCGGTTGACATTAGTTTTATGAACGATGATCCTAATGATAATCTATATGTTGTAGGAGGAAAAAATGCATAAAAAGGGTCTTCGTTTCCTTACCAATCTTTTGGTTTATTTAAGAACTACACAAACATGTTTTCAGTTGCCTAACAAAGTGGTTTAAGTAAAATATTTCCTCTCTATAAAAGTGTAATCTAAAATAACAATAATATTGGTTATAGTATCTAATCTGTTGTCCTATTAAGTTATTGTACGGTAGTAGCTACATTTCATTACAACATGTAGACTTAAAATAACTTTTATTACTCAAATTAAATAGATTACAATATATTTATGAACACTTTCTCACTAATCAAGTAAGATTAGTTTTTCATATTTGGTGATACAGCTGGGTTAATGACCGTTGATGCAACAAGGAGATAAAAATATACCAATGTTTATAATATATCACCAAACGAGATACAGGCAAAAGATTTTATTAAAGGAGTGTATCAAAGTTAATTATTGCAAAAGTATTTTATAGTAAAATCTAACATTTAAGTTTACAGGCTATTAACCAACGAGTTTATTGAAGTATTAGAGGTTAAATAGAATCCTAGCTAATCTATTTAATATTTTTCAATTGTTGAATAATAGTAATTAATCATTTCTTTAAAATAAAATGTATTATTTGTTAAGAATTACTAAACAAATAAGGTTTACTATTTTAGTACTTTCACTACAATTACTAATTATTTAGTAGACACTAACAATATTTACGTATATGGATCAAGCATTTCTATCTTAAGTTTTGATTTGACAGAAAAATGTTCTTTAAAGAATCAATCTGATAACTCTATTGTTTAATAATGCTCTATTAGCTCTATTGGACTCATTTGCAAAAAAGCTTCAGGAACAATTAGTGTTTTTGATGCATAGAATCTTAACACTATAAATTCTTTATCATAACGCTTCTTAGATAATAACTATAAGTTCGTAATAGATAATATATATTAAAGAATTATCATGTATTCTAATAACATAGAGGTGTACAGCTTAAATGGTAATTTTCAAATATATATTTCCTCTATCAATTTATCAATCTAAGATATCCAGCTTTATACCAATGATATTGCTATAATGTCAGCAAGTAAATTAATATTATTTTTTTATTTTAAATTGAAATTTAAAATCATAAATTAGGTATATTTATCTTCGACAGAAAAACATTGTAATACAGAGGATTGATTATTAGTCCTGGAGGTGCAGCTATTTTAAATATGGGATTTATCCCTGAATTGAATTAGCTAATATTTTACACATCTTCTATAAGATACGCCTAGCTCTTTACTATTAGCTTAGATAACTTGCTTACAATAATGTAATACAAAAATTCAGTTACGTAAAATAATCCATCACTCGTTGCAGCCTATGCCTACGATAAAGATTAAAATCTAATTGTCTTTTTGGATACATAAGGAAGCTTCCAAGCTTTAGATTACCTTGGATAAGTTATACAAAGAGGAGTATTTAAAATTGTTGAATACGATTAATTTTCTTCATATTCTTTTACAGGGTTTTCGTTAGATTTTTAAAATAATAACCTTCTTATATATTCTTAAACTTAAGTTTTCTATCTTTGTTTTGCTGATTTATTAAATTAAGCTATTTAATTTAGAACAAGCAAGAAAAAATTATTTGCCTAAATTGCTGATAAAAACTCATATGGCTAAGGTTCAACTAGCATTGCATTTTTAATATCAGGAGATTAAGGTATCCTTTACAAATACTAAAATACCTTATTTGAATACTTTTACCAGTTTGATGAAGAAGTTTAAGCAACTATTTATAATTCTAATCTCAAAATATTAATAATAGCTCTTTCTCAGTCATTTGTTATTTTTAATCAATTTGATTAAAGTACTATGAGTAATTTTAATTAATTTCAAAATCAAACAAAGATAGTTGCATTAAGTAGTCTTTTTTCTTCATTTATTTGTGAGGATATTTTTATGACTAAAGATCGACTGATAAGCCACTATGATTTTATCAATTAAGCTACCCTGGGCAGCATATAATTTAAAGATCCTTCATCCCTAATAATCTAAAAGATTTGTTCTTCTGTTACTCCAAATGTTTATTTGGGTTTGAATAATGGAGATGTTATCGTTTATAATAGAAATACCTATAAACAATCAACTGTTAGCTTAGTAACAAAATTACAAGGATAATCTGGTTTAGAAATAGGATTCTTAAAAGAAACATCTACTTACTTGTGGGTTTGTTTTAGTAATTCACAAGGAATTTATAAAATCAATCTTTAAAATTAGAGTTTTGAATAAGTAATTTAGTTTGATAGCCTAAATGCTTATAGATCGTTTAAATAATTAAATGTTATGGTATTTGATGTAGATGAATAAAACACGAGGATATTTTTAAATTTCTTGGGAGAAAAACTTCTTAGAGTCTTTGATTATACAGGTAAATATATTTAGTAACTTGCTTTACCAGACATAATGTATAATACCTTACAAATTAATTAATCTCACTTGCTAGTTTATAATGTATTTCATGTTATGATATATGATAAAAATACTCTTAAATACATATAAAGAGTAAGAAGGAATAATCGTGTTGAATTTTTAGTTGATGTAATAGAAATAAATAATAAATACTTAGTTCTTTTGAGTTAAGATAAATATGAGATATTTTAAATAACGGAAAATTCAGTAGAAGGCATTTTAATGGATCAGGTCGCATTGTAAGATCCTATATTTATGGCTTATGCTATAAGTGATGGAGGTATTAATAATACAGGTTAAATCATGCAAGTATTGTTACTCTCGTAGAATCAAGTTATAGAAAAGAAATATAATCTAGACTACGAAAATAATAAATAGTTAGATAAAATTTGCAGTATGTAGGTTTCAGTTAGTGAATTTTATGATATTTCATTTTCCATGAGCAATATTAAGCCTGTATCATATCCTGATTCAACTTAAGCTTCTATGATCCCAGTTTCAGACTCTAGTTTGAATAATTATTGGAATATTCAGTTAAGCGATAATGATTTAAGGATCGTTAACTTCTAAAGTACTCTTAATAGTCTTACTCAAGTCTATCCAGTAGCAACATCAATAGGGTCAAATAATTAAGTATTTTATCCTCTTGAAATCTATTAAGATTCGTTTATGTCATATACAAAATAAATTGTATAAATAAGAGACTTTAGTTTTAGCTTCTCAAATAATTTATCATCAATACATTTTTTCAATAATTCTAAGAATGTGATTATTGAAAGTATTCAAATTCAGAAATAAGTTGTAGATAATATAACATTCTAATTTGTAAACATGAATCGTGTCACTCTTAATGAAATATATTTGAATAATTTACAAAGGAAGTACAACTAAAATAGTACTGGAGCTGAATGGTTCTTCACTTTTTAAAATGTAAATGAAGTGAATATCTATAATTTAATCTTAGATAACAACAATTTACTAAATTTAAGTTTTAGTGGATTAATATCAGCATATAATGTTAATAAGATTATAATTTCAAACTTAACAATACAAAACGCAAATATATTTTCTTTAGTTAACATCTATAAAGTTTAAAACTTTGAAATTCGTAATTTGTTAATAACTAATTGTTAAAAAGCTTCGACTGATTTGAACATGTATGTTCTAAGTATTGTAGGAGTAACAAACTCATCTCTTTCAAATATTTTCATCACTAACAATACTAATTTATAATTTATTTACGCTACTAACAAATTTAGAGACAATGGGATCTCATATTTTCTCGAGACTGACAACATAAATGTAAGTAATTTAAACATTTCATCAAATTTAATATCTTAGTCCAAGAGTTTATCTATGGTATCTGTTTAAAGCTCCTTTTGTGTATTTAATAATATTACTTACTAACACAACTAAGGAAATATTTTCGTAGCATTGTCTTAGAGCTTATTAATATAAAACAGCTTATTCTTATACAATAAATGCTTAAATGGAGGAGCACTTGCTCTAAGTTAATGTTCGAATTAAATATCGATAAAAAACACTACATTTTAATTCAATTAAGCCTTTGCCAGCGGAGGAGCTATTTATTTAGAAAATGTTGGGGCTCAAGTTTAAATGGATAGATAAGTTAAAATAAATTAGAATCAGGCTTTGATAGGAGGTGGTATCAGACTTTTTAACAATTAACCAAATCTTCCTTAATCACTTAGTTTTAACTATAAAAGCATTATCTTTGATAATAATGCATAACTCTATGGAAAAAACTTAGGGACATTTTTACAGAGTGCTATTTTAGGAGTAATACAAAGCTAATCTATTTAGACTACAGATAGCAGCCACTCTGATTCAACAAATATAGGCTACACTATTATCTAAAACTAAGACATGAATGAATCTGATTAACAGAAATTTTAGCAAATACTTAAAGTGTTTAATTTTAAAAGTGGTGGTAATCTCAATCTTCTTGTAAAGTTAATTGATTCTGAAGGTACATATATGTAATTTTCTACATAAAAATTTTAATCTAAAGAGTATCCTTAGTCAATATAAGATGAATTAAGCTAAATATATTTCAGAATGCAACAGTTTACAAATAATTAAGAAGTGTTGATTAATGGTCGAAATATAATAACATCTTCAGATTTCGAAGATACATAGAATTAATTTTAATTTTCATAAATTTAAATTACAAGCATGCCAAACTAGACAACAAGTTTAGAAATAGTACCTAATTATACACCTTCAAATATAAACATACTTCCAATTTATATAGAGTTGAATATGAGAATTTGTTATCCAGGTGAAGTTGTTAAACAAATTCAAAATAATCTTTATACTTGTTATGCTTGTCCTTTAGGACAATATTCGTTGTCAGATCCTACTAAAGACCAATTTTGGTTGGATAACATATTAAAGGTTAACACTAGCAATTCAAATGATTAATAGCAGAACTATTAATCTGAATGCTAAAAGTGCCCAGAGACAGCTTTTGAATGCTAAAACAATACAATAAGTTTGAAAACAGGTTACTGGAGAATAAATCAATAATCTACTGATATTGTATAATGTTCTACATAGTTTAATGCTTGTGATGAATAGAATCCTACAAACAAAAAAGGATGTCTCAGGGGTTATATGGGCCCTATTTGTAAAGTATGTGATATTGGTGGAGAGTTATGGGAAGGTGAACGCTTTTCTTAATCTTATAAAAATCAAATTAAATGTGATTAATGCAGCGAATAAAGTTATCAAATTTTATTTGTCACTCTTGCAATAGTGATCTTAATTATTTATTTCGTTTTCAGCACAATACTTTTTTTCAATTCATTTGTTCACTCTTGCCTCTGCTACTATATTAGAATGTTAAAGATTATACCAGTATCCAGATATTCTATCCTAGATTAATCAAGTTTCTATATGAAGATTTTAGTTAATTACATTTAAATCAATTCGGTTTTGTAATCTTAATAGATAAGCTTCTTCCCAAGTTTCCTGTTTACTTTTACTAATTATTTTGGTGATCCTAACTCGTAAGTGATAGTAAGTGCGAATTGCTTATTTAATTAAGAATTCATAATATTATATGGTCAAGCTCATATTATGCAAGTAATGTAAGCATCTTTACCAATAATATTATTTTTAGCTTCTCTTTTAATAATAATTTTTTGTGAAAAATTAAAACTTTTTGGCATCAAAAAGTATCACAAATTCACACTCATAAACTTCGTTTTTATCTTTTTTTAGCCTGATCAAATAAATTTTTTTTCAAAGCAGCTGAATTGCACTAAAATTGGAAATGAATTATATGTAACTTCTAATTTAACTATAAAATGTAATGATCCTAACTACACATCATTCACTTATCTCTTATCAATACCTTTAATTATAATTTGGAGTTTATTTCCATTTATTATATTTAAATTCTTGCAGAAAAAATCTTCTAAACTTTATTCCTGTTTTACATTATATCACTTTGGCTATTACTATCAAGAGTACAAAGATTCATGTTATTACTGGGAATTTATAAGAATCTATTTAAGAGTAATAATTGTTGTTACTTTTACTCTCACATAACAATATCAATTTATAAGCTACTAAATTATAATATTCATACTTTTCATATATATTAAATTTACACTATACTTTAATCCTATAAGAAGTCGTATTTTGTAGAAGTTTGACATCTACTGTTACTTTATTATAATGCTGAATTCTTTATTATCAACAATAAATATTGAAATGGACTCGACTTTGATAAAGGCAATAATATACTCCCTACATTTTCTTTTCATATTTAAAATCATGTTTGTAATTGCTATCTATAAAGTAAGTAATCCTTTAACATTTATTGGTAGGACGTTTGGTAAACTTCTTTTTTATATTCTTCCAAGTTCTATTTATAAAAAATATCTAAAAACACAAAACACGAAGTGGAGAACATTCTTACTTTGGAGGAAATTATAATAAAATTTAAATTTAATTGTGAAATTGAAAGCTATTTAGAGAGTTACTCATGAAAGTCCCGAAAACATTTTAAGCTCGATCAATTTATTAAATGGTATGAATTTTTAAATTTAATATTTTAATAAGTAAATTTTCTTATAAAAAGGATCCCAAACACCAGCGACTAGGAGAAAGGATATACAAAAGATACCTCTTATTAATTTGTATGCTTCTTAAATAATAGAAGCATCTAAATCCAAAGATTCTATTATAGGTAACTAATTTTCTTACATTTATTTCATAAAACTACAAATTTTTATATAGAAACAAATACTGTTAGAATGTAAGAAGGAAACAGTTAAGATTAAAAAATAAATGAAGTTAAAAATAAAACTAAAAGTAATTTTGGCCTTCAGTATTAAGAAGAATGTATATTACCAATAGATGATTAAGATTAATCACCTTTTAGCCAGAGCAATAACTTAAAAAGAACATTAGACATGAATTATGAAACTAAATTCAAGCTATTAGATAGTATTAAAATGAGCAAATAAATAAAATGATTTCATAGATAATACAAATATATATATATATATATAAATCGATGATCATTTAAATTAAATATCTCTGAAATTTATTGAAATACAAAAAAAATAGGATGATTAACTTTAAAAATATATTTTATGTTTGTCAAATATTGAACATATTATGTTTTTTATTAGTGATATTTACTTCTTAATTTTTATTTCTTCTAAAATTTCTATCAATTTTATTTTTTAATATTTTATCAAACTATTAATTAATGATTAATATAATTTGTTCAAGTTTTTTCTCTTCTATCAATTAAAACTTTATGAAATTATTTTAATGGACTTTAATTTTCAAACAATTGAAATTAAAAATAATAAATTATTTTACAAAATTGAAGTTTTTTTTTCCAGTTTACATAAAAAGTTGTTGAATTTATGTAAATGTTTTTTTTTTATTTTATGAAAATATACAAGCTATTTTATTAATAATTTAAATTCATAATCTTTAGTGATAAATTTCTCAAACAAATTATTTGTCATCTAATTCTCAAACCACATGGAGCAATGCCTTACCAGCTTTCTAAATTAATAATACAATTAAAATTTTGTTGGGGTAATACATGACTAATTTTTCAACTCAAGTTAGTTTATTTTAAAATTGTTTTTACTTAATCACTGTTTGAAAAAATTTTAGAAACATATCTATTTTTTATAGAATTGCTCATAATTAAATGTGTTGAAGATTTGTTTTTACAATTTTTTTTGTTCAAATATAAAATTTTGTTTGGAATTAATAATAAAAATAATTTTATAAAAGATTGTTAATAAAATAGGATTTAAATTAACTTTTATAAAATCAAATAAAAATAGAATTTTTATTGAAATTTTTTTGATTAGAGAAACGATTGTATGAAAAAATTTCAAAATTCAATAATTTAAGTTCTAATTTTAACATACTTCATACCTATGAATAATTACTATATAGATCATACTTTAAATATACTAATCTCAAGCTTGTGCTAAATGTTCTTTCAAACGATATTGTTTAAATAGGAAGCAAAAACAACGATTGCTTCAATAAAAAGAATTAATTCTTAATTTTCACCTAAATATAAATCATAATTATTAGATTAGCTCCTATAGAAAATATACCAAAAATTAAAATTATTGTGAGTAAATAATGCCATGAAGATTCACATAAATCTTCTATTCCTTAAAAAAGCAAATCGCTAGCATAATTTAACACTCTGGAACAAAATAGACTTATTTCATATAGTTCTAGTTTTTGCTTGGACTAACTCTTGAACTGGGTTTGGTCTCTATCACTCTAAAAATTTTAATTAAAATTCGCTTTAAAGCATGCTTTGAAATAAAAAAATTTACTTTTATCTCATTGATAAATTTAATAAGAGATGCTGATAATCCTTGCTTTAGTATGCCTCCACTTGAAATATTGCAAACATCAAGAGCTATTCCATCAAGATGCATTATTTAGCTACAAAGATCATAAGAGTTTGCAGCATTTAAAAATTTAATAAATTTTTAATTTTTATAAGGGCCTAAATCATTTATTTAAATAACCTAGTTAGTAATAAAAGATCTAAGCAAAGTCACTTTTTCATCAAATTCATCTCTAATAATAATAGTATCATTTTAATTAAAGTAGCTAAACCAGTGAATACTAATTGCAATTGCCAAATCTCTATAACCTGACAACCTTGATGCCAAATTTGAAGAGTCTTAGAAGT
Source organism: Tetrahymena malaccensis 436 (assembly GCA_000231845.2). NCBI lineage: Eukaryota > Ciliophora > Oligohymenophorea > Hymenostomatida > Tetrahymenidae > Tetrahymena > Tetrahymena malaccensis. The sequence goes on from JH719956.1 coordinate 664,176, forward strand.
AAGAAAATGTTTATGCATTACTTATATAGCTGTCAATAAAATTTTTTTTAATAAATGATATTGAAACTGCATTTCCAATTATCACTCCTAATATTTATTTAAGATAAATTAAAAAAGTTATAAATTATTTAGAAAATTTTCTAAAATTTTCTTTTTTTACCTAAAAATAAGATGAAAGAAAAAACTAATAATTTTCGTGAGTAAAATTGTGGAATTGGGATTTCAATTTTATTTGATTAAATCACACCCTTTTATGATTTGAACTTGCTCTTCATCTTTTCTTTTGTTTATTCTTAAATGTAAAGCATTTCATCATATTAATATAGATTAAAATGGTAATCTGAAAAAGGATCTAGATTCTAATCAAAATTAACTTGACTTAACTTTTCTTTTGTAGATTATAGTTCTGAGTTAATCCATATTGCGTCATTGAAGTGGAATAAATTAAAAATACTTTTTTTGATGGCCTGAAATTAGATAAAATACACAAAAGATGTTATTATTAAAATTGAAAGTATAATTGAAGAAATAACTAAATAAGCATTCACACTCACCAAATTTTGGTTTGAAATTTTTTAAAGAACTTGAATTAGATTTTGACTTAGCTAACTAAATATATTTGTTATTTTAAGCATATTCATTTATAAAAACGAGTAATCCTATTTTTAAAAATTGTTAAGATTAATTATTTATAATTTACTAATTATATTACATAGTAGTATCCTTTGTTATCTAAATAATTATTCTCCCAATCATACGACTTTAAAAAATTAAAAGTTTTTAGCATTTAAACTACTATAAATCTATTTTATTATTGAATTTGGTTAAATTAAAAAATAAATTTTTTAAAAATATCTAAAAATAATTAGTTTTTCAACAAAACCCTCTAAAAATTATAATGAAAAATTTTTACTATCTTAAATAAAACCTAAATTATATTATTCATTATTAAATTAGAAGATTTAGTAGTTATTCATAGATATAAAAATTTATTTATCAATATTTTACCTATTTGTAGAATTAAAACTGTTGTATCCATAATTTCCATTATTTTCTCTAAATTCTGATACTTCACCAAGAAAATTAATGAAGTCTTATTAGGAATTGTCAATAGAATATTCAAATTATTATAACCTACTATATGTATAGTTAATATTAGATCTTATCAGTTAAAATTAATTTTAGAAAAAATCCAGTTCAGACTGAGGTATACCATCTAATTACCCTATGAAGTAATCTTCCATATTAATAAAACCTTTCCATAAGGCTCCAAAACCTTCATCTATTGGACTTAGGAACTAGCTTTGTAGTTATATCAAATTAAGCTTATGCTATAACTCAAAGATTGATTCTCTGATGTAAAAAGAAAGACCAATAACTTAAATTACAGAGAGTATTATTTACATAAGATTTGTAGCTGATAGAATTTTCAATGAGTTTGGAAGTTTTTTACTTTAAGTAAACTCATGTATACTTTTATAATTGTTAAAGTACATATATTTACCCTTCACATTAGAGCTTGTATTGTTGTGATTAATTCGTTTCATGTATTCTCTCTCAAATTATTATTAAGAGACTAAGCTTGTTTGAATTGTTTTTATTTTTTTTCTGAAACTTTTCATTTTTTTAAAGTCATTTTCAACTTCTTTTTCTTCCTAATCACTTTCGCTATTCTTTTCTTCTTTCAATATTCTATTGGTCTATAATTAGTCATTTAAATCTTGATTCATGTTAATTTAATTTTGAGCTTGTTGCTATTCATAATTTCTTATTAGATTGTAAAAATTCTGATCCTAAGTAATAGAGAACGAATCTCCATGGATCTATAAATTCATTCGAGATGATTATTATTGATCATCATTATTATAAATTTGGCTTATCGAGTTATAATTGTTAATTTAATTATTGTTTGGATTTTAGTAGCTTGAAGGGCTAAACACTTAAATCTATTTACTTAGCTATTTTGCACTGCTTTCTTACCTAGGAAAATAATGATTAGTGGACTAATCATCTAAACCTCTTAAATCATTAAAAAAAGTTAATGAGTTGCTACTCTGGTTATTTTAATCAAACATAAACACAGAACGTGAAGAATTTATGTAAGAATTATGTCTATTTGCTATTTTTCTAAGTTCTTTGTTTTTGTTTTCGGGGCTCATAAAACTATCCCTGTTCTGTAAACCTCTTTCGCCTTATTTTAAAACAAATTATTTAAAAAATGTTAACTAATTAATATCAATAAATTACTAAAATCAAATAGCTACAATTAAGAACCCTGCTTTTAAGCTGACTTATCCTTTTTAATTTCAGGAGATAAAGACATTTCAGTGTTAGAGCGATAATCGCTCATTTTCCTTTACAGTTTTAATTTATTAATTCCATGTAAAGTTTTCTATTTGAAAATATTTTAAGCATTTTCTATTGTCATATTTTCTAGTTCTTAAGTTTCCCTTAAAGATGCATTTTTTTTAATCATTTTGCTATCATGAATTTCAGCACCTTCCTCTTCTTCTTAAATATTTTCAAGATTATCTTTACTAAAAAAATTATCTTGAGTATATGAAAACATAGTTTCTAAACCATAAAGACCTATTTACTAGTTTCCTTTTAATTATTCTCTTGCTTGCTTTGTTGTGTATTCACTATTTTTCTTGTTGAAAATAAATTATAAAAATAAAATATTTATTTTTCATAAAAAATTAAAGATAAATAAAACATAGTAGGAAATTTTAAAGAATTTGTGATAAACTAATTAATTAATAATAATTATTTTACTTGATTTCTGATATTTTCTATTTCAACTACATAATAAAAATACTGTTGTATTTAGTTTAAGGAGCTATATACCTACTATCTGATAGTTACATTTGCACTATAAAGGAATATTTAATCTTAATTCTTTTATCTCTACTTTGAAATTTCTATAGGTTATTATATCCATTTATACTCTTAAGTTTTCTTTCTTGCATTTTCAAAGCTTTCAAAAGTCTTTTTGTACATTTCAATGTTCGGAAACATATCACTCCAGCTCATGTTATACCAAAAGGAATTTTCAAAATTTTTTGCTTCATGATCCTATACAAAATTTAATTAAAGTATTTTTTTAAATTAATTTTTTTTACCTCATTCAAATAAAATTTATTAAAAATGTTTGATGAAGCTGATTCAAGAAGTCCCTCACTATTGAAAAATAAATACACAGAAGAATAATTTCTGACTGCCTTAACAAAAGCAACAAGTCTCAAATCTCTAGTATAAGCCATATCTATATCAAAGAATATCTAAATTGGATCTGAGTAATTATATAAATTTTTCATTTGCAGCATGTTTATCTGTCTAAAATTTTTTGATTTTCCAGTTAAAAAAAATTCTTTGATCAAAGAATCATGTATATCAGCTACTGGTGAAGGTATTAATTTTGAGAGTTATTTCACATTTTATAGTTTTATTTGATCAATACCAAGTATTTGAGAAGCATTTTATGAAAAAGAATTTATAATAGCTTTGTTCTATCCAAAATCTATATAAATTCTGCAAACTTTATCATTCTTAATGTCAATATTATATTACTTATTTACCCTAATAATTTAATTATATATTTTATTTATTGTACTTTTCAAATTTTTAAACAATATCATTCTAAAATAATAGCTGAAAATCCTCTTCCTTCATAAATATAAACTTATAAAAGTGTTTAGTTACAAATTTTGACGTTTTTTCTTTTTAAAACAACAAATATTTTATCTCAATACATTTTTTAGTTTATATTTTATGAGGGTTTTTGCTATAAAAAAACAATATTTTAATTAGTAGTTAAGTATTATTTTGAATTTAAATAATTAAAGGTATTTCAATTATTCAAAGTTATAAATATTAAACAAATCCGCAGTTTGAGACATCGAAGGGAAATTAAGAGAATCTAAAAATTGTGTGTAAATGTTAAAAATAAAATTTTTTTTGCTCAAAAAATAAAAAATATATGCTTAGTTTGTAAAGAAAAACTATTGGATTCAAATTTAATTGAAATGTTAATCAAATTTATATTTTGATGATTTTTATTATTTTCATGATCTTTATAAAACAAAAACTATTTATAGTATTTTTAATTTCTTTTTATAATAAAAGCTGAAGAATATGAAGAAAATACCTTATTTCTAATGGGTCTTCGGTAAAAACTGATTTACTCCAGATATATGCGCCATATAAATCATTTTTAACCTCTGCTAAAAAGAAACAAAAGAGTCTAACAGTAGATTAACTATTATCTTCTTTCCACAAGTTTTTAATCCTTGATTCTAAATAACATATTTGATTAGTGATAGTGTAAAGTGCTATCAAATAGCTTTCTTTCTGTTATTATAATTTATTATTAATTACTGCTTCATACAAAATTATCTTTTTTTGGAATAATAGTTTAATTTTTTATTTGATCTTTTCTTTCTCCTCTGTGATTTTGAATACTTTTAAAACATATAACTTTGTATCCTATTACTAAGAACTTAAAGAATCTTGTAAATGTTTCATGTAATTAAATGTTATATTATTCTTAATAGTTAATGCATAAGCTTTGCTATAGCTATTTAATTTATCAGTTTTTCTACTTTGCTTTACTTCTAAAAATTCAAAAATCATTTACAGAGCCTTAGCCTCCTAGCCTAGTTAACTTATCAAATCAATAAACTTTAACACAGTTATTTATTATTTACCATTTTTGTTGTATTTGAGTTACTCAATTACTTCGTTCGCTTCTTGAACTAAAAAATTAATAAAGAAATTGTAAACTACAGAAATACTAAATTTATCATTTATTTATTCTTCCTCCTTCTAAAATGATATGACATCTTCTTAATGCTAGCAAAAGCATCCAAAGGATTTACAATTATTCTTATGGTAAGATAAAAAGCTTATTATCATCATTTTATATTCCTAACTTTAAAGTAAATTTTTATACTCTGCTCCAAAAAATTAAATAAATTTAATTCTATTGCTAATTGTATTTTCCTTTTTTCCTTTTTTTTTGAATGCGTCCAACATCCTTTTTACTATTAGCTATTCTGGTATAGAGTAGCAATATCTTATTACAAGCAAGCACGTTATCAAAAGAATTAAATTACTACTTTTACTTCCTATTAAATTATAAATAAAAAAATTGCAATCATCAGAAATATTTTTAATATGTCATTTTTATATTTAACAAAGTGTAAGTTGAATAAATCCTTTTTATTTTATTTTATCTAGTTATTAAGAAAATCATTCAATAAACATTTCTTTTATAAAAAATATTGTGTTTTTTAATGAAACAATTTGTTTAGAGTTGAGTTTTAGAAATTTGATTCTCTTTAAGTTTTGAATTTTTTATACTTTTAAAGCACTCAAAGAAAGTCAAAATAAAATTTCTTGTTTTTACATTTATTAAGAATTATGTTGTTCTAAATCGAATTAAATAATATTTAAAGAGTCTAAAAAATATAAATAAAAGTTATTATAAATGATGTTGTAAAATAATATGTCTGATCATATTTAAGTTTGAAAATAATGATTTTTAAATTAAGCTTTAAATCCTAAAAAGTATAATCTTCATTTTTTTAATGTATGGATAAATTATGAAAAGAAAGATTAAATCTGAAAATAGATAGATAGAATGAAGAATGTAAAAAAATTTTGGTACTAGTTTAATTAATGAGATGATAATTAAATAAAGCCAAAAAATAATAATATACCTAAAATTTTTGTCTTCACTGTTATCAAGTGTACTATTACAGAAAGAAGAGAATATGCTAAAAACACTACATTCGCTATGTAGATTTTTAAGCTAGAGTAAGTAAATTTATAAATGCAATTTATTGATAGTAAAAGCAAATAAATGATTACAACGCCAAATTAAATATCTTATATTGTTTAGAAATTTTAATGTTTGGGTGAATAGCTAAATATAAGAGTAGATGTTTATTTTAGGATTAAACAAAGTGATTCTACAAATAAAGAACTACTGTTTTTAATTATTCCTGAATTTCCTACTACTGTGGACTCATTCAAAATGAAATTAAAAACCCAGCTAACAATAAATACCAAAATCAAATTAATAACTCCAATAACCTGAGCAGATATATACAGGTTCTTTAAAAAATCATTCTTTTTTATATTTAAAAAATGATTAGGTGATAATTTATAATTATTAATATTTTTATTTCATTTCTTAAGATATTTTATGTAAAAATTAAAAAGTAGAAATTGTATGCTTAATTTCACTTGAGTTTAAAGATAAAAAATAAATAAGCGATATTCATTACCTAAGTATTCGATACGTCTAATCCCGCTTCATCTATAAAATCATCGAAAGAAGAAATACATATAATTTGCATTAACGGGATCAACAGAATCTGATTAAATATTTAGTATATTAAACTGAGATATACTTGTGTTGTTCTAATAATCTTATTTTCCTAGTCTATTAACTATTTACATTTAATTATTTCTACTGCGGCACATGCATAAATACTTAATATAAAGATCAATAAACATATTTAAAGTGCCAATTGATTTTTGTAAAATTTGATACTCTGATTACTTTATTGATTATCATTATTGTTAATATTTAAAGTAGCTTCATGATTCATCTAATTTTAAGATGGATCTTTCTCATAAAACCCAAATTAGTCTTTACTAAACTGCTAAAGATATATTTAGTCATTACTTGAAATTTCTTTAATAATTCTAATATTATGATGTGAAGATTTATGATTTTAGATCAGCTTTTTCTAAGAATAAAATAATTATTTATAATATTTTGCAATATCAAAAATGTTTAAAGAAAATATTGAACTCATTTTTAGAGACACTCCATTATGTGGTCTAAAAATTAGTTTTGAATTATAAAGCTTTAATCAAAACAAAATTATTTACATATTCCTAGCCATCATAGAAGGTAGAAACTTGGTCAAAAATATAGAATTATGGATTTAGCATGTAATAAGGCAACTGATAGAGTTTGTTAAAAGATAATTTTTTATCTTACAGTAAAATAAAAGATGTGTGAGAGTTCATGAAAGCATAAGTAGACATCTAATTAATAGATAATATAGCTATCAATATGCAGAAATAGCTAAATTTAGCTTGATTGACAATTTATTTAAAATAGTAAGATGGCTATATTAAAGCATAAATTATCAAAATTAAGAAATTTGTTTTATTTTATTTCTTGTTTTCTTTTTACTCCTTCTAGTTTTTTTTATCTTACTTATTCATTTTTGATTACTATTTTGTTATTTCTAACAATTATTTTGTATTTTTATCTAATTACTGATTTCTATTTAAAGTTCGTAATTGGCTAAACAAAAATTTATTCATAAATTTTACCAATAAATAAATGATACACGAGATATATTATGGTAATACTTTAAATTATAAGGCCAAAATAAAATAAAAATCTCCATTCATAAATAAGAAATCATATCTATTTTTAAAGCATTATCGCCTCTAATAAATATTATTCATATGGGTGGTTAATTAAAAAATAAATTAAAAATAAACAAATTTTTTATTTAAAAATATTTTTTAAATTAAATTTATTCTAATATAAATATTAAGTTTTTTTAATTAAAAATTGTATAAAAAAGTATGTATGTATTTTTAATATTTTAATAAATATTTAAAATTTTGATGAAAAAAAGATTAACATAAAATAGTTAAACGAGTTTTTCTAAACGCAAATCAGTTTTTTTATTGATTAAGCAAAATAAATAATTAAAAAATCAAAAATATTCATAAATCATGGGATATTAATAATTTTTTACATGCTCTCTTTGATTATAAATATATTAAAGTAATTTTTCTTCACTGTTAAAAAAGCTAATGACAATCTTAGAGTTTATAAAAATATTATCATGTACTGAAGATTCTTCTAAAGATTGCACTTCATTTTATATTAAAACAAGTAATTCTATATCAAGGTTTATCAATAATTAGCATAGTTCTTATATTAAAATTTTATTTGAAAATTTTAACGATTAATCAGTAATAAATATTAAATAATTATAATGTTATTTTATTTTTTAAAAATATTTTTAAAAATTATTAGCACTATTTAGCTTTTTTTATAAAGCATATAATGCTAATTTGTTGTTTGTGTCCAGAATAAATTATTAAATAGCTGCTTAAATACCTAAATGAAAGGATAACTCTGTATTTTCAGCAAAGCTAAGCTCATTATTTTACTTTTACATAGTCTATTTGTTTAAATAGTCATTTTATATTTTTAAATGCTTTTAAAAATACTTGCTTTACTATTATTTGCATAAATTAGTGATATAAAGACTTTTTTGTTCAACTTTATTATTTAAAACATCATCTTGATATAAACTTTTACTAAGTAATTTAAATTTTTAACTTAGAGATTAAAAATTGTTTTGAGGATTTAAATTTTTCATATCTATTTCATCCTTTGTTTCTTCATTTTTGTGCTAACAGCTTACAACATTTCTATTTATTTAATTACTAAATAATGGAAACACTTCATCAAGTTCTTGATCAACATTTTCTGAATAGATATCTTCACACTCCTCTGACTTTAGTTAAGTGAAATTTTATTGCTCTTGGTCTTTTCTAATTAGCTCTAATTCTTAAATATAGTCTTCTTTAACATTTATTTTATTTTAATTCATTAAATTTGTTTCATTTATATGATTTATTTATTAATTTTAGATTTTTGTTGAGTTTTCTTAATTTTAGCAAATTTGTTTTTTTTCAATTAACTCATTATAAATAGAATTTTAATCATCAAATAACAAATCATTTTAAACAAAAATAGGAGATAGAGTGGGATTTAATTATAAATAGTTTTATTTTTAAGCATTTTATGATTAATCAAAATCAGATAATTAGTAATTGATCTATTTTTAATTATAATTATCTTATTGAGTTTTATAGAGTGACTTTAGCAGATAGTTCTAAGAAGAAATAGATTTACTATTTTCTAAATTTAATCTATTTTATTTATGTTAAAAATTTGAAGTATCAATAGAGTGGACTCTTTGAATCTAAAATGATTTCTTATAAGGAGTATTTTAAATTTTTATCCCTGAAAATTTTTAGCTTTAATTCATTTAAGAGTTCTCTAGAATTGCTTACTATTTGCAGAATTTAGATGTCTAAAAAATACTCTATGTTCTATTTAAGGTGTTTCTATCATACTAGACTGATATGCTTTTAATTGTTGGCTTTAATATTTATCTTGTATTTTAAACTAGTATATTTTTATAAATTATATCGAATAATCTAGGATTGCTTTTATAAGCTTTTATATTTGTCGCTTAGATTAATTGATTATAAACTTTATCTACGAAACAATATTAAATAACACCAAATCTATCATCTTATTTATATAGGAGATCATTAACTAGATCATTTATTAATCCAAATGCTTTTTTATTAAAATATTAATCTTTGCATGCTACTACAATAAAAGCATCAAAATTGGAGTGAATTTTAGAATCATATTTATCTTTAAATTCTTCAAATTCATTACTGAATATATTGTTTTTCAAAAATATATTGTGTAAAGATTATATTACCTGCTTTTTTAAATGAGGTAAGTAGTATTTACAATTTTCCAATGAATTGTTAAGGATTAAAGCTGCGTTGTAATAATCCTTATGCTGAACTAGGTACTGAGCTTTATAAATGGAATAGTATTGAAAGTATATATCTGAACTAAATTCGTACCTTGTTATTTTCTAAGAGTCATTTTATTTTCTCACCTAATAAAAGGTAAAGTTTTTAATTTATTCATTATTTTGATAATTTTTACTATTTTAACTTGTAAGTTGTTTAACATAAATTTTGTAATCATCCAAATTTTATAATTTCCAAGTAAAATGAATATTTTTATTTTACTCTGAATATGACTTATATCTAAGGATATTATTTGATTTCAATTCTTAATCACTTGGATATTAATTTTTCGAATCTAAAGAAAAAAGGTTATTTAAAACACGACCATCTTACAATTCAGCAGACTAAAAAAATGCTGTTTTTTCTACCTTACTTTTCCTTTATTTTAAAGGATTTAACAAAATTTTATCTTTATAATACATTAGATTATCTCTGTGTTCACTTTAAGTATTGATTGAGTTATTATGAGGTTAGTCTGATTTGCAATTTATGCTTTCAGTTTTAATTTTTATGTTTTTTATATAAACATGTTTTAATTAATCTAAAATAGTTTTTGCTTCATCAAATTAATTTTGATTAAAATATCCCGTTATTATACTGCAATAGTTATACATTCGTCTTTTGTTAGAATAAGGCAGATAAATTTAACTTAGACTAGTATTTTAGAGTGAAACTTCAGAAAATATTTCTAATAATCCATTTTGCTTGTTTTTTACTATAAAAGAAATAAAAGCCTTTAAAAAATTTAGATTTCTGTTAAAAAGATTCCAATAAAGTTGATCGTTATCAGCATTATTTTCATTTTGTATTAATTTTCCTAAAAGGGTGTTATTTGAAATACTTGTCTTTCTTATATTTAGAAATTATTTTTTCAATTATTTGCTATTTTATAAGCTATTTTAAAACATAGATTTTCTCAAAATAGAAGCACCTAATTCAATGCTTTTTATGTATTAATCCCCAGTAGAATTGGAAGAGAAAAAACCTAATTCATATTTAGCATAAATAATTGAACTTTAAAAATTCTCTAAAGCTTCTTAAAACCTAGCACAATTATAGTGAATAACTCCTATATTGTTATAACAAACACCCAAAGCTCTATAATTCTTAAATCTATGGAAAAGTTCAATTTATAAATTCAAATTGAGTAATGATGTGCTTTCGTTTTCATTTAATATATTTTGGGTGGTGAATTTTAATACAATAAATAAGTTTTGAAAACTCTCTAACAAAGTCAAGCTATCACTTGAAGAACAAATTTCTTTGAAGGCATCAAGGAGATGCTCATCAATTTTTATATTGAAATTTTCTAAACAATTCTCTAGAAAACTATCATTTTCATTTTTAGTATCATTTTACTAAATATTTCTCTGGCTTTAATTTATTAAATATTAATTTTCAGAGGATTTGCTTTGTTCATAGATCTCTTTGATTAGCTTAGTTAAGTGGACTATAGGTTATAAAATAGTTCTTCCTAAGCTTAAAGAAAAATAGGTCTAAAAGGATATTAAAAAAAGAAAAAGTCCAAATCCAAAGATAAAAATTACTATATTGTAAAGCATTATTTTACTTTTTATGTTTGTAGTAAATTAAGTCTTTTAATCATCACTGATAACGTTTAAAACGATAAAAGTATTTATTCTCTAAAATTTTTTTAATGAACCTAAATATTTAAGCTCTTCACTAGGAATTTTGTCTATGACTGTTATTAAATTTTGTATAAAACTATATTTAGTTATATTTTAATAATTATATTCAAAGTTTCTTTAGTATTATGCATCAAAACCTACTAAATCAATTTAATCGCTACTATTTAATACAATTTAAAATATTTAGGTGAAGTTGTTTATTAATTATTAAAATTGCTATTTGTCTTTAAGATCTTATTATTCAAAATTTCTTATGGATTATATGCTAACTAACTATTAGGTTTTTTATGAGTCATAAATAATATTCAAACTTTTTGAATCCAACAGCAATGAAAATTTTGTTTTATTATTGAAATTAGTGAAATAAGATTCAATCTATGTCAGATTAACCATGATGCAAAGAACAGCATAACTCTTAGAATTTGGATATTTTAATCTTCTTTAACAAAACCTACTTTAGACATATGGTTTCCCAGAATATTCAAAAATCTCAGGACTAAAAACACTACTATAATAATTTTGGATAGCATACTAATAATAAGAGCTGTTTCTAATATCTAAATAAGGGCTTTGGTTACTTTAAATATCAGCCAAACTTAAAAAGGTAGAATTATCTTTAATCCTATTTGTTAAATAAAGCATTCCATCGTATTCATGCACAATATACATACTGTTAAATTATAAATAATTATTAGCATTCTATATATTTTCAAACATTATAGGTCTCCAAATAGGATCTACCCTTCCTGTGTTTGATAATTATTAAATTTCTTAATCTTATAATTATTGCAATGCTGTAACATTTCTTTATAGCCTTTTTTTATAAATAAAAATATTATTTTATTTTCAATTAAGAAAGCAAAAAATAAATTTATAAAATATCAATAATTGAAATTTACTTAAATTATTATTTAATGTTTAAATAATATTTTAAAGAATAAAATTCAACTTATAAAAAATTAACTTATATCATATTAATTTATGAAAGAATCAATTTTCTATTTCTTATTAAAAATTAAATAAATAATATTTTACCAATAACTTTCCAATATTGGGTTTTTTGCTAATTTCTATTGAAGAGATTATTAATATTAACTTCCTGAAGCCATTTCATAGTTATAAATAGAAAAAATATGGTTTTTGTTTACTTAAACTTCACTTAGAAGTAATTTTCCTAAAAACTAATTTATCAGATTAACACTCATAATTACATTTTAAAATGATTTATTCATTTAAAATACAACTGCTACATTCTGTAGCTTTGTAAACCTTATTTAATCAATGTATAATTTATCGCTAAAATCATTTATTAAGCTTATAAAAATGTTTTACTGATACAAAATGATTAAACATGATAGTAGACCTATTAAAATAGATGGTAGAGTTAAAATCAAAACTATTTGCACCAAAGTTCTATTTTTGAGATAGCAATTAATAATAAAAAAACTCTAGATAGGTTTATTTTTATCAACCTTTTTATTAAATTATACATCCATTTATACTATTTTAATGCCTTTTAATATGTATTCCTTTTTTAATAATAAATAAATGCTATTTCTACTTTGATTATATTTATTTATAATTAACTTGAATTATTTAATTTATAAGCTGCTAAAGTTATTTAGTTTTTTCTATTAATTTTTTATCATAAACATGTTGAGAAATAATCTTCAATTTAATTAAAAATGATAAATTCTATTTTTATTTTATGCTAAATTGACAAAAATTTTTTTCAAGCTCATAAAGCGAATTTAAGTTAATGGTAATTAATAAAATAAAAAGGACATAATTATTTATAGACACTTAAAACAAATTAAAAAGTATTTCATTTATTTTAGACATCTTTAATATTCATTTATCAATTAATAATTTCTTTGATATTTAATGATTTTCAAAAAATAGAAGACAATTATGGAATCTCTTTTAATCAGAAGCATTATTTTACTCTTACAAGTCTCAGTGTCTTAAAAATTAAGCTTTTCATTTTGATTGAAGGACTTTTAATGTTGGTCTAAAATCTTTTTAAATTTAATAAATTTATTAATTTCAAAAAATTGATATTTAATAAATAAATAAATATTTCTGACCTTATATCAACAGAAAGATTGATCAATTTTTTGCATTAGTTGATTTCTTTACAAATTAGTACTTTATCTTCATAATTTAGTAAGTTAAACCTTTTAGATTTATAATAACATTATCTAAAATATAATTAAAGTAAATGCTTATTACAAAAGCTGAAGAGTAAGATCTTTCAAATTTTAGATGTTACTTAAAATACCTTTGATTTAGTTAGAAAAGCTAGAATTTAACTCATTTTGTCTATTTTAAAAATTAAAATAACTTTATTATTAAATATAAGTAAATCAACAAAGTTTTTCTCTTAAATTCTAATATTTCCAAACCCAAATTATTAAATAAATTCAAAGTGAATTAATTCAATCTAAATTTAATCTATTTAATTCTAGAAATAAAAAATAAATTTTTTTACTACAAATATAAGTTCAGCTTGTTTAATTTTACACATTTTGAGATATTTTCTAATAGTAAGCTAGACATTGTAGGATTTAAGCTAGTACATCTTTTAAAAAAATTATTTAAAATATTTTGTAAAATTTATTTTACCCAAGATGCAAACTGAGCTCAGTTAATTGTTCTAAAGATATGATAGCGTTTGATAAGTAATTAAAGTTTTAACTCAAGTTGAATTCTCTAAATATTATAAAAACTAAATTAATCTTTTAAAATTAAAAATTAATTTAATTACAATAAACCTAAACAGATATGGTTTAGTTGTTTGCAATCTTTAAGGTTATTCACAATGCTTAAGATGTTTTGGTTTTCTAAACGCCTTAATTAACTAAACATAATAACTTAATATTTGTTTAATTGATCAATTGATTACTTAAGTATTAAAGTTAAACTTCTCAAATTTATTAACTTAGAAAGTGATATATTTTCATAATCGCTTTACTTCTCTAAACTATTTTAACTATTAAAATATAATCATAAAAATATTATAAAAATCATTGCTAAATTACCCAACGTTTAGACTTAATACTTATAACTAGTCTAACTATGTTATTGTTTAGAGTAACAATTTAAATTCTAATATTCTGTTAGAGCTATAAATAAATTAATTATTAAATAGAAATTAAATTTATTAATTAAAATTTTTCAAAAACGTAATTATTTAAAGCATTTTAAAATTCTATTTATTTATTTGTTTTGTTTTTAAAAATATTTACCTAACATTTATTTTTAACTCTTTAATACCCTTAAGCTATTTTAAATGCTATGATATGGTGATTATTTTTTTATCTGTGATTAAACAGTAGCTATTTAAATTAAATAATAATCCTATGAAATTAAGTTAAATTAAATTAAATTTAACCTGAAATCTAATTGTAAAGAGAATAAGTTTGTGTAATTATTCAATTTATTTAAATAAATATCAAGCTAATCATTAGTAAGAATTAAGTTTTTAATTTCTTTAGATCCTATTTATCTAATAAATATTTTAAACTATTGAATCCATTTAATTAAATAAATTACTTGTTGCCTTAATTTATATGTTTAACAAAATTATGATATTCTAAATCAATCTACTAGTATATAAAAAAGTAATAAATGTTAATAATTTTCTTTCATAAATAACAATAAATTACAGTATCAACTAAATCAAATTCAAGATGGTTAAAAATCTCTAAAAGCTTTGATTCAGAATGTTCACTCTCTTACATAATTATGAGATCAGAATTATCTTTTAATGAAACTAAAACCTAACAAGCTGCTTTTTACTGATTGGAATATTACTCATAGGTTTTTTAACAGATTTTCATGATATTCAAAATTGTTTTTAATTTATTTTTTTAATTAAAAACTGAAAGAGAAAACTATTGATTTCCACTTCCTATCAATTTAACATCCATGTTAAGCTAACAATAATTTTATATTACCTAAAATATTTGTACAATAATAGCATCATCTTTGTATATGTTTTAATCTATCAACTTTTTTTGTATTTCATTTAAATAGCTCATTTTTTATTATTTTTAAGAATCAAATTAATTTAATTATTTTCATTAAATAGCTCAAAATTTTTATTAAACTTAAAGTCGATTTTATCAATTAAACATTTCGAATTAAAATTATAATAAAGTCATATAAATAAATTGTATTTTTATATTTTTATAAAAGATCTCTTTCTAAATTAAAATTTTTCTTCTCAAATCTAAAATACTGAAAGATTAGAATTTTATTATATTTATTTTTTCATTTAACTAAAAGTAATAAATTACAAAATAATCATAAGTAAAACCATTAATTATATTTTTACAAAAATTCTAATTAATTCACTCTAATTTTATCAAAATATATAAAGATTTATATAATAGCTATAAAAATAATTGTTAATCAACAATCCTTACCACAAATTTTTTTCAAAAAATTTCAAAAATTTAATTAAGAAGAAAATGATTCAAAACTAATTGATTAGAAAAGTCAAAACAAAAATTATTAAGCAAAAATATTAGAATTCTATTCGTTAAAATGAAAATTTTTAATTGAGTTATTTTATATTAATTTATTAAGTAATATCTATTTGTAAATTATTTTTTTATTTCTTTTCTTAGTTATCTCACAGTATTTTTTATAAATATTTTCAGAAAATACAGGTTAGATTATGGAATTTTGGGATTTTTGGGTACTTTTAATTTGCTTTAAGATGAGTATATTTTTATCAAAATTGCTCTAAAATCATTGGAAAAAGATAATTTCTAACATGTTCTCTTGAGTTATAAATATACTGAAGTAACTTTTATTCAGTATTAAAAAAAGTAATAACAGATTTTTGATTCTAGAAAATATTTCGAAAATCTGTGTATTCCTGCAAAGATTGTTGCTAATTTAAAGTTAATATTAAGAGTTCAACATTTAAATTAATTAGAAGGCTACATAATTCATTTAATAAGAATTCATTTTTAATTTCTAGTTGCTAATCTGTAATGTAGAGCAAATATGTTTGATATTGTTATTATTAATTTTTTACGAATTTCTTTTAAGTAAGATAATAATCAAGCTTTTCATCTGTATTTAGAATAAATTACTTGAGAGCAGCTTTGATGCCATGATGAAATATTTATTCTCCTGTTTTATGAGATTTATTTTATTTTTTGTTTGATGAATTTGGTATATCCGTTGAAGTTTATTTTGGTTTCTAAATAAATGAATTATTAGCAGACTGAGGGAAGACTTACTACTCTTCAGGATATTCACTGACTTTTTGCATTTAAATTAATTTTGCTTGTTTTGGAGTAGCTAATTTAACTTATTTAAATTTGTTTGATGGAGAATTTTGAGTATATAATGAACTTTTTTTGTTTATATTTTTCATTTACTCTACTGAATTTATATTTTTTTCTTTTGATTATAAATTTAATTAATTTTTATTGATTAACACATGCGAATAGCTGTTTAAATAGACTTCATTATTAGTTTCGTTGCTTCTATATAACAATTAATTATTATCATTGAAATTATTAGAAACATCAGCATTCAAAAAAGATAAACTTTCGTTGATAAAACTATGTTTAGCAAATTTGGAGACTAAATTGGTCTGATTTTATAACTCTATAATATTATTATTATTTTGCTGAGTTAAATTATTCTCTGTAGAATTTAATACTTTATGTTATTCATTTCTGCTATAAAAGTTGATTTAATCGAGTTTTGAAGGGATATTAAAGCTTGATTAATTATTTTCATTGAAAAAATTGTTTTCTGTAAAATAATTTAATGGGCTATCTACTTTAATTCCATTTTTATATTTTAAAAAACTGCTGCTATTGGGACTTAAAGCATAGCTCTTTATTATTGAATCAAGATTTTTTTGAGATAAATAACTCGTTTATTTCTAAAAATATTTACTTTCTTTATTTTTATATTCTCCTGTTTGAGTATCTTCAAATCTAAAAAAATTTGAATTATATTATGATTGCTATGAAGTAGGTGTGTATATTTAATCTTAATATTAATATTGGTCATTCAAAATATTTTTTTAAGATGAATCATTAAATTCACTATTAATTTAAAGTACTTTGTTCAGCTTAATTATACTATTTGTTCTTTAAATTGAATTATTTTGATTAAAGTCTGCTTTTTGAGTTTTTTCATTTTTTTTATTACATTTCCATTATTTAGAAAATTATTTTTTTAAGATATTCTCAAAAACACTAATTCTAGATTTTAATGTTTTTAAATTTAAAAATTAAATTTATTAGAAGTAAAGCTATTCTTCAAAAGAATAGCTTAATGAACCAAATTGATCTTTATCTTTAAATAAAATATCATTGATCAAATCACTCTAGACAGCAAACGATTTAAACTAAGAAAATTTACTCTCACAGGCTTAAATAACACATACTTTAAAATTAGCATAAGGTAAAAAGTTATATTTTTGACATATTTCTAACAATTCTAAGTTTTTAATATTAGCTTTCTTAAATATTAAATCTAATGTAGCTAAAGCTTATTTTTTCAGGTGAGGGAGATAAAAAAAGCATTTTTCAAATAAGTTAGTTAATAGTAAGCCTGCGTTTGAATAGTTTTTCAATTCTATCTAGCAATAAGCCTATTCAAGTGCGTAATACTAGAAAAAAATATCAGAGCTAAACTCATAGTGACTCATTTTGAATTAATTTAATATTTTTTTTACTTAAAAAAATTATCTCTTTACTTTTTTAATTCTTTTGTTAGTTGGTGATGCTAAATTATCTACCTTTAAAAGGTCCAGATTTATTTAGCTAGCTTATATCTTAACTTTTGGATTTTCTTAATAATTTAAATTAGAAATCTAGGCAGGATTTTTGTTATTTTTAGCGTTACGATCTAATATTTTACTTATGCAGTCTTTATAGCTCTTAGATATTATTGATTTTTGCAAATATTTCATATGTTTAGAATTTTATATTGGAGATTATAATAGCTTATATATACTATTTTGATAAGAAAATAATTTTTAATGCTAATCTAAATTATTTTTATTTTCATTTCTTTGAAGATTATTTTAACAATCTGACCAAAAATTTTTGCTTTAAAATTTTTTAAGATAAAGCTTCATAAATTTATCCAAAATTTTTAAGCAATCTTGTAAATTATTTTGTAGTTTGTAACTAATAAGCAGTGTGTAGCAGTTTAGCATATCTCTTTTATTGGAAGGTGGTAAAAAAAGATGGCTAACACTGAGTAATTCTAGAACCTACTCATATAATATGTCATAAAGACTAAATTATTTGTTTATTATAATGTGAGATCTCATTGCTTTAATTTGATTAAGCATTCTGTTATATAGATTCCAAAAAAGATTTATTCTCTCAGAAGTTATTTAGATATCATATTTTGTTTTTTTTTGAATACTCTACCGTTAAAACATTGGTTACTAAAAATCTTCTTCTTCTTATTCGCTTTCATATGAATTTTGATGATGCTACCTTTATTAGTTTACATGCTCGCTAATATTTTTTACAATTTAAAACCCATCGCTTTCATGGTCATAAAATCCTAGTTCGTATTTAGCAAAAACTATTGATTTTTGGAAATTTTCAATAGACTCTTGAAATCTACCACAGTTATAATGAATGACTCCTATATTATTATAGCAAACACCTAATGCTCGGTGATTTCTGAATTGGTTAAAATGCGAAATTTAAACATTCAGATTCAACAATGACTCACTTTCGTTATCTTTATAGATATTATGATTTATAAATGTTAAAACTTTAAAGAGATTTTAAAAACTGTTGTAAAGCTACTAAGTATCATACGAAAAACATTCATCTTTTAGGCTATCACTATCGCAATCAATATTCTCTAATTCTTCAATGTAGTTTATGTATTTTTTATTATCCTCTAAGGTTGAACGAATTGGTGAATCATCTTTGAAATTATTAAGCTGACCTAATTTTTTATCCTCATTATTCTGAGCTATAATTTTGTTAAGGATACCAGTTAAATGAATGATGGGTTTGAGAAATTAATTTGCCAAAATTAAAGAATATTTAATTTAGATGAACACAAATAACCAAGTTATTACTAAGCTGCTATAAGTAAATATCATATTGTATTGATTTATCTACTCCTATATATCCTGTGAATACATTTCCATTTTTTATTTTGAGAGTATATCTAGAAATAGAAAAGCGTTTTTAACAGAGAATCTAGGTGCTGGGTCAATTTTTCTTTGAAATTCATATTTAGGAACTTAATTCACAAAAGTAATAATATTTTTTATTACAAAGCATTCAGTGCCATTTCTATTATATTAAAACATATATTAATTATCTTAAGAATTAAATCCTTTTAGATCAACATAGCTTTAGTTTTTAAGTAAAAATTAATTATTTTAAGTTATATTATTTATAAAGTAGCTTGCTTAAGTTTGATCTATTAAATATTTAGTTTCGATTTACTCCACATTTACGATTTCAGTTCTATTCAATTTGTATTAAGAATTATATATAACAGTTAAATATTCAGGATTTAAAAGCATTTAAAGCTTTGAATTTTATTCGAAATTTTAAAAATAGCTTGGAAGTATTGATAGATCTAAAGTAAGGCAAAGTAAAGAGTATATTTTGCTTGATGAATTAGGATCTGCATTTTAATATCTTAGTCTTCGTTAGCATAAAGCTTATAAAGTAAGTGGAGTGACATCTGTATAAAAAATTTATGGATTGAAAACAACTGTAGAAATATTTCCCATGGTTTAGTTATAATAAAATCTACATCTAATATCTAAATAAAATTTCCCAATATAAGGACAATTAGGTGGCGGAACAAAATTACTGTAAGTAACATTATCACTTACTGTATAAATTAATCCATCATAATCAAATCCAAAATACAAATCCTTGAATTTCATCCATCTTCCCTATTCATACTAATTATCAAACAACAAAGACTTCCAAAGAGAATCAATAAGATAAGATTCTTCTATCTCTTACAACTCTATCTCATCGAGCTCACTTAAGAATGACTTATTAACTTAGTGCCTTTTTGAAATATAATAAATAAGTTTATATTTTATCTTGTAAGAAAGTAGAGTTTAATTATACTTAAAAAGTAACAAAGTATGTAAAAATTAACTTCTATAATATATTTAAAAGTATTCTAAATAGATAGTTTTAAATAGAAATATTAAATTAAAAAAGACAAATAAATTCATAAGATTATAAATAAATCTATTACCAAGTACTTGTAAAGATAGAGTTATTTCTAAACATATTTAATAAAATAGGATTTTCTTAGTTTTAATATGATCTATCAATATTATGTATAGCAGGTATATGTCTACTATTTTTTATGATTTTTCCAAGAAGTATATTCCCAAAAAACTCATTTATTAGATTTATCTGCCAATCCATTTTTTATGTTTAAGAGCTTAGCTAAAATACTATTGCTGTATTTAAAAGCTTTGAGTTAGTTAATTAATCTTGAAATAACCCATTTGAGAATTCTTTAACAATTTAAAAGCAAACAATCTAAAAATAATTTAATATTAAATAAGTAGTGATTGTTAATACCAAAGAAGGAAAAAGAGTTATAGATATGATTATTGTTAGTGTTTTGTAATTGCTAAAATACCTATTTATAAAACTTTTATTTTCAACAGTTTTATTCATTTTTGAAATAAACAACTCTTTAACTCTTCTATTCTTAATTTAACAAAAAGATTAAATATGTATTAATGAATATAAGTAATTAATTAATTTTTTTTTGTAAATTTGGAAAAATAAATAATAATCAGATTAATTCTTTTTATTATTAAATGAATAACAATTAACAAGAAATACACTCTGATTTGAATTTTTCAAGCAATTAAGATTAAAATGAGATTATAATCCAGAAATGCATATTTTTACTTTTTTAATTTTTTTAAACTAAAGCAATTCAGTAAATAGTAAATTATTAGTAATAAAATTATACTCATCTTAATATTCGAATTCTTATAAAACATAAATTCTTGAAAAAATAAGTTTTAATCCTTATTAGTATTTCAAAAAATGATTAAAGAAAAAATTATTGAAAATATTCAATAATACATATAAAATTAATTCAGGAAACAATCATGCTGTTTCTATAATTTATCAAATTAGTATTCTTACTAATAATTTAATTTTAAAAAAATAACTTTGTTAAATAATTAAAACTATTATATCAAATTATATCAATATATATTATCATTATCATTATTATTGATTTTTAAAAATTTTCATTCACTAAATTAATAATTATACCTTGCTTTTTACCTCTATAAACTTTCATAATAAATATCTATTTTAGTAAATTTAGAAATTTTATATTAACATATTAATTATTTTTCTTTATATTTTAATAAATATTCATATTTGATCATAGTAAAATATCTTTTATATTTAGCATGAAGAAATTGAAATCAATAAAGCTTAAGTTAGAAAAAATCTAAATAAAATAAATAGACAATACTTATTACAGAAAAGTAGAATAATTTAGTCCTGAACAAATAAAAAATGTAATAAATAACTATTTGAATAAATATATATTGATAAGGAAATATATTTTTGGATGATGTTTAAAATATTTTATATACATAATAATTTTAATGATATCAAAAATGCTCATACACCATGGGATAAAGATAATTTCTTACATGCTCTCTTTAATTATACACATATTAGAGCAGCTTTTCTTCTGTACTAAAAAATGTTATTATTGATTTTTAATTCATGTAAATATTGTTAAAGTCAGGTTATTCTTACATCTGATTATTTTTATTTAAATTAAGTATTAAGAGCTCTATATTTAAATTATTAATTATTTGGCACATTTCACTAAACAGTTTCCAGTTTTTGAACTCAAGTAATTAGTCAGTTATATATAAAATGTAAGTTTTATTTTATATTTCTGTATTTTGCTCAGAAAGATTTGTTTAACTCTTTAACTACTTGTAAGAAAGATAGCATGAAAGTTTTTCATTCGAATTAAGAATAAATTACTTTAAAGCAGTTTAAATACCAATATGGAAAATCATTTCTCCTGAATTATTTTATTCATTTTGTTAACTAGAAGATTTTTTATTAAAAATATCTTATAATTAACAAGAAATTTCATTATCAGTATATTAATTTTTAACAAGATTATAATTTTGTTATGCATAATCATAATTAGCTTTGATATCCTCTTAAGATGTTTATAAATTATTTTTTGTTTTTTTAAAGAAAACATATTATGAATTTGTGAGATTGTGATTAAATAAGGCTGGGGATTGAGTTAACAAACTCTCTTGGCTAAAAATTTAATTGTACTCATTGTTTTAAAGTGAATTTTCGTTTTTAGGACTTTCAATTTAACTGTTATATTATAAGTGATTCATAAAGGAATTTGAACTACTTACACCTAAAATACTTTACTTAGCTATTTTTGGAGAATCTAAGACTTTTGGATATCTCTGAAGTACTTAAGAATACTTTAACAAGTTTTTATTTATTTAAAAATTAAATTAATTGTTAAAATTTTTTTTTAGGTTTTTTTACTATTATTAAGTGTTATTTTTGTTACTATATTTAATCTTTTAATCTTATTTTGGATTATTCGAATCTAATTTTTATAATGAGTTACTTGGGCTGAATATAAAACTATTTATCTAAGAAATTAGTTGAGGTATTTTTATGCTATTAAATTTTTTTTTATTAATTTCATCAGTTGTCAATTCTTAAGATTTTTATATTTCCTCATTTATTTTTTAAAGCTATTGCCTATTAGTTTAGTTATTTTCTTCTGATTACTTTGTCTCCTCTTAGAAATCTCTCTATTTAGAAATTAAACATAATTCTGCTTAACTGTTTATTTATTCTTATATAGTGTTTCTCAAGAGCAGTTGTTTATTCTACTCTGTATCATATTGATCATTCAACTCTCCCTTCTCAAAATTTTCTTGAAGTTTTGATTTAGTTTGTTAAAATTCTTGCTTTTCGGATGATTATTTCACAATTATTTATTTTTTGATAAGATTAGAAAATAGCTTCTAATTAGACTTTAGGATTTGTATTTTTGTGTACTAAATTTGCTAAATAAACTATTAGTCCTCAAAAGAGTAATTTGACAAACAAAACTAATCTTTGTCTTTAAACAAAATGTCATTTATCAAGTCGCTTTAAACCGCATAGGACCTCAGCTGTGAATATGTGCTTTGACAAGCCGATAATACACAAATATTTATATTAGAGTGAGGTAAAGTCTGTGCTTTTTTTATGATCTCAGATAATTATGGATTAGGTATTTTATTTATTTTGAATATCTAAGAGAGGGTATTTAAGGCTTGCATTCTTAAATGTGGAAGATAATAAATACAATTTTCAAAAAGATTTGTAAGAATCTAACCAGCATATTAGTAGTTTTTATGTATAATTTAAAAATTGGCTTATTCTAGAGCATAAAATGAGAAAAAGATATCTGAGCTATATAAGTAGCTACATAGCTTTTCTTAGCTTTTAAGCTTTCTCACTAAGAAGTATGGAACATATTTCTCAA
The DNA here is from genome assembly GCA_000231845.2 of Tetrahymena malaccensis 436. Taxonomy (NCBI): domain Eukaryota; phylum Ciliophora; class Oligohymenophorea; order Hymenostomatida; family Tetrahymenidae; genus Tetrahymena; species Tetrahymena malaccensis. The sequence continues at coordinate 688,061 of JH719956.1, forward strand.
TTTATTCTTGTTTATTTTTTTTAACTTATTAATTTCTATTAATATTATTGCTTTCTGGCATTTCTTATTTGTTCGTACAAAGTCTTTTGTACCTTTATTATTTATTTTTATTGGATTTTTTGCTTTTTTATATTTTTAATTTAAGTAAATAAAACTATTTTTGGAACTAGCTTCTCCACTTCTTTCTTAAAATATTTAGCTTATCAATTTAAATTGGTGACATTAATATATTAAAGGTGTTATTTTTATAAATAAAACTTTAATAATCCATTTATTAATCACTTTATATCTAAATGTTTGTAAGTAATGATTTATTTTTCTAAAAAAAAATAGAACTTTTTTTATGAGATTCAAGCTTTTTGATGCTTGATTAACTTTTTTTCAACTCAAATTTTTAGGTGTAAAGATTTTTTATATTTTCTAAAATATTGAATGATTCCTCATAATTATTTTACATTTTGAATGAAATAAGTTCTATGTAATAATTTACCATATCCCTCTTTATAGAAGCTGGCAGGTATTGATTGCTTAATTAGATCATTTATTAGATAACTTCATAAAAGATTTCACATAAACTAAAGCATTTATGTTTTACTATATATGAGCCTAAAGCTTTCACTTAGTTTTGCATCCTATTGTATAAGCTCCAATAGATTGTTAGCTTTTCTTAATCTATAAACTATTTGTTTAAATTAGACCTTTCTCCAAAATCTCTTTGAGATTTATATTTATTTTAGATTCCTTCACTTTAAAAAAATTTTTATTCTATTTTTTCACAATAACTAAAAGTATAATTGGATTTGCTGCTGCTTTCATGAGTATACAAATCTAATTCATACTTAGCATAGATGATTGATTTTTAAAAGTTCTCTATTGATTCTTAAAATCTACCTGAATTGTAATGAATCACTCCAATATTGTTGTAGCACACCCCAAGAGCACGATTATTCTTAAATTATTCAAAGTGTTAAGTTTCTATACAAAGGTTAATTAGGTTTAAACTAGGATCATCCTTAAAAGTATTTTTTGTAGTGAATCTCAGTAATTTAAAAAGATACTATAAACTATTAAATAATTCTAAAATCTCATAGCAAAGAGAGTTTTCTTTGATATAATTTTAAATACACTCGTCAATTTAAAACTAATCACCATATAATTAATTTTTTTCATTATCATTTGCACTGTTTACAATTCTTTCAGACTTAAAATGTTGATTATGACTTTTATCTTATCTGTTATTATAAATATTTTGATTAAAGGTTTAGTTTAGAATATCTGTTAAATGAGTGATTGGATCAATTATACTTTTTACAAAATAATAGGAATAAACAAATTGTATAAATAAAATAATTGAAACTACTACCAAACCTATTGCTAAAGTAATTATATAGCATTAATTTATTTTATTTTTTAGGTTTTAAGAAAAAGAAACCATTTTTTCATCAGAGATAATATCGAGCAACTAAAAGACATTTTTTATTTGATATTTTCCATATAAATTTGTAGATTATTCAGAATGTTAAAAATTTGGTATTTTATCAACTAATGTAATAAGATTTTATATCACGTAGTAATCAGTGTTATTTATGTTGTAATTAAATTAGTACTAATAATTTTTTTTGTTGAACCCAACAATATCGATTTGGTTTTGAATTTCGATGATAAATGATTATTTATTTTGAATTTACTAAAGAAAATTAAAGGTTGAATTCCTATCTTGTAAATATTATGTCTCGAAATCTTGTATATTAAGCAGTTAAGGTTTATTGATATATCTAAGTAACGAATTATAAATAACAGACTGATATTCTGAACTTAAAAGTATTTAAAGTTTAGAATTTTTGCCATAATTATCAAAATATTAGTTGATTAATTATAAATCTAATTTTAAACACAAGATAGAATAATTTTAATGGGTTAAGTTAATATCTGAGTAATTAAGTGGTAAAAGCCTTTAACAATATGTTTATGCAACTAGTTGAGTATCATTATTCAATGAAAATACCTCTGGATTGAAAGCAACTATAGAACTATTAACAATTATCTAGCTAAAATTATAAATACACCTTAAATCAGGAGGATATTAACCTTGATATTAACAATCAGGATAACTATTTTAATTATAAAGAATGTTATCCTAGCTTGTACTATATTTTAAACCATCATAATCAAATCCTAATAACAGTTCTTTAAATTTTAAGCATCTTATTACATATTCATATTTATTTTAATACTGTAAAGATTTCCAAAGTGAATCAATTAAATAAGAATTATCGATTTACTGTAGTTCTATTTGATCAAGATCATTAAGATGTGACTTATTTATATGATGCCTAAATAAGTAAATAAATAAATTAATTAATTGAAATGTAATTAAAAAATACTAAAAACTAATTAAATTAAACAAATGTGAATTCTTAACTTAATGTAAATTATATTCCTTTTATGTAATTTTATTCAATTTTAGCTTTTAAATTAATTTTATGAAAAAATAATCCAAAAAAGTAAATGTTTTTGTTTACCAAGAACTTGTATAGATAGAATTTTTAAAAAATATTTCCATAATTTCTGGGTTTTCATTGTTAGCATTAGCTCTATCAATGTTAAATAGAGCTGGTATGTGTTCATCATTTTTGATTACCTTGCCTTATAGTATTCTTCGGAAAAGCTGATTCGTTTAATAAATTTACCAGCTTGCTTTTTAGATTTAAGAGTTAATTTAAAATACTATTGCCGAATTAAATATCTTAGAATTATCTAATTAATCTTAAAGTAAATTTGAAGACATATTTGAGATTATTTGAAAAGATAGATGCTTGATATAAAAGAATCCTAATATTATTTATAATGTTAAAACAATAGTTGGGAATATAATAATTAGAACGATAAATATGTAAATTTTATCATTTAAATAATTTTTAGGTTTGATATCTTGTTGCTTTTTAAAAAATAAATCTTCGATTGAAACTCTTTTCATGTTTTCTAACTAACCCGCTTATATTATTTACTTAGTGTCTTTAAGTAGAATTAATTAATTATTATTGATTAATTAATAAAAAATCAAACAATTTATTATACCTTCAATTTGTTAGTAATTCAAACGAATATTTTTAGCACACTTTTAAACTAATAAATGATTTATTCATGAATTTGTTTCTTAAAACAAAATTATTTTAAATAAACAAAAATTAATTTAAAAATATAAGTAGCTTAATAAACAAAATTGATATAAAATTTTTTAAAAAGTATTGTAGATAAAATTTTCATAAAAAAACATTAGATTTTATTTATTTTTAAAAATACTTTAGTTTTTATTTTTTTATTTATTCTTTTTTCAATTGTGATTAATTTCTAAGCACTGTGAATAAATAAAAATTTTTAAGTGCACTTTTAAACTAATAAATGACTTATTCATGAAATTGTTTTCTAAAAAGAAAATTATTTTAACTAATTAATAAATAACTTAAAAACATAAATAACTTTTTAGAACTTAATTTTTAAATAAAATATTTAATTAAATCTTAATTAACTTTAATTTTGAATAAAAATACAATAAAACAAAATTGGTATAAAATTTTTATTAAAACTTAGTAGAACAAATTTTCATAAAAAAATATTACACTTTATTTATTTGTAAAAAATAATTTTGTTTTTGTTCATTTATTCTTTTTTAGATTGAAGCTAATTTCTAAGTAATGTGTTTATATTTATTTTTTTAAAAATTAAAGAAAATAATTTTTAGTTTTAAAAATCATTATGTTTTATCTTAAATGTTGATAGAATATTTTGAAAAAATAGTTAATCGAATTTCATTATTTTTTAAGATTCTTTATTAACTTTTATCGCTCTAATTTTAATTATATTATTAATTATTTGGTAATCTTTTCTTTTAACTATTTGTTTTTTAAAAATACAAAATATAAAAATAAATGAAATTATTTTTATTTTAAAATCATTAATTGATTAGTCTATTTTTTAAAATATCTTAAGTTATTTTAATCTTAAATATTGACTTTTTTTCTGGTTAGCTAAATTATAAATACCAATTAAGATCTGTAGGCTATTGGATTTTTAACCAGTTTTTCCAGTATATTTTAATAGGGATTTAAAAGGTTCCCCAGCCTGTACGAGTTACTTAAAAGGGAGCTTTGTTAGAAGTAACAAGAGGTTATTAGAATGTCTAATGGAGTTTAAATTCAACCCTATCTATATATTCTGATTGATTTCCTTCAGGAACATTCAAATTTACAAAGCAACACCATCTATGTGAATTAGTCATTTCCGAATTACTCTATGATTATTATGGATTTTATACATCTTCATGTCTATTTCCATACTCTATAGTCAGATACATCGAACTTGACTTGATTTTTTCTTATTTTTTAGCTTCTTCTAATCTCTATGAAAATTCTTGAGGAAAATGCTAAGATATGTATTGTTCTTTTTGTTTGTCTACAACTAAATTTGTAATATTTTTTATTTCTTTTCTGCAAAGTGGACACACGACCTTTTATTCGTATTCAACTAATTCTTCTAAACACATTTTACAATAGGTGTGATTACATTTAGTAGTAACTGGATTATAAAATAAACCAAGACAAATAGAGCAGCAATAATTGTTTACGCTATCCATTTTATATGAAAATTGAACTCTACTTTCTATTTTGAAAATTGCTATTAATAAATACAAAGTTATCAAAAATTTTAATTAACTTTTTAAATATATCTAAATTTTGTAAATGATCTTAATAATCCAAGGAAAAAGAATAAAAAAATTTATTTTGTTCTGATGAAATTCGATTAAGAATGTTTCTATATGAAAACATCAAAAAATTAGAACTGATTATGCAGATAGGATAATTCTAATAAAATATCTTAATCAACAGTTTTAGATAATATAGTTAAAAAGTAGAAATTATATATAATAAAAAATTATGTAGAGAATTAAAAGTTTTATATAATTTCGACAAATCTTTATCTTTTATTTACAACGAATAAATTTTTTTTAGTTTTTAAACTTTATAAAATATTTTTTAAAATAAAAAGATTAACTTATTAAATAAATAATTTGGATTTTTAAACTTAATTTTTAATATTTTTATATCAAAAATGTTCAAGGACCATGGGCATTAAGTAATTTTTGAGATGTTCTCTGTTATTGTAAATATATTGCAATAACTTTTCTTCTGTATTAAAAAATCCTATAATTTGTACACCATCTATTGATATATTTTCAAAACTACTCATTTCATCTAGCTATTGGGAATCATTTAAAATCAAAACTAGTAATTCAGTATCTAAACTATTGAGAAGGTCGGTTAGTTTTTCCATCATATTTGTATTTGTGATTTTAAAATACTAATCAGTTACATAGATTAAGTAATTTTGTAATATTTTTGAGGATGAATTATATTTTTTGTTGTTTTAAATTTTGTATTTATTTTAAGTGAGATAGATGTTTAACTTTTTATCAGAATTCAATATAAATTATTTGAGAGACGCATGAATTCCTAAGTGAAATAAATATTCACTCGATTCTGTAAATATTTTTTTATTTTAATCTTAAATTTCTTCTTCGTTATTTATTTTTTCATCAGGTAACATGTTACCATTTGAATTAAAAAAAATAAGGTTATTTTAATGTGTGTTTTAATCAAATGTATGATGGTGGCTACATTTGTTTAAGTTTGTATCGCTGTGAAATTCTTTTAATTTAAATTAAAAAGGATTTTCACTTATTTGTTATGATTAATTTTAATTATTATTTGGAAAAGGAAGTAAATTATTTTATTTGGATTAATCAGATAGATTGTTTTGCAAATTTTGAATAGGTATTTCTTTCTGACTTTAGCTATTTGATTTCGATTAAAATTTACTTGTTTCAGATTTTGAAGAAGTACCTACTTTATCATTGTTACTGGTTTCTTCTTCATTCTCTAAAATTTAATTAATCTCATATTGTAATTGTCTATGAGTTTTTGTGTCTGGTTAGTTTTTGTTTTAACTACATTTTTTAATTATTTTATTTTCTTAAATTTAAGCTCTTTTCTTTTAAAATTCATCAAAATATGATTTTTTTTATATTTTATTTCCTTAATAATTTTATAATTCATTATTTTTACTTCCATTTAAAAGCATTTAAGAGTTTACGATATCGTTATTGCTTTAACTTTTTTTAGTGTCTAAGCATTGTTTTGAGGAAAAAGACAATATATTAGTAGAATCGTCAATATGCTCATCAAATATGATATTATTTATTTTGTCTTTATCATTTAAAGCTAAACTTAATTTGGTGTTTACTTACTCTGGTATTTACTAACTATTTATACTATTTAAGTGGCATATAGTTTTATAATTTTCTAAATCTTATATACTAGTTTTATTAATTTGTGTAAACTTGTTTTTATCCTATCTACACTAATCAGAGTCTAATCTGATTCTTTCAATCTAAGAGTCTTAAGAGGATTCTAAAGAATTTTAGATTATTTAAATTTATTCTAAAAAATAATTTTTTAATGAATTTAATTTTCGACTTGCAAGTTAAATATTAATATTTTCCCCTTCTTTCCCTTTTATCTCTTTGTGATTTTTACTATTTTTTACAGTTTTGCTCAGCTAAGGACTTTCAAGTTTACTAAAAGAATCTAATTTTAGATGATGAGTTAAATTTGCAAGTGAATGGAAATTGAAATTCATATCCTAAGAAAAATGTTTGTCTTAGCTTGTAGATGGAAGATTATGAAATTAGTTACTGTGATCTTGAGTGCTTTTTAATTAATTCTAAGTTTTATTATTGACGACTTTATGCAAGTTATGTTGGTGTTTATTTAGTAGTAAAGAGAGGAATATTTATTCAAAAAGCAGTGGATTTGATTATATTAGCTTAATTGAAGTAGTAGCTATTTATTGCATAAATATTTACTCTTGAAAGTTGTAAACTATCATTCCAAAATAATCATTTTCTTTAAAGAGTATTTCGTTAATGAGATCATTGCACAAGGCAAATAACTTTAACTAATTAGATTGCTTTTAGATAGAAGAAATAACTGAAATATTAAAATCAAAGTATGTCATTTAATTGTATTTTTTACTTTTTACTTCAAGATCTATGCTTTTTATTTTTTATTATTTAAATATTTCTAGTAATAAATCCATTTCTAATTTCTTCAAATGAGGGAGATATTATTGACATTGTTCTAATGAATTAGTAAGCATTAAAGCTGCACTGTAATAATTTTATTACTTTACTTAGTACTATGCTTATTCAAGTGTACAATATTGGAAGTAAATATCTGAGCTATATTCATAGTTTCTTACCTGTTCGTTGTTTTTATGCTTTCTAACTTGATAGAAAACAAACTTTGAATTTTGTTAGTCTTTTTATGTTTCTTTTCTTTTTGCAAAAAATTTAGCATGCTTATTTTATTTTTAGCTGCTTGCTTTTTAAGTATCTAAATTTATATTCTGCATACTACTATTTAGTAGAATAGATTTTCTAGGTTTTTAATTAATATTTTGAATAATTTCTAGATTTTAAGAATGAGTAAGTTATTATTTGAATTAACTCTATTTTCTATTTTATTTTGCAATTTTATCATCCTTTTGGAAAATAATTAATGGACTTAAGCTTTATCTATTATCTACTCCTGAAATGTTAGGATTAAAAATATTTTATTCATTTTCAATCAATTTGTTATCACTTTCTTAAATTATTCTATGAGACTGTAAGTCATCATCTACTGGCTTGTAACAGCTTTACTGTTAAAAAATGGAAATTTATTGCTTTTATTAATTTTTTTTTTAATCAAACCTTCTTTCTTACCTATTAGGTGAATTTTAATGAATAGGTTAAACATATAATTACTGGTTCTTTATTTAATTCATGTATTGCATGTTTATAAGATTTTAAATTTTATTTTTTACTTTATTTTAAATACTTTCATTTTATTGATAACATTTTATTCTTTAGATTGGAGAAAGTAATATGATAGAACTATTGATATCATTAAATTGATTATTATTATTATTGTTTTAGTTGTTGCTATTGGTGTTTATAAGTATTTTATTTGTATTAATCAAATAATCTTGAAATGTATTTTATTCTTTTTTTTAAGGAGTGTCAAAATCTTGCATCTTGAAATAATTAGGACAATTATCAAACAATTTTCGATATTTAGTTTCATAGATTTTTATATAAATCCAGCTTAGTTTATTTAGGACTATTGCTTCATTGCTAAAATTTTAATTTATAACCCCTTTTGATAAAGCATAGTAATTAATAATTTCTCTTTTATATGAAGGAGGTAAATAAATCTAGCTGATACTTAGATTTTCTAAAGCTTAATCTTCAAGAATATCCCACAAATAAGATTTGCTTATTTAAATAAACATAAGCATAGCTTTGAACAAATTTGTTTTCCTATTATACAGACTCCAGTAAAGTTCTACTTGCTAGTTCTAATTATATTAATTATTATTAGTTTTGCTTTTAGATTTTTCTTATATATTAGAAATTTTAAGATTATTTGTAGAATCAGTCAAATCTTTAGAAGACACATTATTTTAAAGTGAACTTCTTAAATGTACAGTGAATCGCTTAATACTATTGGAAAATTATGCTCCTTCGCCTTGATGGGAATATATATTTAATTCGTAATTGGCATAAGTAATTGCTTTTTGAAAATTTTCTAAAGCTTCTTAATATCTTCCACAATTGTAATGAATTACTCCCATATTATTATAGCAAACACCCAAAGCTCTGTAATTACCAAACTGTTCAAAATGTTAAATCTATTTAATTAAATTTAAAAGCTGTGTGCTCGCATCTTCTTTATAAAAATTTTAAGTGGTAAATCTGAGCATCTTAAATAAATTTTGAAAACTATTTAAAAGGTCTTGAGTATCTCTGGAATGACATACTCCATCAAAATCAGCATCTATTTATTCGTCTATGAGTATTTAATTATCTTACTCTGTTGAAACCTCACTAAATATACTTTGTGATACATATAAAGAGTTAGCTATCTATGTTTTATCAATTTAGTTGTCTTTTCCATTTTCCTTTTGTTTAGAATTTTACACTCTAATTTATTTTAGTATTTCAGTAAGATGTATTACAGGATTGAGAATGTACCTTCCCATTTTTATAGAATAATAAAATTAAATTCCTAAGATAAGAAAAATTAACCCCCAGCTAGTATAAGTGAATATTTAATTATAAAAATAAATTGTATTTTGTAAATCCTTTGAGTAAATTTGTAACTTTTCTTTTGAGAGTACATCTATAAATAAGAATACATTTTTCAATTAAAATTTATCGGCTGGCTTAACACTCCTAAGAGTCTCTATCTTTGGTACTTTATCTACCATCGAAATGACATTCAGTAGAACAAAGCAATCTGTGCCATTTCTTTTATATTCAAATGTCTTCTAGCTGGTATCTAGCTAATAATTGAATTAATATGTGCTTGTATTTAGAATAATAAAATTTGAGTTCTAAGTTAAATTTCCAAGAAATATATTAGCCTGAGATTAATCTTAAAGATAGTTTGTTTCTGCTTACATTACAGTTGTTACAGATTAAGATGATAAATTTTATGATTAAGAGTTATAGACTATAGAAAAGCTTTGAGGATCAATCAGCATTTGAAATTTAGAGTTTTTTCCAAAATTTTAAAAATAAAGAGGAATAACTTAAAGATTTAAAGTAATACATAAAATTGAGAAAATATCATTTTGTTATTATGAACTCAAATCGACTCTTCTTTGACAAAAATTACTAGCAAAATATGAACCATTTGAACCAAAGTTTAGAGAAGGAGCAAATACCTAGGTAGAAATATTACTTATAGTTGGCTAATAATAATATCGACATCTTAGATCTAATTTATATGGTCCTTAATAAGGGCAATCCTTAGATGGCACATAAGTAGCATATGTTGTATTGTTGCTTGTCATATATATTAGACCATCATTTGTAAGACCTAAATAAATAGTTTGTATTTACATCCATCTCCCAACTTCATGCTAATTATCATATTTTATTGCTTTCCAGATTGAATCCAAAAATGTTGACTGCTTTAGCTAGTATTGTTCTTTTTAATCTAGCTATTCAAGATAGCCTTTGGCTACTTAATGCCTATTTTTAAAAAATATTTTTGAGTATTTAACAGATTCAATAAATTTAAGAAAATATTTTTTAGCAATTTAATTTAAGGATATCTATTTATATTAATTTATTTTTTTAGTGGTATAAAATTACATAGGATTTTTATTTTATTTCTATTCTTTAAGGAATTTATGCAAGCACCTTAATATAATTAAAATCATCCTAATTCATATCGCATCATATGTAACTTAAATTAACTATTTTCATCAAAAGTAGCTAAGTAAAAAATAATTTACCAAACACTGGTAAGAATTGGGTTTTTTTAAAACATCTTTAAGACAGTAGAGTTCTCCTAATTTAAGTAGGTTCTATCTACATTATGAATAGCTGGTATGTAATTTTTGTTATTAATTACTTAATCTAGCAATTATTTCCCTAAAAACTCATTTAGAATGTTCATCTACCAAGCAATTTTTTACACCTGCTGGTTTATCTAGAATAAGACAGCATAATTTTATAATTTTGAGTTGTTAATCTGATCTTTATACATTTAATCAGCAAATTATTAAATAATCGAAATACTTTCTTGCTGCATATAGCCTAGGCTGATAAAGGTAGAGACAATCAAAATGAGGGAAGGTAGTAATCCAATAAAAATAATAGTTATTTGAGTTTAATTTCTTTTTAAAAATCCATTATTTTTTTATAGGCATGTATTATTAGCATCTCTTTATTATTATAGTTTATCTTAATTCATTTGCTTTTGTTTTATTAATAATTTACAAAAAATAAATATTCTTGTTTACTAAATTTTCAAAACTCTTTTTAATACTTAACGTAAAGCTAGCTAACAAACATGTATGTTTTGGAAAAACATAAATAGGCTCATATTTAATCAAAAACATTTGCATGTTTTCAATTTTTTTCAATAATAACTCAAAACTCTAATACTTGATGAAATGGTTATTAAATAAACAAAAAATTTGTTTTATTTACTTTTATTCTATTTAAGTAAATATTCATTGTTATTTATTTTTGCAGTTATTTGTAACAAAATTTCTGCTCTTAATTCATTCATACCTTAATTAATTACAAAGATTACTTTTCTTCAAAATACATTACTTACACAAAATTGAATCAGTATAAAGGAATCATAATTCAGCTTTTCTCAATCATTCAGCAAATTTTGTATTGATTGAGATAAATTTAACGATATATTTTTTAAATTAAATTTTCAATTACCAAACAAAGTTTTAACCTCAATTTTTTTGAGTTACAACCAAAAAAAATTTACATTAAATTTATATTACTAAATAAGGAAAGTATCATAAGTTAAATATAAATAATTTATTTTTAACCTTTGGCTTCCATATACCATTTAACCTATAAAATAAAATCAAAAAATTAAAATCTTACTTCAATTTTTAAAAAATGGAAGCTTGAAATAAGTAATAAATTTAGTTTCATTTTAAAAAAATCAATAAAAAATATATGAAAAGAGCAAATTAAATTAAAAAAATTAACTTAAATAATTTTGTATCATTTAATATGATAAACAATCAAATTTTTTGATACTCATTTTTTATTCCTATTTAAAAAATAAAAAGGATTAAATGTAATTTTATCAGATTTTATAATACTAAGAAGAAATTAGAAAAGTTTTTTGGCTGATAAATATTAAGTGATTACTAAATATTAAAATTAAAACGTATAAATTTTACTTTAATTTTTTTTATAACAGAAGCTTGAAATAAAATTTATAAATTAAGTTTCATAAAAAATAATATTTTATCAAAAAAAATCTTTTAAAAATAAATAAATAAATAACAAACTAAATTAATAAATATTTATTTATGATAAATTGAGAGGCATTTATGTAGGTTTTTATTCATAAATAAAAAATAAATAGGATTAATTGTAATATTGTCAGATTTTATTATACTTATAAATAAATAGAAATTTGTTTGAATGATAAATTTTATGTGATTACTAAATAACTCAATCAATTTACTACTGAAACAAATAAAATAGTAGTAACTTAAGTTTTGAATTATATTATTTCAAACTAATTATTTGGATTACATTTTTTATTTTTTAAACGTATTCAAAGATTACAAAACGTTATTATAATAATAAATAAAAGATTTTATGATTTTAATATACTATTTGATGAAATAAGCAAAGCTGAATGCAAATTTTTGGAAAATATTTATAAATTAATTAAACATTTTCAAAAGTGCTCGACAACCATTGGAGAAAAATTATTTTTAATATGTTCTCTATTATTATATATGTATTATAAAAGTTTTTCTTCCGAAGAAAAAAATGTAATTATTTATCTTCCATTTTAATGTATATTTTACATGGAGGAATGTTCTTATAAATTTTATGTTTCATTTAAAATCAGTATCAGTAACTCAATATCCAAATTTATCAATAATTTACATAGTCTTTAGAATTTGTTTCTATCAGTAAAATTCAAGCTTTAATCTGTATAGTATATTAGATATGTATAATAATTTTTATAAAAATAGGATTATTACAGATAACATTAGTTATATTTGCATTGAGTAACAAATATTGATTATTTTTTGCTTGAATTTAAAATAAATTATTAAATACAAGTCTCTACTCCTTACAAAAATACCTACTCACCAGTTTGGCGCTTTATAGCTGTTCTAGTGTTTTGGGATAATGATTTTTGCTTCGAAGTAATGTTGCTATCCTAGCAACTCTCTCTTTTTTGTATTGATTATTCACTGTTATTTATGCTTTTCACTTAATCTTAAATAATTTTTTTGTTTGAGTTCATAATTTATAGCAATAATTTTTAATTTGAATTTAAAGATGGACTTTCTTGTAAAATATTTAATTAAATATCTTGATCAGTGTCTCCAATCAACTCTAATTGATTTTTAGCTGCTTAAAAAATATATATTGCCTTATTGTTATCATTAATCGCATTACTTTAGGAAAAAGATGTTTGTAATGTTTCATTTTAAGTATTGTTAATCGAATTTTGTATAGATTAACTATTTAATCGCTTTTTTTAATAATTATCCAGCTATTTTTAATTATTATTGTTGTTAATATTGCTACTGTCTTAGATCATTTCACTATTTTCGTTAATAGGTAAAGTAAAAACAGAATCAAAAGAATATTCTGTTAGTTAGGGTTGCTTAAGGGTATTTTGAGTTTCATTGTATTACTAAATACTATTATTTATGAATTTTTAGTTTGTTAAGGAAAATTTTTTTTGCTAAGGAGTTTCAAAAAAAAAACTGTCTAACCTGAAATTATAATTAGAGTCTTAATTCAAATAATTATTTTTTAGAAAATGTTTTGAATTTTATTTGTCTTCAAAATTATTTTTTGTAAATACTTAGTGATTGCTATTTTGGTTTTCTTTAATTTTTTATTTTGTTTAAAGATACTAAATATTTTATTTACTATTGAGGTGCTTCATGATAGAAATTTAACGACCGTTTCTTCTTAAATTAAATCTTTCTGGTAAATTTATAACTTTTTTGAAAAGGAGTCCCAAAAAAATATCAGTGAAAAATTAATGATTAGAATGGATTGTTTTAATTGAGGTTTTACTTAAGAATTAATTATAAATATTCTCTTCGAATGAATAGAGTAAAATTCCAAGCGAATCACTTTATTTAAAGAGCACTTAATTTACCAAATCATTGCATAAAGCGTAGAATCTCTTTTTAAAATAGCGATTATAACACGTGGATACAATATAAACATTAAAGCTGCTATTCTTTTAGACATTATATTTGTTAATTTTGTCATCTAATTCTCTACTTTAGATATCATTTTCTTTGAATATTTATGAGAGAATTGCCATTTCCATTTTTTTTAAGTAAGGAAGATAATATTTGCACTATTCTAACGAATTGTTGATAATTAAAGCAGCATTGTAATAGTTTTTTTGTTGTATTTGAAATTATGCTTGCTGTATGGTGCAGTATTAGAAATAGATGTCAGAACAATAGTCGTAGATATTTTATTAATTTAATTTCTTTTCTTTTCTTATTTTGTAAAAGCCATCTTTACTCCTTTGCTACATTTGATAAACAAACTATCTCTCTTTTATAAACTTTTATAGCTTCTAATAATGATTATATTAGGGATAATTATCAAAAGATTCTTATTCTTCTTCAATGAGGTCAATATTTTATATTTCTTTTCTACTATTATAAAATTATTCTATTAAATTTTCTTATTTGTTTTTTATAGATATTTAGGTTTGTCTATTTATTTATTAGTCATCTTTTTTCTCTGTAACTAGGAAATCCTTGTCTGGTTCTGGTTTTTAAACAGAAAGACAGTTGTTTATCTATTAATCATAAGTTTGAGTGTCCTAAACACTCATAAGATGATTTTCCTCATCACCTTTTTCATTTTTTGCTTTAGGTGATTTAAAATTATTAATTGATTGCTCTCTTTCACTAGCATTTACTTTATTACTTTCGATTTCTTATTTGAAAATTTAATTTTTTAAAGGACTATGTGAATTGAACAATGATGTTCTATTTTTTGCACCAGATGTCCTTGATCTTGGATTAAAATCTAAATTAAAATTATTTTAAAATTTTTATGAAAGCTATCTTTAGCTTCTCCTTGTTCCACTCATGTTGAACCTTTATATTGGAGATAAAAGCAGGATTGATTCATTGTTGTGGTGGCTACCGTTACTTCTAACTAAAATCTTATTTTGTTAAATGAGGTATTCCTTCAGCATGGCTTGATTCTAAATTTTTGTATGAGATAAATGAGAAAATTATGGAATTAATTTAGGCTTTTTACATTCTTTAGCTTCATAAATGTTGATATAGTTTTGTGTTAAAATATTTAAAATAAAATCATTTTGATTATTTGTTTTGCTTTAAAACCTACCCTTTAAAAGAATATAATAATTTATAATTTCTCTTTTGTAAGAAGCAGGCAAATAGAGTAGACTAACAACTATATTTTCTAATACAATATTTTCAAAAATATCCCAGAGATTGAACTCGTTTTGTTAAATGTAATAGGATAAAGCATTTTAATAATTTAAGTTTCTATTAAATAAATTCCAAAAAAGCTATTCTGCTTCTTAAGTTAGCTAATTATTTTTATTATTAGACTTTATCTCTTCTAAAAAATCAATTAAAATTATTCGATTATCATTTTTGTTAAATTAATTTTAAAATATAAATCTTAATTTTGATGTATAAGCGTCTAGTTTACTATAAATATCTAAAGCATTGTTTTCATGTGAATATAAACTTAATTCGTATTTAGAATAAATGATAGATTTCTCAAAATTTTCTAGAGCTTCCTAATACCTTTCACAATTGTAATGTATTACACCCATATTATTGTAACAAACTCCTAAAGCGCGAAAATTTCCAAATAATTTAAAATGCTAAATTTAACCATTTAAATTTAGCAAAGAGGTGCTTTCATTGTCTTTAAAAAAGTTTTATGTTGTAAATCTTAAAATTTTAAATAGATTCTAAAAGCTATTTAAAAGATCCTGTGTGTCTTTTGAGAAGCAGACTCCATCAAAATTGATATCAATTTATTCATCTATTTAGACTTAATTATCAAATTCACTTTATGTTTCATAATTTTAAGTTTTTTAAATTATTATAGAAGTAACATTTTAATTGGTTTAAAAATTAATATTATGAAGAGAATTTTCTATTTTTTTAGTGTTTAAAAAGCGAATTTATTTAAGAAGTTAAGTGAGGTGAATCACTGGGTGAAGCAAGTGTATTCCAAGCTAAATAGAATAGCATATTTAAAAAACTAAAATTATTATAAATATTCCCCAAATAGTGTATGTAAATATTTAATTGTAATAAGATATCGTATTTTATAGGTCTTAAGCGTAGACAAGCATATTTTCTTTAGAAAGAACATCTAAAAAAAGATATACAGTTTTTAATTAAAATTTTTCAGAGGGTTAAAATAATTTTTTAGTTTCGTAGCTTGGAACTTTATCGACAATTGTAATAATATTCAGTATTGCAAAGCAATCGGTGCCATTTCTATTATACTCAAAAGTTTTTTGAGTATTTTAAAGTATTTAGCTTAAATCTATTTAGTTGGTTTTTAAAAGGATATCGTTTGAGTTTTAACTAATTTAATCCAAAAATATTTTGGACTAATTTTAATCTTACAGGTATTTAGTTTCAACATCTTCAACGTTCAAAATTTAAGAATAAGATTGTTGAATTTCTGAAAAGTAGACAACAGTAAGATTTTTTGGATCTAAGAGCATTTAAAATTTAGAGTTTTAACTGAAATTAATGAAGTAGCTAGGTATAATTTATAAATTTAGTGTTATGCATAACAATGAATAAATATAACTATCTGAATTAGGATTTTAATTTTCATACTTAGCTCTTCTTTAACAAAAATTACTAGCAAAGTATTACGATCCATATCCATAATTAATTTATGGAGAAAATATTACAGTTGAAATACTGTCGATTGTAGGCTGATAATAAAACCTACATCTAATATCTAATTTGTAAGGTCCAACATAAGGACAATCATGAGGAATTTGATAATTTTGATAAGTAGAATTATTACTTGTATCATATAAAAGTCCATCATAAGTAAAACCATAATAAATAGAACCAATTTGCATCCATCTAGAACCCTCAACTAAATCATCGTACTTTATTGCTTTCCAAGTAAAATCGACTTGGCTAGCATATTCTATTTATTATAATTCAATTTCATTTAATTATTCTAATGTTGCTTTACTCACCTAGTGCCTAATGTTCAAAAATAAATAAAAAAATAAATAATACTTCATTTTATCATTCTAATTTAGTTTTTGAAAAATAAATCATTCTTCTTTTAATACGAAAATAAATAAAAAATCTTACCATACACTTGTGAGTAGCGGATTTCTCTTAAACATATCCAAAACTTTAGGGTTTTCTTAGTTAGTATAAGTTAGATCGATATTGTGAATCGGAGGAATATAATAGGGGTTTTTTTTTACTTAATTCAACAGTTACTTACCAAATAATTAATTTATAAAATTTATTTACCAAGCTATTTTTTAAACCTACTAATTGATCTGATAAACAACAGCCTGATTTTCCATTTTAGAGTTAGATATTTGATCTTAATACAAATCATTAGCAAATTGTTAAATTATATCTTCACATGCAATTTAATAAAATAGTAAACTTACAAATGTAGAAATGATTAAAATTATAGTTGGAAACAGAGACAAAGCAATTATGATGATTTGTGTCTGACTATGTTTAAACATGTCTAGACATTTTTAGTTTTTGTTAATATTTTACTCTAAATATTAAGTAGGAAATTACATCATATTAACTTCCTTATTTTATCTATATTAAATTACAAACTAAATAATTAATTAGCTTTTAATATCAATTTCTAACTTTAAAAATAATACGACTCTTCTTTCTATAAATACATATACACATAGTAAATATTTGCTATTAATTTAATAAATTAATTATTATTTAAAAACTTTGTATTTATGAGTTGATTTTTCGTGATTTTTGACAATTTTATTAATAAAATTGTATTCATTTTTAATAAATTTTACCTTTTTGAAAAATTTTTTATGATTTAATAATGCATAAAAACTGCTCAAGTTTTACATTAAAGATTTTTGCACAAATATTTTGGATTAAATAAGTGATTATATATTTTTTAAAATTTATTCAAGTATTTCGAGTTTATTTTTATGATACATAAAGTAAAAAATATTTATTTTATAATTTTAAAGTAGAAAAAGTGTCAAAAACATAAAAAAAAAGCTTAAAAATAATAAAAACTTAATTGTATTTTTGTTTTCAAAAATGTTCAACAACTAATGGAGTGTAGTAATTCTTAACATGCTCTCTATTATTATAAATATATTGTAAGAGTTTTTCTTCAGTCTAAAAAAATGAGATAATAGATCTTCCATTTTAAAAAATATTTTAAAAATCAGTGTACTCTTATTAGTTTTGTTATTAATTTAATACTAAGACAAGTAATTCTATTTGTAAATTGCTTAGCAGTATGCATAAATCGTTTAATAAAGTATTATTTTTAAAACACAGCTATTAATCAGTGAAATAAATTAAGAAGGTATAACTTTATTTTAGTTCCTTTGGTTAGTCTTTATTTGATTTATTTTATGCAAGATAAATTGTTAATTTTTCATCTGAATTAAGAATAAATTATTTCAAGCAGCTATTTACTCCTTGATGAAAAATATATTCTGATGTTGGATTAAAATTATTATTCTGCTTGATTTGGTCAAAAATCATTTAATTTTTTTATTGATTTAAAGCCTAAAATTATTAATTTTAATATTTATTAATGCTTTGATTCATATTATAGTTGATTAATGAATTTTAAAACATTTTTTAAGTTTGATAATAAAGTGAGTTTTCTTAAAGGTTAAAATTATTAAAATTTTCCTATTAAGAAGTTGGACTTAATTTATTAAATTTATTTGTTTAGATGTAATTCTGCATATTATAACTTTGCAAATTCCATTCGGGTGTATCTTGTTTATTCTAGTCAAGATTGTTATTAAGAGCATTTTAGTCAATATCTTATGAAAGTGTAGAATCAATAGATGATAACGAAGATTATTAAGACAGTAAAAGATTATTTAATTATTTTTCTTCTGTTTAACCTTCTTGTTAGTGATTAATATCGAATACAAATTTCTTAAACTCAAATTGAGCATTTTGAACAGATACATCATGCTACATTAAACCTTTAGATAGCTAATTTTTGTAGAAAGTTTGCTAGAAATTAGTAGTAGAATTTTAGCAAGAAGCATTAAAAGACTCTTATATTAAAGTTCTGTTATTTGGACTGAGAATTTATTCTTTGTGATGCTACTTAATTTAACTTGTTTACATTTAAACATTTTACTATTCCATGTTTAAATTTTATTAGTTATGGATAGTATTCTACCTTTTTGAAAATATTTAAAATAAAATATCCTCAAACAGATTTAAGTTTGATTTTACTGATTTAATACCTGTAAAATTTAGTATTTAATTAAACAGTTTTTCTTTGAATGAGTACTAAATAAGTCCAAACCTATCACTATTTTTGAAAAGTATTTCATTAATTAGATCATATGATAAAGCATATAGCCTTTTTTTAATAGAATGACTGCGGCAAGCAGATATCAAACACACATTAAAATTACAGCGAGTTAAAAATTAATATTTGAAATAATTCTCTTACAAATCTTAGCTTTCTATTTCATTTTAATGAAATATTTCTTTGAGTATTTTTAATTATTACATTTTTAAATATGGTAGATAATAAAAACATGACTCTAAAGCATTTGTCAGAATTTAAGCAGCATTCTGATAGTTTTGCTGCTTAATTTAAAATTAAGCTTACTAAATTGCACAAAACTAGAAATATATATCGGAGCTGAAGTTGTAAATGCTTAATTTATCTACTTTTTGAATCTTTCTTACCTGATAAAAAACTAGCTTATTCTTTTTTAAGAAGTTTGGAATATTGTGCTGTTATTTAAATAAGGTTTTTGAGAAATTTAACTTAGTATTTTAGTTTAAGTTCTACCCTTATATATTCTGAATACTTTGCTCAGTTAATTCTTTATTCAGGTTTTTAGATTTTGTTAATAGATCTCTATTTGTATTTTTGGGGCTGAATAAACTTTATGAAAAGTTTTTGTCTCTATTTGACTATTAAAAGCTAAAAATTTACTTTTAATCTTTTAAAACAGGAGAGTTTGTAGATTTTTGATTTGTTTTATCATTTTAGTTTAGCTGGTCTTAAGCGATTTCATTATGATTTTCGTAATCTTACTTGATTGATTATTGTAAATCATAACCTAAGGTTTACTTTCTCTAAAATTAAGAGGGACTTCTTTATTAAGAAAATGTACTTCTTTTTTACTATAAAATATCCTCAACTCTATTTTTTAAATACTTATTAACAATCTAAGATTGTTGTTTTTCTCTTATTTTTTAAACA
The DNA here is from genome assembly GCA_000231845.2 of Tetrahymena malaccensis 436. Classification (NCBI taxonomy): domain Eukaryota; phylum Ciliophora; class Oligohymenophorea; order Hymenostomatida; family Tetrahymenidae; genus Tetrahymena; species Tetrahymena malaccensis. The sequence continues at coordinate 708,183 of JH719956.1, forward strand.
GGCGCCATCAAAATAACTGAATCACTCATGTTGTCCATTTTTATTTACACTTATTTTTTGTCATGAGTAATCCTAGGGTTCTTATCGTTTATATTAGATTGATTTAGTAAGCATGATTAGTAAATGCTTTTCAAGCCTATGGTTTATTTATTTTCAAAATTTTGTAAATATAGGAAATTTAATTTATTCATTATGCAATCAACTTCTTTAATTTGATTTTTATAAAGTTTTCCTTTTGATAGGGCGTAGTAGTTAATAAAATCTCTCTTTAATGATGGAGGTAGATACAGCTAACTCAAACTCATATTTTCAATGACTAAATCTTCATAAATCTCTATTAAATAATTATCGAACTATTATGAGTATTAAAATAATGAATCATAATAGTTAGAACTTCTATTGTACAGATTCCAATATAGCTACTCTATTTCTAAATGTTGCTGATAATTCTCATTAAAGTAACTTTTAACCTTCGATCTTTCCTATAGTAAGGCATTTTAATTGCTATGAATGTTGATCTCATTATTGTCTTAAAATGAGATTCTTTTAGAAATAGTACTTCTAACATGGATTGTTTGTCTTTTAATATTATCTTCAATATTTTTTTCATTTTTATCTTATGAATAAACTTCTAATTCATATTTAGCACATATTATTGATTTTTAGAAATTCTGTAAAGCTTCTAAAAATCTCCCACAATTATAATGAATAACACCCATATTATTATAGCACACACCTAAAGCTCTTTAGTTACCAAATTGATTAAAATGCTAAATCTGGATATTTAGATTTAATAATGATGTACTCTCATTCTCATTATAAAAATTTTAAGTAGTAAACCTTAAAATTTTAAATAGGTTTTAAAAACTATCTAGAAGCTCTTGGGTGTCACTAGAATAGCACAATCCCTTAAAATCTGCATCAATCTATTCATCTATCACTACTTGATCCTATTAAGTATGATTTTCTGTTGCTAAACTATATTGCGATTCTACAAGCTTGAAGCTTTTTTCATTAATCTGAGATAGTTTATCTTACTAAATTTATTTTTGATTCATAAATTTTATCTACTTGAGTATGTAGGTTAAGTGGATAACAGGCTACAAAAGGAATAGCCCAAGTTAGATAGAATAATAAATTTAGACAATTAGAATTACTATTATTAAGCTCCAGCTTATGTAAGAAAAAATCTAATTAAAATAAATAATTGTATTTTCTAAATTTTATGCATAAATTAGCATATTTTATTTTGATAGCACATCCAGAAACAGGTAAACGCTTTTTAATTGAAATTTCTTAGCAGGATTAATAGACTATAATGTTTCAAATGTTGGTACTTTATCTATAAGAGTAACAATATTTAAAATGGCAAAACAGTCTGTACCATTTCTATTATATTCAAATGTTTTTTAAGTCTGCTAATAAGGTGTTTGTAAATCAATTTAATCACTCTCTTACAAAATATAATTTTTGTACTGGCTAACATTATCTAAAAATATTTATGATTGTGTTTAATCTTACAAATATTTAGTCTCTATTTGCTAAACAGTAATTGATTGAGATTATTGCACTGATGATAAAGAGCTGTAAACTACTGTTAGTTAGAGTGGATCTAACAGCATTTAATATTTAGAGTTAGTACTAAAATTATTGAAATATGTTGGTATTACAGATAGACTTAATGTGATACACAGCACACAGTAAGGACTTCTTGGAGAATTAGGATCGGAAGTTGCATATCTCATTGTTCTTTAGCAAAAATTGCTGGCAAAATAGTAAGTTCCAAATCCAAAATTTAACTAAGGTGAAAAAATAACTGTAGAAATATTATCAATAGTTGGTTAGTAGTAATATCTACACCTAATATCCAATCTATAAGGTCCAACATAGGGGCATCCTGGAGGAATTTAATAAGCAGCGTAAGTGGTATTGTTGCTAGTTACATACATCATACCATCATAAGAAAACCCTAAATAAATTGCTCCTATTTACAACCATCTAGAACCTTCTTTGGAATTGTCATATTTAATAGTTTTCCAAATATAATCTAAATGCGTTGAATGGTACACTTATTCCAATTATCTTTAGTCTAATTCATTTAGTTAAGCTTTGCTAACTTAATGCCTATTAATTTTTATAAATATAATGTTCAATAATTATTATTCATTAAATGATTTCATTGGTTTATTAACTTTATAATCAATGGAAAAAAAAATGAATTTTTTATTAAAATAATTATATTTATGCTTGAAATTGTTAATAATCTAATATAAATTTTGAATTTTCAATTGTATGAAAAAAGAAATTAAATAATAAATAATAATTATTATTGATTTACCAAACGCTAGTATAAATTGGATTCTTTTTAAAAATAGAGAGAATAGTTTTGTTTTCTTAATTTGTATATGTTCTGTCTATATTATGGATGGCAGGGATGTATTTTTCATTCTTTGCAACTTCATTTAGAATCTCTTTTCCAAAAAACTAATTAATCAGATTTATTTACCAAGCTATTTTTTAAACTTACTAATTTATTTAAAAAAGGACTGCTTAATTTTGTTTTTTAGAGTTGCTGATTTGATCTTGATATAGCTAATCTGCAAACTCTTCAATAATGTTGATGCTCATTTTTTAAAAGATCATCAAGCTAATAAAAGTAGAAGTAATTAAAATAATTGTTGGGAATAAAGAAATGATGATGATAATTAGCTATGTTTGATGCAATTATAGCCAACTTTTTCTCACTTCTTTTTATTTTGATTAAGCTATCAGTTTATCTTAGAAACTCCCTTGCGTTTACATTTTCTTATTTTTCTTTCAAGTAATTGTAAAAATATTAACGTTTGTTTTTTAATTTTTTATTAATTATTTTTACTATCAACTTTATATTTCTACTAGAATTTTTTTTTAGTTTTTATAACATCAATAATTAGAAACATTAATTATTTCAAAATTGTAAAGTTATATGAAGACTTAACATTTAATTTTGATTTTCTTTATAAACAAGAGTTTTTTTCAGATTTCAAGTCTATTTTTATGATCAATCATATACTATAATAATTAGTTTTTGTTTATTTTTTGCGAAATAAATTTCATTATTTTATTAATTGAATTATCAAATTTATTATTAATAGGCAGTTTAGAAAATAATGGTGTTATTTATTTTTTTATGTAATATTTATGCAAAAAGAAAACATGTTAGAAAATACCAACCAATAACTCTAAAAAAAATGATAAACCTTATTATTATTCTAAAATTTTAAAGCTTTATTAATAATTAAATATGTAAAAAGCAAAATAAATTTGGTTGATTTTACCCAAAAAATATGAAGAATTTAAAAAAGTATTTTAGCAGACTTGATAACAGTAGAATAAATAAGCTGCTATACCTTTGTATCCTTAACTAAATGATAAAAAGATTTGTTTTAAATGAAGTATCATCTGGTTGATTAAAAATATTAACTAACTTTTTTAAAGAAAACGAAAATTTATGTTTACAATTTTCAGTCTTTATAAATGGTAAAATCAAAAACTAAAATCATTAGAATTTAAAATTTATGATTAATTATTTATTGGAAACATCTAAAAATTTAGTTTATTGAATAATCTAAAATTTATTTAAAATATGGTTTTTATATTTAAAAACTTAATTAATAAAAACCCATAAGTTAATTAATTTGAAAGAAAAATAATTAATCTTTATTTGTAATCTTTTAAATTTATTAACCTCATTTGTTTACAAAGCAAAAATTCTATTTCCTTATCATCAATTGCTACAAAACAAAATTGACGAGGATTTCACATAAAATTTAAATACTTTTTGTAAGCATTACTGATTTTTTTGCCTTTTTTAGGTTCATTTTTGTGATCAGCATAAGAAATCGAAAATTTTAAAATATGGGATAGTGATACTAAATGAAAAGTAATTAGCCACATAAAACCTCTTACATTAGGAATTTTATTGTGGAAAAACTTATTAATTTTTTTCTTAATTAAGTTTTGTATATAAATCAAAAAAACTCAACAGCCATAGGTATTAGAGAACTTTTAATATGCTCTCTGTTATTATAAATATACTAAAGCAATTTTTCTTCGCTGTTAAAGAATAAGACCCAAGATTTACCATCTTAATAAATATTCTGAAGGTTCGCATGTTCCTCAATAAAATTTTTTTCATTGACAGCTAAAATAAGCAACTACAAATCTAAGCTAACCAACAAGTTATACAATTCATTTAACAGGTCTGAATTATTCAATTACAGAAATTAGTCAGTAAAATAAATTAGAAATCCTTGTTAACTTTTAGAAAGACCACTAAATTTTTATTATTTACAAATCTTCTTATGATTTTTGTATGAGAGGTATGTAGATAGTTTTTAATCTGAATTTAAAATATATTTTTTCAAAGCAGCTTGAATGCTTAGGTGAAAGACTTATTCGCTTGAATATTAAATTCTATTATTAATAATTTAATGTTTATTTTTTAATTCAAATGCTTCTTAATTTATGTTTAAATTAATTTCTTAATTGCTCCTTGAGTGATTACTAAAGTTTTAATCTCTATGATTCTCTTTGAAAGTAGGAGATTCTATATTATATGATGTATTTTTATTTACTTAGCTACCCAAATAGTGATTGATGCTAACAGTTCTTTTTTACTCATTTTATAAGTTAAATTAGGTTTCTTTCTAATCATCTTATTTTTTTTAATTTAAAAATGGCTTTTAATTTTATTATTCTTTGTTCTAACTTTCATAATTATTAATTTAAAAAAGGTCTATTGATAATTTTTGGGATTAATTTTAATGATTCAAATATTTTTCATAATTATTATCAGATTAATTTATTTTATCCATTTATAACTCAATATTTTAATTGCTAACCAAATGTTGGTCATTTATTAATTTTTCAGAAATTAAGTTTATGTTAATTTTACTATTTTAATTAATAAATTAATTTTATTTATCACTTGTGATGTCTTTTTAGAAAAAAGAAAACGATTATAGCTAAAGATTTTGATTTGAAAGTATTTTCAACTCTTGTTTAGACGATAGCTGAGTTTAATCGTTCTCTTAATTATTTTATTAAACAAATGAGTATTCTATAATTTTATTTTTTTAATCTTGATATCTCTATCTGCTGCTATTAAGAGTTTAATAATTTTCACTTAAATTATCTATTTATTACATATCACCATTTGTATTATCATTTTTTATAAGCTATTCGTTTCTTTATTTGTTCCCTAAATTTTACATTTGATTTTCTAAATTATCTTTTAGGTTTAATGTAGGCATGAAACATTTTATATTATCTTATTTATGCTAAATATTCGAATCTTAAACAAATAGTTTTTCTCTGTTAGAGCTCAACTAATAGATAAGAGAAGGATCATTCATTTATTTGTAATTGAAAATTTAAGAAGAGGAGTTAAAATCTGATTAATTATCAAATTAATTGCTAATCTTTCTTCTCTTTGTAGAAATTTATTACTCTTAATCAGATTCGATTTTTTTATTTTATTGTAAAGATTATTCTTTTTATTCTGATAATATTTATATATTTTATAAACTATTCTAAGGAAACATCTTAGAGTGGAATTAATAATTTTAAACATTTTAAGGATCATACATTTATGAAAACTGTCTATCATATTTTTCGAAGGATTTATTTATTTGACTTTAAGTGTTTAGTTAGTTTTTTTATAAATATTTTTGTTTTACATTGTCTTCATTGTTATAATATCTATTTTTCTTGTAATTTACAATTGTCTAAGAAGCTAAAACAGATTCTATAGAGGAACATGATGAATCACTACTCTTTTCAATATAATTATTTTCTATCTATTCATCTTTTATACTTTAACATATAATTGATTTTTTTAAAATTCCTTCCCTTCCTTCAAGGTTGAGTTTACTCTTTTATCCTTTACTATACGAATTCTATTGAAAAATAAACTTTTCTCCAAAAGTTTAATCCATCTTGTTTTAATCAATTCCATTTAAGTGCATATTTGAATTTAGCATATTGTTGCTATCATTATGAGTTGAATTCTTTTTTTTTTTTTTTGATGATGAGCTTACGATTTTTTAATACTAATTTAATTTACTATTCTATCTATCAAAGTTATTTGTGTTTTATTTTCTAATATCAGATTTTTCCAAATTAATTTGTTGCCTTTTTTCTTTTTCATTTCTTTATTCTCTATCGAAAATTTGTAAAATTATATTTTTAAAAAAAAATGGATTAGAGTTAATTGTTTATTTTGAAGTGAATCCCATTTGCTCAATAAAAATTTATTCATCAAACGAGTAAGAAAACAAACCAAATTTATCTTAGTCTTTAAAAAGGATTTCGTTTACTAAATCATGAGACAGAGCGTAGACTCTTTTTTTATAGAATTTGCTATGGCATACAGATATTAAGCATATTTAAAATGTTAAATCAGCAAATGATGTATATCTTTCATTCATATCAGTGAGCTCTTAGCTTTTAACTTACCTCATTTTAAATGACTCATTTAACAATTTTAAGGCCAACTTTTTTAAATGAGGCAGATAATACTAGCATTACTCAAGTAAATTAGTTAAAATTAAAGCTGCTTAATATGGATTTTATTGTATAAGCTAATATTTGGCGAGCTAGATAGCATAATACTAAAAATAAATATCTGAGCTAAACTCATAGCGTGAAGATTTATTATATTTTTGTATTTTCCTTACTTAGAAAAACAAATTATTGCTTTTTTACTATATTTCATTATTTTATAGAGCACCCCTATTATTTAATAAATTTGTTTAATAAGATAAACTTTGAGTTAGGCTTTTTTATTTATAAATATTTAGAGTAAGTTTTGATAAATTTAGCTTTTTTATATCATAAGTAGAAGAGCTTTTATTTTATTTCACTTAAGAAAGCCCATCTTATATTTTCAAAGGTGATTCTTGGTTGTTGGTGTTGCTGTTATTAAGAGATTACTAATTCAATTCACCTTGATTTTTAAAATTAAAAATATTTTGTATGCGAGAGTTGTTACTAAAATTTCTGTATTAATTGCTCTAAACTAATATTGCATTTTCCTTTGCAGGAGAATCTTAAAACATTCTTGCTGATCTTTCTTCACTCACCTCAAGAAAAGAAGGAGGAAATCGACTTTGATCTATTGATTTATTATTGCTAAGATTATTATTACTTAAATTTTCTTTCCTTATTCTTTTATAATCAAATAATTTATCTATTGTATGTTGTTTATTTTTAGGATTTTTAATTATATTTTAAAACTTTATCATTTCATTTTTTTATTTATCACTGCAGAAAAGCTGGTCAATTTAGCTTTGATTGAGACTTTATAAATTTTAGCTTATTCTTTTTTTATAAGATTTTATTATTGGAGAGAGCAAATTAAAAGTTTTTTATGTTTCAGATATATTTCCTAAAGTTGATTTGTTTTATATCTATGAAAAGTGATCGATTGTGTTAATTTAATTCTTATCAGGTGAATTTGATTATTTTTTTAACATACTTGATTGGTTGATTAAAAACTTTTCTTAGTCTTTAGAAGATAATTTTTTTTCTTTATCTTTTATGTAGAGCTTGCCTAGCTTAGTCAGTATACAACTTGCCTCTTAAAATTTATTTTAACGAAAATAGCCCAATAGTATAACATAGTAGTTCAACATTTCTCTTTTGTTAGAATTCTGCAAATAAATTTAGCTAATACTTGTTACTTCTATTGAAATATCTTCAAAGATATCCCATAAATATGCATTTTAGGTATCTAAATAGCAAGAAAGCGCCTTTAAATAATTTTGATTTCTATTATATAAATTCCAATAGAGTTGATCTTTTTCAGTGATGTTTTATTAGCCACCTATAAAATAGTTGAATTGACTTTTATTTAATTACTGTCTTTCAGTTAGATTTGATTACTGCTAATTACCAATTGGTGTTGATTAATCAAGCTAAGTTTTGTTACTAAACAAACTACTTCTTAAATTAATTGTAAACATACTGATTCTGTTTGAAAAGCTGCTACCTTCATCTCCATCAGAATACATATTCAGCTCATACTTAGCATAAATAATAGATTATTGAAAATGTTCAACAGCTTCCTAAAATCTACCACTGTTATAATGAAGTATTCCCATATTATTATGACAAACACCAAGAGCCCGATAATTACCAAATTATTAGAAATGTTAAATTTAAATATTTAAATTGAGCAAGGAAATGCTTTCATTTTCAGTATAAAGGTTTTATGTCGTAAATTACAATATTTTGAATAAATTCTAAAAGCTGTAAAGCAATTCTTAAGTATCACTAGAGTAACAAACGCCTTCAAAGTCAGAGAAAATATGGTCATCAATATGAATATTATTATCTAAGTCCTATGAATTATTTAAAGTATCATTTTAATATTAATTATTTGCTTGAAATCTATTAGGAATTTCTGATGGTTTGATACTTTATATTTATATTTAATTTAAAATATTTGTGAGATGTATGACTGGATGCATTAAATGCCTGCCTAGCTAAAGCGAATAGTAAAACTGCAATGTTAGTATAATTAAAATGAGTCCCCAGCTAGAATAAGTAAATAATATTTTGTAAAATTATAATGTTGAGGATAAATTTAATGAAAACTACTCCATTTTTTCTTTAGAAAGAACATCTAAAAACAAAAAAATATTTTTTAATTCGTACTTGCTTTGAGGATTTACTAACTATAAAGTTTCAAATTTAGGAACTTTATCAATCATCGATATAATATTAACTATAACAAAACATGCTGTCCCGTTTCTTAAATACTCGAAAGAGTTCTAGTTATTATCGTACTAGGTGTAAAATTCCACATAGTTGCTGAAATTTAGAATGTATTATTTGTATTGCTCTATATTATCTAAGAATATTTTTGATTAATCCTAATCACTTAAATAATCTGTTTCTACTTATTAAATTGTTAATATTTGATCATATTATTAACTTAATTAAGAATCATATACAATAGTTTAGGTACTAGGATCTAATAGCAGCTAAAATTTAGAATTCCTCCCAAAATTTTAAAAGTATTGAGGTATTTATGATAAATCTAGTGTTGTACATATTATTGAATATATTTCACTTTATAAATTTGGGTTATCTTCCATGTATTTTAAGCGTCTTTAACAAAATGTACTTCCTATATATGATGAACCATCAGCATATTACATTTATGGAGGAAAAGTAACGATAGAAATATTATTAACAGTTTGGTTATAATAAAATCTACATCTAATATCTAATTTATATATTCCATCATAAGGACAATTCGGAGGTATTTAATAATTTGAAGGGGTTGTGTTATTCATGCTCGTCATATAGATAAGTCCATCATATTAATGACCTACATAGAGTTCTTTTAAACTTAACCATCTTGTAGTTTCTACTTTATTGTCAAACATTATAGCCTTCCAAATCGAATCTAAGCGTGTTGCATCAACCATTTACTGTTTTTGTCTTTCATCTAATTCTGATAAATATCCCTAATTCACAAGATGCCTTTTTATATAAATATAATTTAGATCGCAAATTCCTTTATCATAAATATATTTTTGAAATTTTTTCTTCTACTTTAGAAAGTTAAAATATTTAAAAAAGAAAAATGCTGCTCCTTAAAAAGCAATTATATTTCTATTTATTAAATAAATATACATTGTGTTAATTATCCTTATGAAATAATTTCATAAAAAAAGTATAGCATAAAAATATATATATATAAATTTAAAATTAAATAAATTAGTTTTGGTTACCAAACGCTAGTATAAATTGTATTCTCTTTGAATAAAGCTAGAACTTTCGGATTTTCATCATCATAATAAGATCGATCAATGTTATGAATAGCAGGTATATGATAATCATTTTTCTTAATTTTTTTTTATAGATTTCTTCCTAAAAATTCGTTAAGAAGATTTGTTTACCAAGCAATCTTTTACACTTGCTGATTTATTTAAAATACAATTGCTTAGTTTTGCAATTAAGAGCTGCTGATTTAATCTTAATATAACTCTTCTGCAAACTCTTGAATAATTTAGTTATTAATAAAATAGTAAAACCATAGGCTGATAAAAGTAGTGGTAACAAGGAGAAGAGTTGGAAAGATAGCTATAGCTAAAATAATAAGTTGAGTTTGATTCTTTTTGAGTATTTATTTTATAAAATTCAATTAATTATGCTTCTTTTTCATTTTTTTGTAGATTTAATGATAATAATAAATTAGTTAATCAATCAATATTCTTTGTTTCTTTTTTTTATTACCTTTAATTATAAATTCATCATAATAATATTTGATTTTTTATGATTAATTGCTTTTCTGAAGTATTATTAAATTTTTACTGTTTATATTACTGAAAACATAAAATATTAGCCTCAGATCATAAATAAATTTAAAAAAATTATATTTTTTAATAAATATTTAATATTTCATGAATATTTTCTTTTTGTTTATTTGTTTTTTTACTTTTTTTCAACTAAATTTATACAATCATAATCCATTCTTTAGATACCAAACAGTAGAGTAAGTAAGTAAATAATTATTTGCCTTAATTTCTAGATCACAAAATATAATAAAAAAATGTAACAAAATGCTTTTGTAAAAGTATGCAATAGTTTTATTTTGTTACTTTTTAAATAAAATGTAATTCTAACTTTTTTTATTTAAAAATAGTTCTAAATTTAAAATATTACCATTTTTTAAAAGATTTAAGATCAACAAAATACGAAGAAAGCTTAGCTTAAATAAAAATTTGAGTTTGATTTTTTTAAATATTTGATTAATAAAATTCAATTAATTATGCTTCTTTTTCATTTCTTTGTACGTTTAGTAATAATAATAATTATAATTAATTAGTTAATCAATAAATAGTCTTTGTTTCTTTTTTTATTATGTTGAAAAGACAGAAAACATAAAATATTAGCCTCTGATAATAAGTAAATTAAAAAACATTACATTTTGTTATAAATATTTAATATTTCATGAAAAATTTATACTTCTTTTTCTTTAATTGTTTTTTACTTTTTTTTGAATAAATTTATATAATCATAATCCATTATTATTAGATACCAAACATGAGAGTAAGTAAATAATTATTTGCCTTGGTTTCTAGATCACAGAAAATAATAAAAAAATGTAACAAAATTCTTTTGTAAAAGTATGCAATAGTTTTACTTGGTTAGTTTTTAATTAAAATATATTTCTAGTTTTCTTATTTAAATTTTAAATATTACCATTTTTTTTAAATTTAAGATCAACAAAATATGAAAACTAAAAAAATAAAATCAATCAAAATTTAATATTTTTTCAACTCAAGTCAAAAAATCAAATTTAAAATGTGTAAAAATATATTTTATAATAAATAAAAAAGTTTCTTTTTAATTGAATTAAATATTTTAATTGATCATAAATAAATTAGCCAAAATTAGTATCTTATTAATATAAAATAGAATGTAAGTAAGAATATTGAAATAAGAAAGATATAAATATAAATCACACAAAATAAGTAAAATATTTTAATAAAATTAGATAAAAATATAGAAAAAGAACTTTATACTATATTTAGAAGCTATAATTTGATTTATTCTAACGAAATAAAAAGAAAAAATATTTATATAGAAAATACTAAAAAGAAAATATTTTTAATAAAGTTTTCTTTTAAAATATTAATTTTTATAATTTGATGTTTGTTTTTCTATCCTTACTTAGCCATTTGCAAGCTCATTTTATATTCAATAAATGAAGCTTTATTTATAAAATAAGATTAATTTAGCTAGCCAAATTATAGATTTTATAGGATAAGCAGCTAGTTAATGGTTATTTGAATTTTCAAAAGTATTCAATCATCATAGGTATAAGATTATTTTTGATATGTTCTCTTTGATTATAAATATATTAGAGTAGTTTTTATTCATTATTGAAGAATTTGATAATATACTTTCCAGAAATAATTATATCTTAAAGTTCATCATACTCTAGAGTTTGTTGTTATTAATTTATTGTTAAAACTAATAATTAAATATCTAAGTTAAGCAAAAGCTAGCTCAAGTCATTTATTAAATTAGTATTCTTAAATTCTAATTGCAGATCAGTGATATAAATTAAAATTATTTAATTTTATTTTTAAGTATAGAACTGTTTGTTTTTTTAGCTCTCTTTATATTTTTTCAAAGAAAGATAAATATTTATTTTTTCATTAGTATTTAAAATGAATTATTTAAGAGCAGCATGTACTCCACGATGGAATAATTGCTCTGGATTTTAGTTAACATTTTAATTATTAAAAATGCTTTCATATTTGGTTTGATTTTCTAGTTTATCATCTTTATTTTAATTAGATTCTTAGTTTTAAAATAAATGTTAATCAGCAATTAAACAATCATATTGATTTTAGTAAAGCTATTTTTCATATTGAATATTTGATTAAAAATGGTTTTTTTACATTTCATGCAACTAATTATAATCTTTAAATTTGTTTGAAAAGCTTTCATTTATATTATTAAGATATGTATTTGATGATGCCTATTTTAAGCTTATATTTGATTAGCTTAATTAATCAAAATTTATTTACTCGTCTCCATTAGGTTTATCATTTTTGAAGGTATTATACTTTTCATTTGAGAATTAATTATCTAAACTAAAAGGTAAGTTGAAAATTAATTTATCTTTTCTTAATCGATCAGTATCACCACTTATTAATTTACAAGGAGAAGATTCTAAATGTTATTAATAATAATATTTCTCCTAACTTTTTATGTTATCAAAAATTACTGGTGATTATTCATAATTTAATTCTTAGAAGCTCCTTTTTTTGCTATATATATTAATAGAATTTTAAGATGATTGATCTAATTCATAATTTTAGTTCTATGTGTTTTCATTAAGAATCAAAGTCTTTTTACTTTTATTTATAATTTCTACCTTATTGGATTTATTAGATGTATTTGAGTTACTATATTTTCCTATGAAATTTGACAAAGAACTAAACTGATAATTTGGCATTAAAGAAGATATTGATTATTAAAATAATTAGTTTTTTATTTTTTTAATTTAAGAATAATTTTTATTGATATGAGGGGAGTTAGAGTTTATTTAATTTTATAATTTTCCAAAATTGTTAATATTTTCTTGTATATTTAATTGGTCATCATCATATTTTTTTTCTTCTGATGTAGAAAAAATTTGTTTATTTTACTATATATTTTGCTATTAGATGAATCCACTTTTATTTAATTTTCTCATACTTTAATTATATCTGTATGATGTAAGTTGGGTCATGTTCTTTATATCTTAATCTTAAATATAAGACTTATTGTTCTCTAAATTTTGAAGACTTTAATTTATGCTTGATAAATCTTATTGAATGTATTTCTTAATAAAAGAAACAAGTAATAATTGAAGTAAATTTGGATTTGATTTAACTACCTAAATAGATATTTAAGCCATAAACTGTTCAAAAATATTTTCAGAAAAAGAATAATTGACTAATCCAAAAGAGTCTGAATCTTTAAACAGAATATCATTGAGCATATCAGAGCTTATTTTGCAAATTTTTTTGTTACTTTTCTTTTAGCAGCAAGCAGATATAATTTATATGTGAAAATTACAATTTGTATACTTTATATACTAATTTTTTATTTCTTCTAATTCATGAACAATTATGTCTTTTGAACAAAAAATATTCGATAAATTATTTAAAGCTTAAATCTTTAAGTGAGGTAGATAGTACCTGCAAGATTCTAAGGTGTTAGTTAAAATAGTTGCAGCTTTATGAAAATTTTAGTTTTACACTTAAAACTGGGCCTAGCTCAAAGCGTAATACATAAAATTGATATCTGAACTAAACTCATATTTTGATACTTTATTTGTATTTTTGCATTTTCTTACTTTATAAAAAGTTTGAAACCTCTTTTTTGTGTTATATAAATGATGCATTTACATGCTATTTAAAAAGTTTGATTTTCTTGTCATTTTATATTCTTCTTTTTTGGATAATTGAGTGCTTTTGTTAATATTTTTTTCATTTTATGAAATTTGATCATTCTGCTTACTTTTATCGTATTTATTTTTAAAAGACGATTCTTTTTTTATTTTAAAATTTGTTTCATCTTAATAAATTGATTCTTTTTTCACTTTGAAATTCAATTCTTAATTTTAAAAGATTGAAAGTGATAGATTTTTTTGCTTTTGCTTTTAATTTTAGAGCTACTAGACGTTATCTAAAATTCCTTGTACTAAATTTGACAATCTCTTTTGATCATTAATTTTCCAAAGTTATTCCTTTTCTCCTTCTTTTAATTTTAATGTTTATTTTTTTACAATAGACTTCTTAATAGGAGTCATTAAAACTTATGAAGTATCAATTTCGCTATTTTAATTACTGTATACTGAAATTTTATGTTAGAGAAATTAAGAATCTTGAATATTCTAGACGAACATATTATTTTGCAAAACTTACACTTTATTAGCAAAATTTGAAATTGTTTAAGGTTTTTCTGTTTTTGTTTCAGCTAAATTATTCTTTCTTTCATAGTTTTTTATATATAATATACTTATTTTTTTTAATATTTCCTCAGTATTTACCATGTCATTGGATTTGAAATAAGAAATAAGCATTGGATAATAGTTAAACATATCTCTTTTATATGATGGGGGAAGAAATATTTTACTTATGATTGCATTTTCTTTAGCAAACTCTTAATATATATCCCACAAGCCTGAGTTAGAATTTAAATAATTTGAAAGTGATTTAAGTAGATTTTCTTTTCTATTAAATAGATTCCAGTAGAGTTGTTCATTTTCAATTAAATCTTCAAATTAGTATTGAAATACATCGTCTTTTTCACCTGTCTGATCATACTTACCAAAACTCAATTTTGATGTTTTACATTTTTATTAATTATTATCGATGTCTTAGGATATTGTTTTGTTTTTATTTTCTAAGTTATTTATGTTAAAAATAGTAGTGAGCCTCTCTATTTACCTAGAAAATTCCTCATTCGCAATTTAGTTGGAGTAAATATTTAGCTCATATTTAGCAAATATAACAGCTTTTTAGAAATTTTCTACAGATTCTTAATATCTACCGCTATTGAAGTGAATCACTCCAATATTATTATAGCACACTCCTAATGCTCTGTAATTACAGAACTTTTCGAAATACTAAACTTACATATTAAGATTTAGTAAAGATGTACTCTCATTTTACTTGAGTATATTTGAGTTTGTGAATTTTAATATTTTAAACATGTTTTAGAAACTATTTAATAATTCTTGGGTATCACTAGAGAAGCAAATACCATCAAAGTCTGAATCTATGTTAAATTCAAATTATATTTAATCTTCAAAATTAACTATAGAAGCATCTGATTAAAATGAATCTTTTTAATTCCTTATGATTGTGTTTTGTGTTTGAAATGTTGCTTGTAAAGACTCTTTGAAATTATTTAGATTTTGTTGTTAAATGTTTTGATTTTTTATTTTAATTTACTTTAATATATTTGTTAAATGAATAATAGGATGAATTAATTATCTCCCTAAGATTATTGAAAAATACAGCTGAAAAATTGTTGCCAGAATTATCAAGACCCAACAACAGTAACCAAACATTTTATTGTAGTACTTAATCTTCGTTTGAAGGTCATTCGAGTACTAAGTCATCTTTTCTTTGGAGAGGACATCCAAAAAGATAAAAGCGCTTTTTAGTTAAAACTTTTTGGAAGTACTTCCACTCTTTAAAACTTCAAAACTAGGAATTTTGTCTATCATAGTAACGAGATTTTAAATTACAAAACATTCAGTTCCATTTCTATTGTATAAATATGTTCTTTATAGCTATTCTGGATCTAAATAAAATTGTTTTATATTATCTTTCTTGTCTAGAACGTATTGAGACATCAAACTGATATTTTCTAAGAATATTTTTGCCTAATTTTGATCTTGCAAATAATCTGTCTCTGCTTATTAAACTTTTAAGATTTAATCTCTTTTAATATTAATCAAAGAGTCGTAAATGACAGTAAGTTTTCTTGGATCAAGTATAATTTGAAATTTAGAATTTTATCCAAAATTTTAAAAATATTAGGGAGTTTAAGTCAAATCTAGAGTTATGCATAGCACAGAATATTTTTCAGCTTCAGAATTGGGATCTTAATGATAATATCTTAGCCTCCTTTAGCAAAATACACTTGCCAAATAAGGTTTAGCATTAGTATAAAAAACTTAAGGATCATACAGAACTGTAGATATATCAGCCATAGTAGGTTTATAATAAAACCTACATCTGATATCAAATTTATAAGTACCATTAAAAGGACACCCAGGAGGAATAGGATAAGTGCTATAAGTTGTATTTATACTTGTCATATAAATCATCCCATCATAATCATGGGCAGCAAATATATCTTTGATTTATAACCACATACTATTCTAATTTTAATTATCAAATTTAATTGCTTTCCAAATAGAATCTAATCTAACACCATAATTCATTTATTTGATTTATCTTTCATCTAACTTTTCTAAATAGCTAATATTTACATGGTGCCTATAATATAAAAAATAATGGGTATAAATTAGCATTTTAAAAAAAATTTTCAATAGAATTTTTATTGATCAGATAATAATTTTAAAGATAATCAAGTTAAAATTATTTATTCATTATATTAAATCAAAAAATATAGTATTTCTACCTATGTTAAAATCAAGTAAGCTATTTAATTTCAAAGTATATGTAATTGTTTTTAAAATGAATAATTATGTTGAGATTTTAGATCTAATATTTTGGATTAAAACAATATTTTTTTCTTTTATATTTTTCAAGAGTTAGCTTGATTCTGCAATTAGTAATAAATAAAATTATACAAGTGAATGAATTAGATATCAATTTATTAATATAATTTAGGTAATAAAAAGTTCCTGTATAGTAAGCTGATTAATTTGATTGGAAAGTAGATTAATTAAATAAATGAAATAGGGTAAAATTCAATAATATTTGAGATAAAACTAAATTATAGATGGGTGTATATAAATAAATTGAAATTACCAGACACTCGTCAATATTTAGTTTTTCAAAAACATATTTAAGACAGTCATATTCTCTTTCATTAAAAATGATCTATCTATATTATGTATTGCTGGAATATGCTTTTAGTTTTGAATAACTGTATTAAGTAGGTTTTTTCCTTAGAACTCATTAAGCAGGTTTAACTACCAAGGAATCTTTTAAACTTGAGTGTTTAGTTAGAAAATCACAGCTATATTTTGCTGCTTCGAACTTTGAATTTAATCTTAAAAGAGCTATTCAGCAAAGTCATTGATTAGATTAAGACTTATGTTTTAAGAAAACCAAATGCTAGTAAAAGTAGCAAAAGTTATTATTATGGTAGGAAATAGGGTTATAAAAACAATAATAATTTATGTTAAATTGTTGCTCAAGTATGCTTTTAACTAGTTTAGTGAGATAGGTAATTTATTTTATATTTTTTTATTTTCTTCCTCCATTTTGTATTCTTAATTTCTTACTATTTATTAACAGCTTAAAATATGCAAATGAGCTAGTTAAATATATATTAATTATTTAATTATGTAAAAAAGAATAACAACACATATTTTAAAATAGAAGGTTCAAGTTGAAATGTTTCTCAATATTTTATAATTGTTTAGCTTTTGATTAAAAATTGTGAAATTTATTGGCACAATTTTTTAAGTAATATTAAATAGCTGTATCTAGTTCATTTTTATTTAATTATATCACTAAATAATCTCTTTATTGAAATGTAAAATTTTATATATCAAATCATTATCAAAATAAAAAATTTATTTTTTATAATATTCATTTAGATAATTTACTTTTAATTTAAATAAAATGATAAAATTTAATTACTAAATACGATCTAAAATAGTATTAATTATGACTTTTAACTTTTATTAAGTATTAAATTTATTTGAGATAATTTTTATCTTCCTTTAAAATATTCAAATTATTATATTAAGAGTAAAAATTAAAATATTTGGCTGATAAAATGAATTATAAATTAGTCATATTAGAGAAGGTTATTAGTTTTCTGGTATTTTAATTGTTTTGGAGTTTTTCTAAATATCCTCTATAAAATATTTAAATTTATCATATTATATAAATAAGCTTACAGAATTTTAAAAGTAAACATGTAAATTTAATTTTTTATACAAAAATCAATAATTGATTCAGAAACAAACAAACAATTAATTAATTTTAGTTATGAACTGATTCTCATAATATTTATAATGTAAAATGAATGTATTTTAATCAAGATTGAATCAACTAACCATAACGAAAACTCTTTATTAAAACATTAATTGCAATCTTTTATTTATAATTTAGCAGAATTTAAATTTAAAAGAATTATACATTCAAGTATATCAATAAAGAACTAGGAAAAAAATATTTAAGTAACCATATTCAACCAAAATTAAGAAAGAAATAAAAAAATACAAATATTTAAGAAATATAAAACTAAATAGTAGAAATCATAATTAATTTGATTTTAACAGAATAAAGTATCAAATAAAAATGACATGATTGCATATTTTGACAGCCAACCTTAAATATAAAAATAATTCTTTGCCCTAAGAATGATAATTCAAAAGTATTCTATCATCATTGGATAAAAATTATTTCTAACATGTTCTCTAAAATTATAAATGTACAGAAGTAGCATTTGCTCATCTTTAAAAAACAATATTATTTACTTTCCTTCTATTTAAATATCTTAAAGATCAGAGAATTCTTCTAAAGATTGTGAATGATTCTTAGAAAGGACTAAAAGCTAGATTTCCAAATTGTGTAATAATAAACACAATTACTTCAATAAATTATTATTATTAAATTGCAACTCGTCATCTGTAGTATAAATGATAAATTTTTATATGCTTTTTGACATTTTAAACTATTTCGTTTTATTTTGGTTTTTAAAGGCATTTAGCTCAAGATAATAATTAATTTTAGTATTTGTGTTTAAAATAAATTACTTCAAAGCAGCTTGAATTCCTTAATGAAATCTAAATTCAGTGCTATTTTTAATATTGTTAGTAATAGGGTCGTTTTCCTTTTTTGAATTACATGTATTTGATAAATTACAGTTAATATTCTTTCTCAAATTAATTTATTCTCTTTAAAATTAAATAGTTTAGTTATTATTAAATGGTGCATCATCTTTCATTTTATTGCATTTATTCTCATTTAAATTATTATTATATGAATGAGTTTAAAATATCTAAGAGTCAGTAATTTAACTAGTTTTATTTTATTAAATATAAAAATCATCCTAAAATTTATTGTTTTATTATTCTAAAATTTATGTTTAAAATTCATCAAATAAAATATGAAATTGTTTTTTTTCGTTAAATTTATTCTAAAGATACTCTTTGATATAATTCTATTTAGGAGCATTGATAGACTCGCTATTTTTGTGAAAATTAAACACCTTTTTAGATTACTGATTTATAAAATTTGTATTCGTTTATTAAATATCATAATCTAAGGAATCATCATTTTACTAATAGCTTGGTGAGTTTATATTTTAATTTGGAATTTCAAAATCTTTATTTTAAATGTTCTATAATTTTTTTACATTGCTAGAAATTTTGTTTTCTTGAGTTTTTGAATCTTCATAAGAGTTCTACCTTTTTGTTGAACTATTAAGACCTTCCAAAATATTTTATTTTATTTCACCTTATTAAATTTGGTTTGTTTATTTAACATTTATATCCATTAAGCTTTTATTTTAAGTATATGAGTTTATTATTTGCTATTTTTATTAAAACTATTCTTATTCTAAGCTTGTCTAAATCATATTATTTTATATAGATGGCATATTTTTACACTTTTAAGGTGAGTTTTATTATGGTTTATTTTTTTATTTGTAAAGCTATTCAACTATTTAATCTACCATCTTAATGTTCGATTTAAGCGTTTTTAAAAATGTTTAGGTAATAACTTGCTCAAAAATATGATCTTTGTGCTAATACTATACTAATCCAAAGACATCCTCCTATTTATGGAGTATGTCATTATATAAATCACTGCAAATTTAATAGGTACATTTCTTATTTCTTTTTTTAAAGCATGCTGAAATTACATATACATGGTAATTACAGTCAAGCAGCTACTGATATGATGTCTTCATTTCTTCTAAGCTTTCGTTTTTTATTTTATTTTAGCTAAAGATACTATGTAATTTATTTAAAGATAGTAACTTTAAATGAGGTAAGTAGTATCTGCATTTTTCAAAACAGTTTGTTAAAATTTTAGCTGCATTATATTAGTTATTGAGATATATTTAATATTCAGCTTGACTTTGAGCATAATATTAAAATAAAACATCAGAACTAAATTTATATTCCTAATTTTTTTGGTTTTTTAAAGTTTTTCTAAGCTGATAAAAAGTAGAAATAATTTATTTTTCTGCTTTTTAATTTCTAACAATTTTAATTTTTTCAATATTTTATGGTTTTTAAAAGCTGTTATTATTATTTTTGTTTCCCATAAAATATTTATTTTAATAGGACTTTACTAATTTTTAATGAAGAATTTCAAACTAGTTAGTTTCTAGAGATGACTTATTTCCTTCTCTTTAAAAGTTATATCTTTCATTATTTTTTTTAAACATAGAGGATGTCTTATGTTTCATTATATAGAAATCTATATTTAAGCTGCTATTCTCTAAGCTTGATAAATTAATATCATTACTTTTTATAGTATTTTTTTGTTTGTTTTCTAGATGAAGTGAATTTCTTATTGAGTTATTTTATGTTTCTAAAAAATGTTCTCTTAATGTTACATTTTATTGAATGTCTTTTGATTTTTCTTGTTTAATAAACTCCTAAAATAAAATTGATTGATCATTAGCTTATATATGAGAATCATTTTAAATATTTTATGTTTTTTAATTATTATTTTTTTTATGGTTTTATTTTTTATGTTTTATTAAAGGAGACATCAGCACTTAATCATACCTTTATTTGGAATCTTTACTATCTTAATCTACCATTTATTCATATTTTTTATTCTCTTACTACTATTTTTCATATTTCTTTGAATATAAATCACTTATTATATTCAAAATATCACCAGCACTAGAAAATTCATTTGAATTAAAGAAACCCTTTAACATAGTGTAAAAAGTTAGAATTTCTCTTTTTTATGATGGCCCTAAAAATTCCTAATTTAAATACAACAACTCTGAAGCTTTTTCTTAGAAAATATCCCACATACCTGGTTGTTTTTGTAAGTAAGGAAATAAAGCTTTGAGTAAGTTAAATTTTCTGTTAAATAAATTCTAGTAAAGCTATTAAATTTCTTATAAATTATGAGTATCTTTGATTTCTTATTAACAATTTAAATATTAAAAATATGTATTGATTTTGCTATACATTTTTTAATTTTCAGTTTACCCATTTTCTCTACGAACATATTTAGAATTATTGTGAGAATAAACGTTTAATTCGTAGTTAGCATATATAATTGATTTTTAAAAATTTTTTACTGACTCCAAATATCTGTGATTATTATAATGTATTACTCCGATATTGTTAAAACAGACTCCCAAAGAACTATAATTCTTTACATTTTCAAAGTGCTTTATCTATTAATTTAAATTTAACAGCTTAGTACTTTCATCTTAGTTGAAAAAGTTTTTATTAATCGATAATAAAATTTAAAACATATTTTAAAAGATGTAAAGCAGCTCTTAAGTATCTTGAGAAAAGCATACACCCTCAAAATTGCAATTAATATCAAAATCTATTTAAATTTAATTTTCTTCACTTTCATGATTATTAGTATCCTAATTTTACTTTTGCGAATCTAAACTTTAAGTAATCAATTTTTTAGATAAATATGGCTTTTTATCATTTTAATTCACAATTTTAATTTATTTAAGAACACCAGTCAAATGAATTATTGGATATAAAATTTACTGGCCTAAGATTATAGAACAATAAAACTAAAAACTAACTAATACAATTAAAAGAGACAAAGAACAGTAAATTATTACTTGACTTGCATTTTAAATAGAATTTTTTAGATCTTATGAGTACTGAGTCATTTTTTATTTAGAAACTATATCTAAATATATAAATACACTTTTAAGTTAGAATTTTTTAGAAGGATTCATTTTTTTTAGTGTTTCCTGCTTGGGTACTTTATCTATTACTGAAATAAGATTTTGTAGTACTATACATTCAGTTCCATTTCTATTATATTAATATGCCTTTTGTGTTTAATTAAGGTTTATTTTTAGCTCTCTAATTGAATCTTAGCTGTCTAAAATAAATTAAGACATCTAATTTATATTTTATAAAAGAGTTTAAGATTCTTCTTTATTTTGTAAAAAACCTATCTCAGTTTAATATAGAGTAGTCAATTCTAGATTACTAATTTTTGATTATGAATCATACACAATTGTTAGTTTTCGAGGGTCTAAGACAATTTTAGCTATTGAATTAGTTCCAAAAATGCTAACATAATCTGATACTTATGAAACATCTAAAATTATACACAGCAAGGAAAATATCTCACCTTCATTACTTATATTTTTGTCTAAATACTTTAATCTTCTTTGACAAAAAGTGCTTGCTAATTAAGGTGTAATGTCATTGTAAATAATTTAAGGATCAAATATTGCGATTGAGATATTTTTAAGAGTTGGTTAATAGTAGAATCTACAACGTATGTCAAATCTAAATTTTCCTGTATAAGGGCATCCAGGAGGTACATCATAGCTATTATAGGTTATGTTTTTGCCAGTCAGATAAAATAATCCACCTTCATTATATCCTATCTGTATGTCATTTATTTTAAGTTATCTTTGATTTGAATAATCATTCACATACTTTATTGCTTTCCAAATGGAATCTTATCTCACGGCATAGTTCATTTATTAAATTTAGATTTAATTAAGATCATTCAAATATGCTTGATTAACTTAATGCCTTTTTTTTAAAAAAATTTCCTTAAAAAAAATAATTTTTAACTTTTTAAAAATAATTTCTACAGATTATTATCTACTTACTTTTTTAGATTTATTTTCATTCAAAGAAAATAGATGAAATGATTTTTTTAATTTTTATTTTAAATTTAAAAAAGCTAAGTAGAAGAAATTAATTTTTTTTTAAAAATAATAATATTTTCTTGTTATTTTAGTCAAATTTAATTTTATTTACCAAACACTCACTTATATATTGCTCTTCTTAAACATTTACATTATTGAAGGATTTTCGTTATCGTTATAAGCTCTATCGACATTTAGAATAGCAGGAATGTGATTATAATCTTTTTTAACTATATCTTAAATTACATTTCCTTAGAATTCATTTAAAAGATTTATTTGCCAAACCAATTTCTATATTTAAAAGTTAAGCTAAAAAACTATCCCAACATTTAAAATTTGGGAGTTTTTAATCTGATCTTCAAAAAGCTATTAAGCAAACTCGTCTACTAGATTCTAGGTGATTGATTACGATATTCTAATACAAAAAAATGTAATAATCAAGCATAAAAAAGATGGAAACAACGTCAAAGTAATTATTATCAAATGGGTTTAATTTGATTTTGCTTAAAAAATAGCTTTTTATATGAAAGCAAGTACTTTATCTAAAATTTTACTCTATTTTTTAGACATATTTGTTTCTATTTTTTTTATCTTCTGCTTTATTTAAATGAATAATTTTTTAATATTGTTAATCAAGTTATTATAAAAATTTTAATTAACTCAAATAGGTAATATTTTTAATTCAATTTTTTCAAACATTTTAAAGCTATTATCTTTATAAATTTTTTTTATTAAACATTTAATCAACGTTGCAACAAAGATTCTTAATATATTTTGTTAAATTTGATAATATTATTGCATTAAATTTATTATCTAATAATTAATTGTTTTTGAACAAAATCAATTAGTTTTTTTATAAATTAAACACCAAATTTTAATTTGGCTTGTATCGTCGTCATTAATTGATTTAATTTTAAAATCAATTTAGATCAGTTCATAAATAAAATTGACTTAATATTTAAAAATAATTTATTTTTTTTAAGTTCAAGAATAATTAATAAATTTGAATATGAATGTCACTTATTATTTAAATTGATAAAAAATTTACAATTTTTTATATTTATTTTCTATTAATTTTGTTTCTTAACATTTTATATAATAAGTATTAATGATTTTAAATTATGTTCACTCATAATTAAATAAAATACAACTTTTTTGCAAATAAGTAGGTAATCTCTTTTCAAAAAGGGCTATAAGAAATAGAATAGGAAATAAAGGGTTAATTATAAGAAAATTAGTAGGAAATCAGAAATCTAGCTATCCTTTCTTAAATAGAATATAAGTTTAAGTATAATATATAATAAAGCCTCCATCTAATTAAAAAAATCTTATAATTATCACCATAAGATTTAGATGCTAGAATAGATTTAATTTTGATTTAAATAGAATTTAGAGTAGGAGTAAAAGAAGATTAGCTTAAGCTATTATAAGAATGCTTTCAATTAGATTCATTATATTGGAGGAATTTTTATATAGCAGGTATTTTGCATAACTCCTTGTGCGATGAGCAAAAGTCAAGATGTATCTTAGAGGAGGGGTTGATTCATTACCCTAATAACTAATGGATTTTAAGTTACCTTACTTAAATTTGCTCTGATAAACCCTCTATGCATTAAATAACAAATAATTACTTAAATTTGATTTTAAAATCGGAAACATATGATAGCGAAATACTTAGATACATATCTTATATTTATGGAAGTCTGAAAAATGAAAAAGAATCACTGTTTTTCTTAGAGCAATCTTTGAAATTAAATCCTAAATCTCCTTAAACGCTTAATAATCTTGGATAATTAATTAGAGCATCTATAAAGGATAATACAAAATGTATTGAAAAATGTCAATAGGTAATATATTTACTTATTTTTTTAGATTATTTTCATTAAATTATTTTACAAAT
The DNA here is from genome assembly GCA_000231845.2 of Tetrahymena malaccensis 436. Lineage (NCBI taxonomy): Eukaryota > Ciliophora > Oligohymenophorea > Hymenostomatida > Tetrahymenidae > Tetrahymena > Tetrahymena malaccensis. Next base: position 733,198 of record JH719956.1, read on the forward strand.
AACTTTTAAAATATTTTTAAATAGATATTTATAATAACTTTTAAAGAAATAAAAATTTTTTTTATCATATATTTAAAACAATAGGCCATATAAATTAATCCAAGGATAGTAAATGCATATTATAACATGGGTTTAGCATATCAGAATGAATAGCAGTATGAATAATCTTTGGAATGTTATAAGAATTCAATTGCTGGCAAAAAGTTAAAAACTCCTTATTAAAAATTGTATGCATTATTTAAGCAGCAAAAGAAATACAAAGAAGCAGGATATTATATTTAAAAAGGAATGTAACTTCATCCTAATGAAATAACAATAGCTTATTACTATTTTGATTTTTTGCAAAAGTATTTTGAATTTAATACTTTAAGGGATAATGAATCTTTTAGTTAAGCTTCAAATATTTGTCTTAGGCTAACAAATGAAGAACAGAATAAATATTTATATGGATACTTAGCTAAGATTACTAACTAATAATTTTTTTGAAATTCTTGTATTTACTTTATTTTCTTAAAAATAATAAAAACCATTATTAAATTTATTAAATACTTTTTCTTTAATTAATTTAGTATAACATTTTTAACATTGTTTTTTCTTATTATTGGCATCTGTTATTATTAAAAATTAAAATATATTTTAGTTTAATTCATTTTGTTCTTAAAAAATATTAAACCAAAATCATCTTATTAGATTTTAAGAGAAATTACTTAATCTTTATCATAAAAAATGTATTAGATAATACTCTAATCAGTATCTCCTTAAACTTAACTAAGGATTTTACTCTTCACTTTCAAAATAAAAAAATTAATAAAAATAAATTAATTAATTCATATATCCTACTTAAACTTATTTTTTATTCTTCATACTACACCGTAGCATAAATTACACAAAAAAAATTTCAGATAATAGAATTTTCTTGAGTTTATTTTTTTTTAATGAAAGTCTTTCAATGATTCTATGATGTATTTCTATTGAACTATACTCTTCTGCTTAAAACTAATAATTATAATAAGTGAAACTTTTTTTATGTATATATTTTTTTAATGAACAAAGTCGCTTAAGATTATGGATATGAATATCTTTATTATTAGTAAATATTATTCTTAAATGATTTGTTTACCAGAGACTACTCTACTCACAAATTTTCGTTTTAATGATTTAAAAATTTATTATAATTTTGCCAATTGTTTCTCAACGTAAAGTTAAGGAAATAAAGGATTTATGTTTAACTTGATTTTAATTTCATGTATTAAATAAATTGTTATTTAATCAAATAAAAAGTATACAAAATACCTTGTTTTGATTTTGGCTTTACTTTTATTTTCAGATTTTAAAATATAAAAATTATATTTAAAATATTTTTTTTTCTTGAGTATCTAACTAATGTGATAATTATTTATTAATTCATCTTACGAATTTTCCTAATTCTATTTTACTAAGGCAAATTCTTAATAATTAGCAATACCTTCATTTATTTTTATAATATATAGATGAAATTAAATTTTTTGATTTTAACATAAATTTTATCTTTTTGAAAATTCAAATTTTTTTTTATAACACATTTAAAACTTCTACTTAAAATTGAGTGCTTACTAAAAGAAAGGTAAAATAATATACAAAAGAATACTTTGATATGTAAATATATATCAGATAGCAAAGTTTTAAAAGTAGAAATGATTTTATATTTTATATTAATTTAATTATTTTATTTTAGTTGCTAAAGGAGTATTTTTTTCATTTTTATTGAAACCAAATGATCAAAATGTCTGTTTTTCATTACTGATTCTATTAAGCAAAGGTACCAGAAGATCCAAAACCATTTTCTCCTCTAATTTTATCAGCTTGTTAATTGTCAATTTCTTAGTTTCCATCAAGCTTTTGGAAAAAGGCACTTCCTTCAAATATTCTTTCAATGATAATTTAAGCAATCTTAACTCCGCCTCCAATTGTAATATCTTTATCAGTTCTGTTAACTAGTAAAACCTTCAAAAGTCCTTTATAGCCTCTATCGATAACACCTGCATCTACAGAAATTCCTTTAACAGCATTACCTGAAGTAGGAGCTACTCTTCCATAATAACCCTTAGGAACTTCAATCTTTAAACCAGTATTAATTAATGCACTTTATCTAGCAGGAATCACTTCGTTGCAAGAGCTTAAGCTGTAAAGGTCCCATCCAGCAGATTCAGCATAAGCCTTAAAGGGTTACTTGGCACCTTCTTCAACTTGAATGAAATACAAAGCGTTTTCAGAGTATGATGATGATGATGATTATTCCATAATATTTGCCTATTAATTTTTATGTATTCTACTTTTTTATAAATTTTTTGTATTAAATTATTATATTTTACCTCTACTTTTTTTGATATTTAAAGCCTTTCTAAATCTAAATATTACATTCATTGGCGCTTAAAATGCTGTTCGATTAAAAATTGGTTTTTTGAGTGCCCGCTAAATATTTTTTGTATTTAGGTTATTGTCTCTTTATATATATGTTTTGCTTTATGTTGAGTTATAATGAAACACTCTTAAGAATTTATGATATTTGAGATATTTTGATCATCAAGTTTTTTTTTTTAAAGCAATAAAATGTTCTCAATTAACAAATATTAATAATATATTTAATTATACAATTTTAAGTAAAGTTTATACAGTTTAATGTTTTTATTTATAAAAGCTGCATTGCATATTTCAGCTTTCTTAATTTCAAAAATTTGAGAGGAGGAGGGATTTTACTGAAAAATAGGAAACGAAAAATATACTCACGAAGTAATTAATTTATTTATTTATATTAAAATATGAGAATTCACTCAAATGAATTAGTTTAAAATTACTCTACAATAGTAGGATATAAGCTATGATTAGTAATATCTCTCTGATTGTATATGTATTATAGAAGTTTAGATTAAGATGTAAAGAATTAAATTACATTTTTATTTGTTATTTCAGTGCTTAAATCAATTGGTTATTCTAATGTAGACTAGTAAGAATTTTGTAGCAATACAAGTAATTCTATACTTAAATTATTAAGTAAGCTGCATAATTCTTAGTACAAGAATTAGTTTTAAATAACTAAAATTTAGTCTGTTACATAAATTAAGAAAGTTTTTTGTATTGGATATGAATCAGAATTTTGATACTTGAAGTAATTTTAAGAAAGTACCTCTTTTTAATTATCATTTAGTTTCATATGATTTCCATATTTTTTTAATGCAGAGTAATAGGATATCTTTTGTGGTGAATTAAGAATATCTCTTTTAAGTGCAATATGAACACCTAAATGAAAGATCAATTCTTATTTTTTTTACTAGTTTATTGAATTTTACAAATTTTAATCAGAACTCTCTTCTTTTTCAATGCTTGTATTTGGACATGATTGAATTTTAAGAAAATTCTGTTAATAATTATTATTATATTCACAAATTGAATCAATAGAAGGAAATTTTTAATAATTTTTTTAGCCTTGCTTATCTAAATTTACATTTAAGTTTTAAATTTACAAATCCTTAGGGTTATCATTAATTGATTCAACATTTTTATCATCAGATGAAAATAATATTTTTTTAAATGAAGAAGGTCTATTTAAATTATTTTTTTATATTGAAGAAGAAGATGAAGAGCTATTATTTTTTTGATGCTCATTTGATGTTTTTGGTACTTAACTTATTTGTTATATACATTTGTTTTGTTACTGGCAAAATAAATTTTTTTCATTTTAAATCGATTCTATTTCTTAAATTTAAGGGTTGTTTAGATTTTATATTAATTTTTTTTAGTTTTTTGCTTATTAATTATTATGGTAATTTAGTTTTTTCATAAAGCTGTATTATTTTTCTGTTTATTTATCTTCAAATTTAAATGAAAAGTGTTCTTAATCACGTTATTAGTTTTTAATATCGCTATAAATATTTTAATGCTTTATGTGATTCAAATTATTTTAAGCTTCTTCTTAATTGTTCAAATTGAGAAAGTGCTATGAAGAATTAACTGAGTTTATTTTTGAATTAAAAGCCTAATGAATATTTTTTTCTACATTAATTAGGCCATTCATAGACAAATCTAGATTTAATTTAACATCTGACTACAAATTATTTGAGTTTTCTATGCTTTTAAATGAAATTTAATAGCCTACATTTTCTTTACTTAGGTCTATTACACTAAATAAAACATTTTACTGCATTTGTAAATTTTCATTATTTTTTTATTTTTCCTATTCATTAATTTTTTTTTACATTTTATGAATTGAAAAGAATTCATCATCAAATTACTCCACTGAGGCTTGATGGATTTATTATTGAAAATTTTAAGAAAAATTTTAATTTTAATCTGATTTAAAATTAATTAAATTTTATGACTAATTAGATAAAGGAGATTAAATATTTTTCACTTAATCTTGATTGTAAAGACTAAAACTAATATTTTAAGAACACAAAGGTGAGTTGTTGCATTACTTTGAGTCGTATTCATTTGTAAATGCCTTTAAAAGAATATCTTGAAAATGATTTATTTATTGCTTAATTATAAAAACTGGAGTTTTTACCTGCTATTATATGTAAATATGCTCTTCTGTTGAATAAGTTATTAAAGAAAGCTCATCTTATTTACGAGTTAAGATATCCTTTATCAAATCTTTACATAAGTGTAAGCACTCTTACTTTTATAGAGTTTTTTGCACATTGCTAATAAAACAAATGTTAAAATTAGACTTTTACAGCTTTTCGTACTAATCTTTCATATTTAGAAGAAATGGGTTTGTTATTTTAGATTTTATAAAAATATTAAGAAGTTTCTTTAAAATTCTTTTTTTTAAATGAGGAGAGTAAACATAGCTTCTTTCAAGTATCTTAGTAAGAATTTCAGCTGAGTGGCTATAATTTCCTATTTTTGCTTAAATATTTGATAACTACAGAGTGTAATATTAAGCAAAAATATCCATATTAAATTTATATTAGGCTATCTTTTCAAATGATTTTGTAGATTTCACTTAGCTCTGATTCCTTGGTTTACATCGCTATTATTAAATATCGTATAGAGTTGTACAATTTGTATCATAAGCTTAAAATGTTGCAGTGCTGTAATAATAATCACTCTTGTTTTTTAATATGCTATTTGAAAATAATACTCTGCTTTATTACTTTTAAACATGAGGATTTACATCTTGTTTTTAAAAACTTATATGTTTATATGAGAGATTTAAATCTTCTTTTTCTTCTCTTTTATGAATGTTCTTTGTTGTAAAAGAATGAAATTTTTTCGTTTTAATTTATTCAGTTTCTTGATTTTTATCAATTAAATGGGGTTATAGAAGTTACTTTTAGAATAAAATGCTTTGCTACTTACCAAATTAAAATTACTAAGATGATTTTAGTTTATCAGGAGTTTCTTGGTTAATCTTACCCATATCAATAATCAAATTATTTTAATTTTCTATGTCATTAGCTATAAGATATTTTTATTCTTAAACACTATTGATATTATTTTTAGAAATTTAAAAGAGATTAGTTTAAGTATCTCTAATAGCATGAAAGGTAGCATTCTCATCTAAATAAGTACCTTCATGTTAGCGTGAAGATAAATTTCCAGGGCTATCTTCGCAAGTTAAAAATAGAGAGTCTTTTTTCTTTAATATATCTTTGTGTTTCATAGCGAAGTTAACAGGTAGCTAAAGAGGGGCATCTGCTAAATAAAATCTTGATTTTTAATTTGCTTAAAACATGTTTTAATCTGGTTACTCAGCAGAATGTTGTAAAGTAGGAAATTCATGATACTTTTAATCGTTTTTTTGCTAATAATGTTAAGGTGTTAAAAATATATTTTAGATATTTTTATGAGTCTAGACCTAAAGATTTCCATAAGGATTAATATTCTAATAATTCAATGAAATAGGTTAGTCTTAGCTTTAGAATACAGCTTTTTGTTCTCTTTTCTGAGGAGTTAAGTTTTGTTTGATTACTGTTTTGGAAATTGAGGCAATCTTTGCTTAATGCTTTGATTCTTTGCTGAAATTATATATCTATTCATAAATAGATAGACATTCAAGAAATTAATAAACTTTGTTTTAATTCAGTAAGGCTATAGAGAGCTAATAGAGCACAATCATATCTCTTTTATGACATTAAGGGAGGTATTAGCTACTACTGATTGCGAGTAGTTCATAAACAATTTACTCCATTTCCTCCCACAAGCTAATATTGTTATTGTGATAGCATTTTAAATACCCAGCTAGAGCTTGGCAATAATTATATTTTCTATTAAAAATATTCCACCAAAGCACTTCACTTTCTTGCTTACTTAACTTGCAAAATAGTTTAAATTTAACAGATGAAGAAAAGTTATTACTGTTAGTCAAAGTTTAATTATTATTTAAAATGTTTAAAAGAGGGTGTTGCATAGTTTATTCTATATTAAGAATTTACAACAATGTTCTTTTCTTGGCCTGACTTCTAAATCTAAAATTACTAGAATAATTAATAGAATTTTTATATTTTTATGCAAAATCGTGTTTTCTAAGAGCAGAATTTTCTTTTAGTAAAGAGTGATTATTATCATTATCACCAAAATGTTCTCTGCTTTTCTGTTCATTTATTTCATTATTTGAATTGTCATGAAAGTCCTAATGTCTTTAATTATCAGATCTAGAAGAATAGTCTATTGATTTGTACAACTCAATTTCATATTAAGCATATATCAAAGCATGCGAATAACTTTCTAAGGCTTCTTTATACCTGCAGCAATTATAGTGAATGTTACCCATGTTATTAAAACAAATACCTAATGCTCTATAGTTTTTAATACTTTTGAAGAATTCAATTTATGTTGAGAGACTTAGAAGTGATTGGCTTTCATCTCCTCCAAAAATATTTTAAGTAATAAATTAGAGTGTTTGAAACATATTCTAAAAGCTTTCAAATAGGCTAATAGTTTCACTTGAAAGACAGAAATCTGCAATATTAAGTTTCCATTCTTCTTCTTAAACAAAACCAAAATATGTAATTCCTCCTCTCCTTGAGGTCATTGATTAAAAATTTAACTGACTCTTTAGTCCTTTATCTATTAAATGATCTTCATTCTTTTGCTAATCTTCATTTAATACTTTAATACTATATTGATTTTTTTCATTTTGTTTTTACTTCTGCTTATTTTGAGATGAACCAATTTAAATTTGAGAGTCCTCGACTCTTAACTTTTGAAGCTAAATATCTTAACTTGTAGTCTAAGACTCACCTATTTTAGAAATATTCTAAGCACTCCTTTTTCTTTATTTCTAAGACTATATTAATCTATAATCTAGATTTATAGATGCTAATTAATTGAATGAAACCTGACTTCTAAGTTTATTGCTGACCTCTAAGCTTTATTTTAACTATATTGATTGTATAACTTTAGTGAGTTGAATTATAGGCTTTTCGAATAAATAGCTTATCCTTAAGGCAAAGAGTACTTCAACAATAATTGTTATTGAAAAACAAATAGAACTAATTATTAAAAATACCAGTTGAAATTGATCTAAATCAGATATTACTTTATAAGATTTTTCCATAAGCTATTCTTGAGTTAGCACATCTATAAAAATATAAACCAATTTTTCTAAATATTTAGTTCCTTCTAGCTATTGATCCTTTAAATTTGGAATTATATCAGTGAAAGTTATTCTATTTATAATTGCAAATAAATTTGTGCCATTTACATTATATTCAAGAGTAATTTAGTTTTATTTAACATTATCAGTGAGGGATTTTACCAAATTAATTTGTTGAAAAGTGTCTATTATCTATGGACTTGAAAAGTTCTTCAAAGTATTCATAAATAAATCTTACTATTACTTTGACTACATCCATTTAATTTAATGGTCAAATATGTTAACTACTTCGCCCTTCAAAATAGGGTTGTCTGAATCATAAATTACATTTAGCTTCACAGGATCCAAGAATAATTAAAATTTAGAATTGCTGCCAAAGTTATTCATATAAGAAGATATGTAGGTTAAATCAATATTCAGGCATAAAATACTATATTTTTCAAAATCGCCATTTTCATTCGTTATATCAGTCCTTTAGCAAAAAATGCTTGCTAAAAAAGGTTATCCAAGATTGCTATAAAAAATATCAGCATATAATATTGGAATAGAGGTACTCTCAATTGTAGGCTGATAATAAAATCTACATCTCACATCCATATGGTATACATTAGGTAAGCACCATTTTGGAGGATGAAATTAAGAATATGTTGAATTAATACCTGGAGTTATGTAGAGAGCTCCATCATTTTAAAATCCTAAAAAAAGGTCTTTTATTGGTAATTTAGAGTAGCTATTAACTGTATTTTCATACTTAATAGCTCTCCATAATCCATCTAGATAAAAAGAATTATATAGTTCCTCCTTTGATTCTATATTTAGTTCATCGAAATTAGTATGGTTTGGGTTAAACCTAATTAAATAAAATTTAATAAATATTTACTTGAATGAATAAAAATATTGTAACATTTTAAAATAAAATGGTTAGCTAAATTATTTTTGCTATATTTCCATCTTTAAAAAATGTTTTTATTTTTATGCTTAATCATTAATAAATTCAATTAAAAAGATTGAATTTTTTAATTAAATTGAAATAGAAGAAGATTTAATAACTATATCAAACATCTAGCATAAATTTATAAATAATATTTAATTTTTGAAAACTATTATTTTAGGTAATCAATGATTGAAGTCTCATGCTAATAATTATAATTATAGGACAATCAAAGTTTATATTTATTTTACCATGTGCTTGTTAGAATAGGATTCCTTTTAAACAGACCTAAAAGCTATGAATCCTCCGTTTAGTTAAATGTTTTTTCAAGACTAATAAAAGTAGGTTAGAATTTAGTGTTTTTAGTAACTTAACCATTTAGTAATTTCTTATAAAATTTATTGGTAACGTACAGTCTCCACTATATTTACTATGCTTGTGAATCAAATTAAATTCCCAAAGCATAACTATGCTATTTTGAGCTGTTTTTTTGTGAAAAATATAAATTTTCGCTATATTATGTAATTAATATTTTAGTCTACTATTAAAATTATGTAAGAGATGTATAGCAAATTATAGACATAAGAAGAGAAGGCAAAATAGCTAAAAACGATATAACTATTGTTTAGCTCTATAAAATTTTTTTCCACTGAGAATTTAATGATATTTAAACCATTATTAGCTTTATTATTGCTTTATTTTTTTAAAAAATAATGATTGTAAATATTATTTTTAATTAGATTATCTCACTTCTTAGTAATAATTAATTGATTTACTAATTAATTAACCAATTTATTATTACTTCTACTCTTAGTATATGTTTTGCTATTGCAATTAATTCATGATTTAATTATAAAGTATAAATAAATAGTAAACAAAATTTATTAATTGTTTCTTTATTTAGTTATAGGATAACTTTGTTAACAAATTTATTTGAGTACCATAGACTTCATAATACTAAAAATATACTCATGAATAAAAGAAATTTAAATATACACCTTGTCAATAAAAAATTACAAGTATTTATAAACAACTAATATCATCAATAAAAAATAGTATGTATCATTTAGTTATTATTTTAAATAAATGCATGCATAAAAATGGCAAAAGTTAATTCATAAATCATTATTTTTATATATTCCTTAATTCTTGTGAATTATAAAGGAGTTATTTTTCCTAATTTATAAAAAGGTTTAGTATAAGAGTAATGGCAATAGTGTGTTTCAAAAATTTTAGATTGTCTTATAAATTCTATTTTTATTAAATTGAAGTGAGTTTCAAATAGATACTTTTTACAGCTAGCTCATCATTAATTAATAATCCAAAAAAAATAGAAAACAAAATTAATATTTGATATTATCTATTTCTTTTTTTGTATTCATGTTATCATAAAGCTACCATATATTTATGAATAACAAATGTAATGTTAATAAAAAATTTTATCAGTATGATTGTAAAGATTCAAGATTAAATAAGATGTTTTGAAACATTTATCAATCAAACTCATTTTAGGTAACTTGGTTACTTTCTTTTTACCCTTTATAGAAGGAATATGATTGAAAATAATAATTTTTATTATTTTGGTGTCAAATTAATATAATTAGTTACCTTGTAATCCTTGAAATAAAATTTGACTATTTTTTTCAAGTATCACTAGTTTTTAATAAGCAGCTTCTATTAACTACTGGAACAATTAATTGTTTGATAAATTTAAATAATAAAAAAACTTTTAATCTGTTAAAATTTGACTCATTTTACTTTGATAAAATTGCTTTTACAGAATCACCTATTCTGTTTCATAGTAAATATGTGTTTACCATCTATTGTTTGCCTTAACTATCTCCATTTTAGTAAGAAGTAAATTAATTAAAAAATAAAGTATAAATAAAATAAAAATCATTTACTATCATTAAATGTGTCTTCGAAGGTAGCTTTTAGAAAAGTTAAATTTATTTTTTATAATATTACTTAAATATCTTCTTTAATTATTTAACTTTAGCAAATAGCATAACCTTACAGCAATAACTTACTTTAATATAAATTCTTAATATTTCATACTTAAGCAAAGCTAATATTTTGAGATTTGTAGGTTAATTTTCTATTAAATACAAAATTACTTTTCTAAAATTAACAGATCAATTTGAATATAAGTATTCATGTTGATCTAAAATAATTTAAAGATAATTTAATAATTTTTTAAAGTTGAAATAGTATGCTATTTTTTACTTGCGTCTGTTAAAATATAATTTAGATGAACACTGATTTCTCTGTATTTCAGATTTTATTTTAAGGCAACTAAAATTATAATTATATCTGATTATTTACAAAAATAATTTAGTTTATAAAAAATGAATAAAAATTAATTAAAAAATGAATTATTATGTTTTCTTTTTCTTTATCATTAATTTGGATATAAAGACAATTTATTAAAAGAATACAATATTTTATAGATAAAAGTATTAATATTCATTCAAAAATATATTTTGAATAAAACTTGAATATTTTTTAATCCACACAATCTTGAAATAATAATTACAAATCTTATGAAATTAGAAAATAATATTCAAAATGCATTTGTAATTTTATTATGATAAATTTTATAAATAAAAGCGTTTTTATTAATTAATCTTCTTTAAAAAATAAACCTTGAATATGATGCTTTCTTTAACTTTTTAATAGACAAAATTATCAAAAATACATTTATTTATTGGTCTTATAAAAATTGAAAAACACATTCTTTCTTTGTTTTTTATTTTAGTACTTTTCTAAAATTAGAACTTTTTATATATCTATTTTAATAGAATTGCAATTAAAAAAATCGAGTATTTTCACTGTAATATTTCTTAAGATTAAAGTTTATGCTATAATTAAAGAATGGATGGATCTATCAATTAGTTTATTAAAAGAATGATTATAAAAATTTTTAATTTACAATCAAATGAAAAAATATTAAGGGCCATAGCATCATAATGGGGAGGCAGGAAAAATGAATCCTCCTCACAGTCGATGCTAAAAAATCAGAAAAGTAATACAAACATGAAGGTCGTTTAAAAATGCTCTATGATGAGCGGTAGTAAATTTACATTGAAATTGGATCTTTAAGAATAAATATATTATAACAATTTATTTGAAGAAAAGAAAAATTTAATCACACATTTTGATTAAAAGTATGAATCAGAGTCTATTGATGTCTCATTCACAGAATCTTAGCTATTTAATTAAAGTATAAGAAGTTCTATCTCACTGTTATATAACATTTCACATAAATTAGAATACATCTAAGTACTTTAATCTATTTAATTTTGATCTGTAGCAAATATGATAAACTTCTTAACACTAATAGAAGCTTAGTTAGCTAAATATTGTTGGGTAAATTAATTTTATGGTATTTACTTTTATACATGCTATAAATTTTCTTCTTTATTCTTTAAATTTATATTTTTTTGTGCTACTTTGCACATGCCTTACCTAACCTCAAACTTAGACTTTATAAAATTATAAGTTTGATTTTCATCATTTGGTTGCAACAAAGAAACTATTGCTTTTTACATACCTAAATGGAATAATTTATCTTTGTTTGATTATTTATTTATATGAGGTTGATTATTTTTATGGTATTTAAGAATATTTTAGTCCATTATATTTTACTTTTCAAGACATTTAATATTTTGAGGGAAAGGTAAAAAACATGGTGATTAAGGCAGATTAAAATTTTCATTTGATTTTTTTGGTTGTTAATATTTAGTGTGCTATTCGATTTCTTTTGTGTTTTTTCTATTAATTTCTTTTAGCTAATATATTTTATTTCTATTTGGGGTCAGAGAGGAACATTCCCTAGAATACATTTATTCCTTCTAATTATAAGATTAATAAGAAAATCTTCTACTCAAATTTCCATTATATTTTTAAAGGTTGTTTTTTACTTAGTTAATAAAACTAAATTATTTGCTTTAAAGTTCAATTTAATTTGCTAATTAATGCTAACTAGTATTTGATATGAGAGTATCAATTTAATTAAGTTGTTTTAAATTTATATTCATTTACTTTAATGGTTAAGCTCTTTAATTCATGAAATCTTATATTTGATTTTGCCTTTTTTACTATTTAGGTTAGTTACAAATACTTAGTGACTAATCATCTCTACTTTCATTTATGTTATTAAAAAATGATTCATCTTATTCCTAAGATATATTTTTTGTAATTTAGTTTTATTAAGGATCTTCAATAACTAAGTTATAGGGTTTAGGTTTTTGCAGTGAATTAATTCTTTACTATTTCCTAATAATTTATTCAATAATTTGTTATTTTCCACTAAATTGTGCTATCATGTTCGAATTAATTTCATTTTAGTCCATTTGTGATTAATTCTCCAATAAGTTTGCTTGTTATTGGCTTAATTATTTAGAAAATAGGCTTGGTTTTTGTTCCTAATCAAATAATTTATTTGTTTATTCATATCCATCCTAAACATAAAGGAAAGATTCTGCTTTTCTGATAATTTTTGGACTTTCTTAAAAATTTATACTTGAGCGAGCAGAATCAATTTTAGAATTAGCATCAAAAATTTGATAGAATTTTTTTTATTCTAAATTTGCTGCTTAAATAAAATCTGATTCTTATACTTATGAAATGTTTTTTTCATTAATTTATGTTTTTGTTTGATTTTTTAAAAATGATTTATTTTTTTCATCTTAAACACCTAATCCAAAAAATATTTATTGCATTTGATTTTTCTATTGAAGGAATGGTGAATCAATTTTTATTGGAGAGTATAAATTATTTGAAAAAGAATCTTGAAAAAGTTCTTATTTACTAACTAACTGCTACTAGTCGTTTAAATCTTCAAAGTCATTGAAAATGTTACTTTTTTGATTTTTAAACGTAGCCATAGACTACTCTTCGTCTTTAAAATATCCTTAAATACAGTTATTTTAAATTAAATGATCTTTATATGTTTAATTTAAAGGTGTCATATTACTCTACCTTCTGTTTTTTTGATTGAGTAAATCACTATTAATGCTCATATTTGCTAAACTTAAATCTTAAATATTTTTCTCTTAATTTTATTGTTTATTTTGGAACTGCTTAAGCTTTTTCTAGTTATCGTATAACTAATTTATTGATTTCAATTCGCTTGTATTATAGACGTTATTCTGAATTATTTAGGTATTACCTAAAGTCTACTAATTTTAAACTAATTAATTTGCATGGCTATTTATTTATATTTATTTGTATTCTTAATTAACACCATTTTACTAATCATTTTGATGTGAGTCTTCTTTGAGAAACAAAAATTCAAAAATGCTTTCATTTTGATTATTATGCAATTATTTTGTTTTATTCTTTGAGATTTATTTCAAAGTGCAATCCTTTTCAAAGCTATTTGCTTGAATTTAATTATAATCTTTATAATTATTTGGCTAAATTTAGAGAGATTTTGAAGGATCTAGCTAATTATCTCCATTTTCATATTAGGAATTGTTAACAAAACATTTGGTAATTTTAAGGTTTTTAAATTCGCTTTTTATATTTTTTTCACTTTCTTATTCTTAAAAAACAGACATAAATAAATCATCAATAAATGAACTATGTGATAACTTAAGCTAATTATATTAAGTCATTTTTAGTTCTTAACAATAGTACTTTTCATCATAATTATAAGTGATAAGTCCTAGTTAATCTTGATTTTACTTTAAAATTTCATAGAAAATGTCATTAAGCAATTCAAATACCCTAGAATGAGATTAGCTTGTACTGCAATTTGAAATAAACTAAATTTTAAAAATATGATTTTGCATTTGATTTTTTATCATATTATTTAATTAAATATTTTGAATGTCTGCTTTAGAGAAAATTTTTTAGAGCATTAAAAGTCTTTTATGCCTTAAATGTTATAAATAGAGTTCTTCATCTTACAACTATTAGGTGAGCAACTAGGCTGTTTTATAATATTCTCCCTTTAAATACATTAATTCTGATTATTAAATAGCCAAGAAACAATCAAGAATGCACTAAGGAAATATATTTCGAGATATCTACTCATCATTAAAATTTTTTTTTATTTTTGATATTTGAGTGTTTGTGCTCTTCTATGAATATTCTTAGTTTAAACTAATTTTTTGATTCAAGAAAAATAATTTTTATTTTTAGCTTAAATTATTTTAATTAGTCCCTGGACTAGAATTATAAGAATGAGAATTTGAATGATGAATAGAGCCTTACTTTTAGCTTTTACTGGCATTTATTTAATTGAATGAATTATTAAAATTCGAGTGAATAACTTATTTAGAGTTTTTCCTTGAATTGTTTTGGTTATTTTAAAAGACTAGCAAATTAGCCTTTGAATTACTCCTTTCCTTTTCCTTTGAGCTTTATAAGCTTCTATTTCTATTTATTTAAGAGACATTTTTACCTTTCTTTTGCTATTTTAAATTGCTGCTAGGAGATTTTCTATACTTTTAGTAATATTAACTTTGAACATGTTAATTTTCATAATTTTGAATTGTATGTCTTTAATTATTTCTTAATTTTGATAATTATGGAATTCTAATATCTTAAACTTGAATTACTTTTGAAATTTAAATTTCTTATTTTCTGTTTTTCTTTGAAAAAATTTTCCTAAACTTCTCAACATACTCTTTAAATTTCTAGAAAATATTTTTTTCTCTGTTTTCTATTTTTCCTTCTTATATTTACTCTAAATTAGTTCTTTGAACATAATCTCTGTTAATTCTATTTATTGATTCTTGTTCTTTGTTTTCTATTGCCTATTTAGCTTATTACACATTTTTAGATTAAGACTTATATCTTTTTAAAAATGTCTATCTTTAATTGTTGAGGTCTTTAGCATTAAAATTAAAAGCTTAATTCTTATTGTTCTAATTCAAGCTGCATTAACTCATTTGAATATTTTGCTACATTTAATTTATTTATGTAAGATCTGAATCTTTGTTGAATAGTGATATATTGTCCATTTTCTTTTGCATAAAATCTTATTCTTAAGTAAGCAGCAATTTAATATTTGAGTTAGGTATTTTTTTGTCTATTTCATTTAGGTTTTAAACAGAGGAAATAGGGGTGTTCTACTTTGTAATCTTTTAATTTAAATCATTCATATTTATAATTGTGGTATTTTATAAATTTATTTCTTCACATAAATTTATTTCATTATTATTTTATAAAGCTAAATTAGAGATATTTACTATCTCATTTTTACTTTATATTGATTTTAGTTAACATTATGAATTTGGCTATGTCGATTTCTGCTAATTCAAAGAACTTGGATTGGTAGATTTTATATTCAATTAGTTAGATGAATATTAGTATTATTATTGTTAATACATACTTTTATGGTTAGAAAATTTGCAGTTTGCTTGACCTATTTAATAAATTATTTAGAAATTAATTTAAGATTTATTTTTAAATTAGCTTAAAAAAATAATTAATTCTTTATCTAATTTAGTTAATTTTTGAAAACAATAAAATTTAATAAAATACTCTGGTCTAGATTTTATGGCAACTAAGGCTAGCTATCTTATTGAGAAATATCATTTAAATTATTAGAAGCAACTAAATTTGGTAAATCAGCTAGAGTTTTAGGTTAGTTTTCAGCTAGAGAATAGGTGGTAATTCTTGCATTAGTAAAACAAGATATAGTTTTTTCTTTTTGTGCCTATGGTGAAAATATCTTTGGATTTGATGAAGCATTCAATTAATTATGAGGCAATTACTTATTAGCTTACTTTAGTAAGGGTACTTAGTTGTTGTTTTATAATGGCTGAGGAGAAAGTTAAAATTATTTATTTGAATGAAATGTTTGATATTATTTAAAGGGAGGAGAATTTAATATAAGAGAAGGTTGGTAGACGAAGCTATTTAGGACTCTACATTTTAGAGTAAGGTATTTATTGTACTTCTTTATCCCTTTATTATAATTATGCTCATATAAATCAATCTTGCCTTGTTTGAATAAAGTTATTGATTTGTAGTAAAGTAAAACAATTTATCTACTGTAGCAGTTAAATAGCTATGTCTTACTTATTTAAATCAGCTCATCTACTAAATTCTCTGCACATATCCATAGATGATCTTAATTATTTTCATTTAAATATGACAGAAAAGCTTTCAAATAGTTCATTTTTCTATTAAAATGATTCCAATATGTAATTTCTTTATCACTTCGATCTGATTTTTCAGAACGGCATTCATATTTATACAAACTTCCTTTTCTTTTACTACTTTAACTAATACTACCCTAATATCCATCATAATCCTCTCCTGATTAATAGTTATCTTTGTATAATCCTAAATCGTAATTTGAACAAATTATAGCTTTTTAGTATGATTCCATAGCTTCAAAATATCTACCTGAATTGTAATGTATGTTACCTATTTAAATATACAAAATTATTGTAATTTTCATTTTTTTAGAAAAATTTTTTGGATATTATTTAATAAAATAAAGTTGAAAAAAAAACAAGATCTACCTATATTATTTTAGCAAACTCCAAGTGCTCTAAAGTTTTTAAATTAATCGAAATATTGTAATTGCATGTTTAAGTTTAGTAAGCTATGTCCATCACTTTAACTATATATATTTGAAGTAGTGTAATGCAGAGTTTTGAATAAATTTTAAAAACTTTCATAAAGTATTTGCATTTCTTTTGATTGAAAGATGGATTAAATATTTAAATTAGTTTCAATTAAATCCTAAAATTAAATATTCCCTTCTTCGCTTGTTTCCCATTTTATTTTAGAGAGAACTTTAGTTAAGTGTTTAACACCTTTAATTATGCTTTATGAAATAATAATTGCTTTTAGTATTATAAATAGGAGAATAACAACAAATCCAAAGATCGATAAACAAGTAAAATAGATAAAAAATTTAGTGACATCAACTTTAAGTTTAGTCATATCTTTAGTTAGAACTTCCTTGGATAAGATATTCATATATAGAATAGCTCTTTCTGTTTAGTATTTAGGAATATTGTTTAATTTAATTTCATAAGATGGAATTTTATCTATAAGTTTAACTACATTCATAACAACAAAGTATTGGCTTCCATCGTTGAAATTAATTTCGTAAGTTTTTAAATAGTCTTAATTATCTTAAATTTCAATCATATTGATGCTATTTTATTCATTTAAATTCCAATTCTGATAATTGTTTTAAATGAATTAAATAAGTCTTTCCTGCTATTCCTCATCTTAAATTTTTATTCCAGAAGGTTATCCTTAGCTATTAGTTAATTTAAAATATATTTATTTATTATATAATATAAACGCTTTCTTAAAAACATTAAATGATAATCAAGTAATATAAGTAATTGAGTTTATTGAAAAATCATTTGAACATAATTTTTACTTTGAGCCTGCTTAAATAAGAGATATGTTTTATAGATTAAATATCTATTGTCTTTGAGTTTAAATTTAAGAGTGATAAATAATTTCTAAAGAGTTCGGGTCTATAACTATTTGAATCGAGGAATCCTTGTTAAAATTGTAAAAATATTCTGGTATTTAAGTCAAGTCAATATCGTTACAAATAATTGAGTGTAAAAGTGTAGTATTTTAATTATTTGTTTTCATTAATTTTTAGCATAAAACACTAGCAATAAAAGGATCCCCATCAGTATATATAAGATTAGGTTAGAACATCTATAAAGATATTTAATTTTTTGTGTACTCATAATAATATCTACAACGTACATCAAATACGTATTTTTACCTTACACAACCAGGTGGTAATTACATATTTTAATAAGTCGTATTTATAGCCGTCATGAATATCATCCCATCATAATCAAATCCTACAAAGATATCTCTAAATTTTAATTTTCTATTATTATTAATATCATTTAAGTTATTGTCATATACAATAGCTCTCCAAATACTATCAAGGCTAGAGACACTTTGGAGTTATTATTTAGATTATGGATCTAACTAATCTATATATGCTATACTTGGAGTGTGCCTAATTAATATAATTACAAATAAAATTAAATATTATTTACCGAATATTAATAAGAAAATTAATTATGCATAAATATATTTTTAAAATAAATTTAAGATGAATATTTTTTGGCTCTATCTTTGGTTATTAAGTGATTTAAAATTAATATAATCATAAATATCTGGGAAATTATAACTGTAAACTGGGAAAGCTCACCTAAATTGAATTTGATTTCTATAGGTTAATTTATTATCTAATATCTTCTTTCTTAAAGTGTAAGAGCACATTAATTACCACATATTTAATTATTTAGAATAATATATAATAAATTATAATTTTATTTCTATTATTTTACTGAAATCGCAAATGGGAAAAAAAATATTCATGGATTTAGAATTCTTTATTTAATAAAGAATAAATTTTTTCTTTAAAAAATTGGAGTCAATATTTAATTTCATTTGTTTTTATTTTATATTTTCACTCTTGAAATTATGATTTAGATATAATAAGGATTGTCTATAATTTAAATAATCATATTGAATTAAACAATCTAAATAAATTGGGTTGAAAGTCAGATCAAAATTTTGATATATTGATTTATACATTTTTGATTTTAATTATTTTGAATGATCAAATAATTAATCCTTTAAGATTACTGTGAAAATAAAATTTTCTTACTGAAATTCATAATTTTATAGTTATTAACTAGTACTAAGATTTTTTTTAGCTTCAATTACTATTAAGAGATACAAATTAAAAAAATGATTAATTAATGTATCACTTTTAGTGAGATACTTTCTTTAGCTTGCGAAAAATCAACTCACTAGAAATAATATTAGTAAAATTTAAATTTTATTATTTCAAATATTGTATGCAATTTTTCTATTATTGGTTTATAAGTAGAAATATTTGATAGAAGTTTTTTTAGCTTTTTATTATTGAAATTTATTTTAGTATATTTGTAAAAATTCTTAAATCAAACTCAAGATTTTTTTTGTATTATACTTAATTAAAAATGTTTGTGATGCTGAAAAAATTACCATGAACTTGTTAGCAACTTATTTTTTCGGAAAAGGTCTAAAATGAGTTATTCCTCATCGTTTTCGTAGGCTCTATCAATATTTAGAATGTTATTTGAGAATAAATAATTAGGATTTTGCTTAACCCTTTGATTAATGACTTTATCATGAAATTGATTCAAAAGATTCAGTTGCCATGACATTTTTTAAAATTAATTGTTTAGTTAGAATAAAAGAGCTCCATTGTGACTTTTAGTGTTATCTATTTGCTACTAATATATGTAATCTGCATATTATGAGACGATATCTAATCCTTTGTTCAGTGTGATAAATATTCCTGCAATACATATTATGATGATGATCATGGTAGGTAATGATATAAGGAATATTATTTAGAAATGAACAGATTTAAAGAAATTTGATTTCATCTATTAAGATATTTTAAATTGCTCTTAATAATATAGCGGTGAAGCTACTTCCTATTTCAATTTAAATTTATGGAGACTTATATGAAAACTCTATTATACCTTTGTATTTATTATTAAAGTTATTTGATTATTATAATATATTAATTAATTACTAACAAATCTCTCAATATTTATTATTATTATTATTGCTAATGATTTTCTGTTGGAAATGTATATTTCACTTATATTTGAATGAATATCGTATTATTGACTGATTATTTATCTTTCTATTTTCAGTAATTTACTCAATCCTTATAGATATATCTTTTTAATTGCTAATAATTGAATCTAGCTATTTTTAAGAAATTGCAAATTAAAATTCAGGTTTATTTATAATAATAAGAGATATATTAAAACACTGCTCATTGCAAAATAAATACTTGTATTATGTTTTATTACTAACTCATTTCATTTACTCAAAATGATTACAAAATATTTTTTAAATGACTATTAATCTCTTCATTAATTACTTATTTTTTAAAATATATTTATTATTAAAGTGTGACAGTGTAAAAATAATGATTACTAGTAATCTTCTTAATAAATTGATTTGAATTTATTTTTTTCCCTTGAATGTATTTAATTTTTTGCTTTTAATACTCCTTTATTTATTTTATCAATAATTAAGCCAGTATGTAAAAAAAGCAAATATTCTTATAATTAAAATAACTTATTTTAAATAAAAATATTTAGCAAAAGTATTATTTTCAAGTAAATATAAGTTAGATATTTATTTTATTTTAAATTCTTTAAATATCATTGTATTAATAGTAAGAATAAATGAATTAATTTAAATAAAGCAGAAGATTTTTTTTAAAAAAAATAAAGCTACTCTGATTAAATTTAATTTAATTAGATAAAATAAATATATTTTTTCTAAATTTTAAAAATATGGAAAATTTTTTTCGAGAGTTACTTTACTCCATTTTTATACAATATTAAGAACAGTTAAATTATAAGTAATTAAAGATCGCTATTACGAGCTATGGTTATTTTAATTTATTAGACTAAATTAATTAGATAGATAGGAAATTAAATTTATAACTTTGGTTCTTTGATAAATGAATTTGAGCTAAGGAAAATTGTAATAAATAAAAGAATTTATAAGATAGTTTTTTATTTTAGTTAGTGATTTATTTCAGTTTATTTAATTCAGAATATAAATTTCGATAAAGTTTATAATACCAATAATATTTATTTTAATCTATTGTAAAAACAACTCTTTTTGATATATTAGATATCAGAAAAATTACTTGAATCAACTTACTATACCATTTTTTTTAATTCTCCACCAATATCTCCACTGAAAAGGCTAAGCTCCCTTAATTCAGATATATCTTTGTTCATCTTTGAAATAATTTTGCAATACTATATTATAGAGTTTGCAAAGTAATAGTTAAATTTGGCTTTGCTTTTTATATCTTAAATTTATATCTTTGAGATTTCATCTACAATTAGTATAGAAAGTTTTAAATATAAAAATATTCCTTTTTTTTATAGGAGCTGCTCACCCTGATAAAGATCTTACATTAATTTAATATAACTATTAATAAAATTTTTTAATTCCTCATAAATGTCACACATAAGAATTTCTTCATTAACAAAAACTTGATAGAATTTATTGCATTCAAACAATAAGTATTATTTTGTAGATTTGGTGTCATTCCTGTTTTTTAAAATAAAAGTATTTATTTTCTAAATAGGATTTTTTTTAGTTTTTATCTTATAATTCTCAAATTACATTTATTGCTTAAAATCAAACAGATTAGCTTTATCGAATAAAAATACCCCAAATTAAAAACTTAAAGAAATTAATTTGATTTTTTAATGTATTTTATATTTTCTTTCTTATAATAAAAATATCAAATTGCTTACAGAATTTAAATTTTATTAACTCTTGCAAAATATTGTTCATCTTCGAATTGAGATTCCTTCAAATGCTGTATTTACATTTCAAGGAGAGTAGGATACGCCTTTATGTTATATCCAAATTATAGCCTTCTTACATCTAATTCTCCTATGCAATCAAATATGTAAACACCACTTTTTATAAAATTTTGTATGAATTATTAATTTTTTTTCTTTGAAATTATTTTACTTTTTTTAAATTTTATAAGAAAAAATTGCAAATTAAAATTTTTCATTTGATAATAATTTAAATTATTCAAAAATTAAAGTGAATAATAGTAGTATAAATTGTATTAAATCTAATTTACTGTCTTTTGAATAAGCTTTTGAATTCTTAAGAAACTCTTTTTTGAAATAATCCAACTCTGAATTTACCATTTTTAATGTCAAAATCACAAAAGAGCTACTCAATCTTTTTTTTGATATATTCTTTTTTTTATTTTTTAACTATCTTTAAACAATTATTTAATAAAATATTAAAATCTACAATAAGAAAGCTGAGATTGAAGTTCTATTGAGTCTGTTTCTTATGTTTATATTTTTAAGTAATCTCCATATTCTAATAAATTTTTAAGATCATAATCTAGAGACTTTATTTTATTAATATGTAAGAAGATAAAATTTTTTTTATCAAATAAAAAATTTCAGAAAGATTTATTAATTCTACTTTAGCAAAAATTATAAAAGGCAAATATATTTATTACTTAAAGACAAATGAAAATTTCAGCGTTTTACAAATGAATATTACTCTCAATTTCAGAAATATAGTTTGATAGCTCTATGAATATCCCATTAAATATATTAATCACATTTTTTTCTTAAAATAAAGTTTTGTCATTACATGCAAAGTTGTTTTTAAATTAAAAATAGCTACTAAAATCTCTTTAACTGAAAAATGAATCATTGTTATTCTCTATTATATGTACTAAAGTCTTAAACAAGCAAACTTTCAAACTTTTAATATGTTTAGGTCTAAGGATATTAGATAGCAAACAGGTGTTGAATAAATTTTAAAACACATTGTTCAATGTTGAGAATTCATTCAACTATAATTCAATACTGAATTACTATGTAAATATATCAAATTATTTTTAGAGTATATCTTAAATTTATTCTATATATTGCTCATAAATTTTAGATTATTTATCACTATATTGTATGTAATAGTTTCTGAGTAATATAAGAAGCAATAAAAAATCGCTATTTTCGATCATCCCTGACTGATTAACATAGGTTATTAAAACTTTTAAAAACAAATTATCGCTGTTTATGAAATAGAATGTTTCCAAGATACTAAATTTTCTACTGATCTACTTATTTTCGCCTGTATGGATTAAAACAATATTCTAATCTCCCTATTCTGTCATAGTCTTAGATGTTATTTCAATCATTATATCTATAATAGAAATAACTTACTATAATTTTAATCTATCCATGTTTTTTAAGTATCAATTATTTATCATTAAATTTAATCAAAAGTATTATCAATTGATGTAATGTGAAGATTTATATTTTTATATAATTTAATCCTTTAGGAAATTGTAAAATAAATCAATCACCAAACACACATTTTTAATAACCAAATATTTAAAAACTAATTTTATTTAGAATTTTATTTTATAAAAATGATAAAGTAAAGTATTCAATTTACAAATAAAAATATTATTCGTCAATAAAATGGTAGAAATATTAATATAAAGTTATTGATTATAATATAGTTAAAAGATATTAAAATATTGATAATTGTTTCATTAAATATAAATAATAAGAATTGATAGATGGATAATGGATTAATAGGTAACAAGTTAGTTACTTAAACCTTCTCTATTCTAAATTAGTTTCAGAAAAACTTTAACTAATTTAGATAGAAAACAGAATCCTTGTTAGATTTATTCAATCTAATTCTTAGTAAGTAGTCTGTTAGTTAGTTGTTTATTAGTTAAATAGAGTTTGACATGATAAATAAATAGTTAATTAGTTAGAATGAGTGATCACTTAAAGCTATTGTGATTAAATATTATGTAAATTTTTATGGTGGTTATTATTTGTATCACCATTTTATCAAATAGCTGCTGTGTGCTTATTTATAAGGTTTTTTATTTCCTATATTAAGTTAAAATTCTAGATAGATATATGTTTATTTCAGAGTAAGACAATAAATAATATATTTATTAATATTTTTATATTTTTATATGGTGTTTTATAGGTGATAAATAATGATTAATTTTTATTAAATGTATTATGTAGCAACATATTGTTTTTATCAAAAATCATTTTATTTTGTAAGTTTTATTTGCTTAAAGTAAAGCTTCATATATCACTCTTTTAATAATAAATATTTTTTATCAAATTATTTAGCTTTGAGTGATTTAATTATTTATAAGGAATTAATTATTTAATAGATTTTAATTAGGTACACAAGCAGTTGCTGCAGAGTTCAAAACTCCTTATTATATAACTACTTGATGCATTTTAGTACTATCCAATGTATTTTAATTTGCTGCGATTATGGGTAGCATAGGATAGCTTTGCTACTATTACTACATAAGTAAATATAATTAATTTTGATGAGCTGATTAAGGTTAATTCTATTGTTGCTATTATTGTTGCTACGAAACTTGATTAATCTGATTATTAGCACAATTTTAATTTAAAAGTAAAAAGTAATTATTTTACTAACCCTGATTTTACATTATTTAAGTGTTTGCACTTCTATTTTAGATTGGAATATTATTGACTGTAGAAGTTGTATTACTATTAATATTATTATTTAGTGCTAAGTTACTGTTGATGTTAGATTAAATACCGTTAAAATATTATTATTGATATTTCTGATTATTCTACTATTAATTTTGTAATAATTATGTGTACTGATCAATATTAAGTTCCTCATTTGCTTAAGCTGGAGAAGATTATTTTATGACTTGTTATTATTATTAATTCTAAATAGTATTTATTAATTAGTTTTGTTCAGTGAATTATTGCAAAGATTAATCATTTTACTATTAGTTTTAGTTAAATTGTTGCTAAGCTTAGCTTTATTATTAAGGATTCTAATTCACCTGAAAGTAGATTTAAGAATTTTATTAGTTATTTAATGTATTAAGCAGTTGTAGTTACCTGTTTACTTATTATTATAGCTGGTCTGTTTGTTATTATGCCTATTATTATTAATTATTATTTTATAAAATTGATGAAGAAAGTTACTGCTAAGGTGCAGTATTTTAAATGTTTATTTGACCAAAAGGCCAAGTTTAAGATTATTATTGATGCTGATTCTAAAGCTATATATGCTAAGAATTAGTTTGAATTTATTGATTACTTGGATTATTATTGTTGTTATTGTTGTTATTACTTAATGAAGCAGTGAAAAACTAATTATAAGAATTATTAGCGGCGGAAATAGGTGCTTATAAGAATTATGTAGTGATTGCATAAGGATTATATGAAACATAATTAACTTTGTTAAATTAATTGAGGAGAGGATATTAATTAAGTTAAGGAAATTGATTTTATATTTGATTTATTTATTACTATTGTTGTAAAAGTTAATTCTGAGGTAACATATTTTGCTATTAAATATTTTATTGCTAGCTTTAAGGAAGCTGATTAATTTTGAAATTTTAATTTTGACCCTATTCTAATAAATTTGTGTTATTAAAGCCCTACTACGATTTATGTTAGCCATTAATAACTATTTACTAAGCTTGTTGCTAGGTTTATTGTTGAATTGTTTATTACTGATTAATAGAACTAGTTTGCATATTTTAGAAGAAAGATGAGTCGTATTAGTTTTATCCTGTGTTGATTGTTTAACCATTACAGGTTTAATTGCTTTCTTATTAGAGATTTATCATCTGTTAGTTATTTTACTGGGTCCTTTTAGGAGAATCAATAACAATAATTTCATTTTTACCTCCTGCAAATTTTGAATTTTGATATATTAGGTTATTACTTGAAGAAATTCCACCAGCTGAAAGCTAGTTATTTTTAAAACACTTAATATAATGATGAAAATTGTATGACTGGGATTAAAGATTGCCTTTATTTTTTTTAGTTATATTTTGACCTGATTATTATTGAGAGTTTTATTAATCAGAGGGCATATTATGCCCTTAGCTTTGGTGTAACTGCTAACTTGAAACAACACCCTTAAATTAATTAGCAAATTTGAATTGATTTGCAGTATCGGAGTTATATGGTAGACCTTGAACTTGTTCTATTTACTGATCTTAGTTTATTCTCTGATTCTAATTAAATTATTACTAATAATTGAGGAAATTCTGTTATCCACCAAGAACTATTTATTACTATTGCTGTTAAGTTTAACCTAAATTAGGTCTGAGCTCTACAGGCTTCACTTGAGATTAAATGTGCTGAGCTTAATTTTATTACTGCAAAACTTATTAATGATAAGTTTTAAATTAATTTATTTATGCCTACTGCTAACCATGCTAATTGCTTTTAAAACCAGAAATATCTCGTATTTAGCTTTTATCCATAACGAAATTATTTTCTTACATAAAAAACTCTAAAATTTATTCATTCTTTTTCTTATCAATTAAATTAGACTATAAAATATTAATAAAATGTATAAAGTAAATATGAAAGTAAAAATTATTTAATTAGTAATTACTTCATTTATTGGAGTTACTAGTTATATTTTATAATTATTTAAAATGTTGAAATCATCTTTGCATAAGTTTTATTCAATATTTAATTCAATAAGCATCTTGTTAAAGACTTGACTATTTTCATCAAATATTCTTTCACTCCATTTAATTGATTTGCGCAAAGAATGGTATACTTTTTCAAATTTTTTATCCTTTTTATTTATAATTGGTAAAATAAATTTTAGATTAAATTATTAATGTTTGCTTTAAATTTTAAAATCATTAAAATTATTTATTTATTAAAGCTAGTTTTATTTAATGTTTTTGTTAAAAATCTCTACTTCTTTAGTAAAGTTTATTAATGGTTAATAATATAATTAATCATTTTTAAATTAAATGATAGTCAGCTTATAGATTAATAATTATTCTTATTAAATTTTTGTATTTTTTAAAACCACATGAACCTAATTAAATTAACTCTCAATATAAATACTATTTCAAATTTTAATAATTTAAATTTTTGAATTCAGCTTTTCCAAAATGAATTTGATGAAGATAAATATTTTACGCTAAAAATTTTATAATAGTTATAAAATCTATGAGAGTCATAAAAATATTACTATTTTAAATTATGGAAATATGAAAATGTGATATGTAATTTCTCAGCCTAAATTTTTTTTATACTCACAAAATATAAAAATCTTATTTCAATAATAAATTTAAGAAGATGAATTTCTTTAAATTATTGATGATTTTATTAGTGAGTGGTTTTAATCAAGAGTATAATAAAATTCACTAAGTAATTGCCTTAATTAAATGAGATTACACTTTCTTATGGATAAATTACTTGGTAAAAGAGAAATTACGCAATTATTATTTTTGTTTGTGTCAAATATTAAATTTATTATTCAAAATAAAAAATTTAGAAATGGGTATTTTGCTTGAAATTTGTTTAAAGTTTATAGCATTCAATTTATTTTGAAATAAATTTGTTAATTAATTAAATGAGTTTATTTACTTGAATTATTGTTCTTTTATTGCTATTATTCAACTGGGTTATGGTTTAGTCTGGCTTCAGCTAACTTTATCTAAATTCTTTCTCCATCTATTTATTATGATATAAATGTGAGTAAATAAATAAATTTAATTTTAATTAAAGAAAAATTAAGTCAGCTAATCAATTATTTTTGGTTTATATTTTACCAAATTTAAAAAAAGCAATTTTGTGTGTAAATTGATGCAAAATATAATAAATGTTATGTAGTAATGTTATGATTTGTGAATTTGATTATACTTAAAATAATTATTTTAGTTAACTATTAAAATCAACTATTTATTATCAATCAAACCTATCTAAATTATTCGTATTCATCATTACTTCAATTAAATTAAATATTAAATATTTTTTCATATCAGCCAGATATCTACTCTTCCGTTTCTTTATAAACATTAATCCTTTGTATAAAATATTTTCCAACAATTCTATCATAAGTTTGTATATCAAACTCTAATAAATATATTCAAAAAAACCAGTATCTTTTTACTCAGTTTTTAATCCATTAATCTCAAAAGATTTTCTGAATAAGAAGAAAATTTTTTAATTATAACTTGCTGATGCAAATTTCGCTTGAAATTAGTGATTGATATCTTTCTATTTTGACATCACACATCATCAGATCAGATTAATATTTTATTTTCAAATTTTTAGTTTTCAAAAAGGAAAGAATTTTTATGATAAAGTATTTATTTACTATTTTAAGCAATATTATTTTAGCGGATTCATTTTTCCTTAAATATTTTATTTGAATTTAGTGTCAAAATAAAGATCTAAAAGTAACTATCTAGATAAGTTAACTTAATTTATTTCAAATGTGCCACAAATAAAATTTTTAGAATTGTATTTTTCTTTGCTTTAAAGCTGTATTTAAGTATAATAATCAAACTATCCTTGCTTGCTTGATTATTAGTAGAAATAAATTTAAAACTAATATTTTCATTTTATATTTCTATGAAAATTATTTTGTCCATCTTTCTATTGTAGATTTATTCAAATCTATTAATAATTTTAGCGAGGAATCTTCAAAAATAAATAAACCTTTTTTAGCTTAAATTTTGTGAGGGCTATTCTAGATTTATATTTATTAAACCATTTGATTGATTTAAAATAATTTTAAATAATTCTACTTCAGTTCAGCTAGATAAAATATTTAAATTTCTAAAGAATTTTTGATTTATCCCATCTTACAAAAATTTCAGAAAGATATAGTTCTAACAAAGTTAATTGATATTATATTCAGTTTCTCTACCTATTACTAAGAGTGAATATGAAGAAGATTATTATTTCCGACAGATCATATATTTTATACTCTTTCAATTAATATAAGCTAAATAAGTTAATACTTTCCCAGTGTATTGAATTGAATTTTAAGCGCCATTTGCTAATAATATATCAATACATTTATCTTTAGACGTGGTTAAAGTTAGTATTTAATATTTTTTATATAATAATCTCATAAAAAAATTATTTATATTTAAATTACTTAGAAATATTTACACACAAAATTAATCGAAAATAGATATTAGATTATATTATGGCTTGGAGATTTGCTGAAAATTAATAAAAAACCAAATTTTTAAAAATACGTTCTAATCTAATAATTTTAAATTTACCTTATCTAATTCATCCTCTGGAGCCTCCCAAGAAATTTTATCAAGATATTTGTTACAACCATCCAAAAGCTTTACCTTTTTAAGCAAATATTCTGGACCTTAATCGTGCATTATAATATCCTGCTACTAGTAGTGTGGTTAATACTGTGTATTATGATTCTATTGATTTTACTATTACTGATTTTACTATTGAAATTACTATAACTAAGGATTTAAGGTTTATATATTTGAGTGTATTGTGAAATTATTTCCAACATTTATTTAAGAATTATGAATTGGCATAGTTGTATTATCTGATTGTTGTTGTTATTATTATAAAAAAACTTATTTAGAAAGTAAGGAATTCTTTTTATAAGCTTTCTTTGAATTTGGAAAATTTATTTGCTAATATTTGCTAGCAACCTTGAGCAGCTCATTATGCTTTTCTTAGTAAGTTAAAACCCTTTTTGTTTTCTTTTTTCTTTTGTTGGCGTCTTCAAATTACTGATACTGATCTTCAATAATTTACTAGTAAACTTCTTAATCCATATTACTATGATCGCTTTCTTCTGAGTTATTACTTACCTAAAATTTGGAGTCCTCTTCGTCTTCACGTTCTACCAAATACTCTTTGACTAAAGAGCTGCACATCTCATATATAATTTTCTATTTTGCATCAAATTTTTCTATTTTCTTTTTGGCATTAGAGTCAAATAGTTTTATTTTTTTAAAGAGCTGCTAGGAATCTTCGTTCTGATGATTTAGATTCTAAGCTATTAAATTATAGTTATAGAATAAATATTCTTTTATAAATCTATTAACTATCACCATAAAATCTATTTCTTTTATTTATTTTATATCTATATATCTTTATCCTTGCTTTCACTTTTTCTACTTGCTAAACCAGTAAATCATATAAGTACAAAAGCATTTATAAAATAGAAAATATTTCTACTTTCATTATAATAAAAACTATCTTTTCATAAAAATTTTACTTTTGTAATTGCTATTTCTATTTAATTTTTTATATACGTTTTATCTCTGTACGCTTATTTAAGACCAAATTAATAGGAAAATCTTCATTAAAAGGAGTTTTTTCAACACTAATGTGTATTCTTTCTTCAGATAAATACCCAATTTCATGTGAAAAAAAATTAAAATGATAAATAATTTGTTCATTTAAAAAGCATAATTTTGCCTTGAGTATGAAGATTTAAACAACAATTCAATTAATTCCTATTCAACCATAAAAATAGGAGACTTGATTTAATTCATTTGAGAAGATATTAGCATTATTTGAATGAAAGTAATAGTTGAATTACATGAATAAAAAGGTTTTGATGAAGTTAAAGTCTAATAGAAATATTAATCTGATTATGGATTAGCTTTACGTAGATAAAATAGGGTGATAGGAAATAGCAAAAATTATTTTTAAACAAATTAAACTGTTAATAAATATATTTTGCTTGATTACTTTTTATGTTTTTCTCACAGTAAGATTGATATGATTTGTTTTTGCATGCGTACTTTAAGTCATACTATTCTTGATACATTTCGAATGAAAAACATTAATTTGCTTTCTCTTTTAAAGATGATATTTTCTTGATTTTTTCTTCATGTAAATGGCATTCTTCCTTTGTATGTAACCCTCTATCAAATTCATCTTCTTCATCCTCTTCATAACTTACTTGCTCATTATGCTAATCCCTATTTTAATTGAAACTATTAAACTTTTGCTCTACACAATTTTTAAATTAATCATTTCTGATTGCTTAAAAAATGAATGCTTTAAAACTTACAGAGCAGATTTTAAAACAAGTTCATCAGCCTTTATTTTAGTCTTTTCTTCTTTCCTCAATAACCTATTCAAATATAAAATGGAAATCACATATTAAATTCATTCATGCGTGTATAAAAGTATTTAATATGAGTGATAATGAAAATATGGTTTAATTTTTGACAGAAAAAATCAAAAAGAGAGTGAGCAAGTGAGTGAGTGAATGATAAAAAGGAATTCATAAAAAATAAATGAATTGAGATAAAGAGTAAAAGAAAATCAAGTTGATATTTGTATTTTAAAAATATGAGTAAAATAATTAAATAAACATATAGATATAAGTAAATAAATAAATCAATCAATGAGCGAATTAATGAGTAAATTAATTAATTAGAAAAACAATAAATCAATCAATAATTATTCATGAAATTAAAGTCTACCTTATTTTTCTCTTTTTAAGTAAGTCTCCTATTCTAGGGCCTTTGTTACGCTTAATCAAAGGTTCTTGGCGATGGTCAAGGGAGGCAGTGTTGCTATTGAGGCTCTTCTTTTCTAACTGGCACTCCATAGTGACGGCGTTTTAATAATAATCAATCGTTTTTGTATGCGCAATAAAATGCTTCTATGTAAATATGACTTGCTTTCTACTTATAAATAAACAATGGTTTATTGTTTTTGCTTTCAATATTTTTTTATATTTCTTAATAATAATAATAAACAGAATGTTTCTTGTTTTTTTTAATTATTTCAATTGTTAGTAATTCAGTCGAACAATCAAACAAGATAGCAATAAAGCAAAAAATTTTTTATGAATTCGATTGATTGAATGAATAAATGATTGAATGTATTTTTTAATTATCAAGCGTTACTTAGATAATTTATTGTCTTTCAATTATATTTGTTATTCTTTTTTGTGGAATTTATTTATTTATTATTGATTTTTATTAATGTGATTATTCATTTCTTTATTATCTATTTATTGATTGATACATTCATTCATTCTGTCTAACTCTCGCATTCATAACAAAAGCCCTTGTATTTTCTTGTCTTTCTATTTTACCTTTTAAATAATTCTTTCATTCATTCTCATTGTTTAATAAAAATTAATTACAATTCTTCTTTGCAAATTAATTCACCCTTTAAATTTTTTGCATTATTTTGTTATTTCATCTGCCACCTGATCACCTAAATTGTTTGTACTAACTTAGTGCCAGCTGGTGAATTAAATTTGATGGCTTTAATTCGACATAAATTAGTTATTTAAATTTAATTAAGTTGACCTATTAATAATATCTCTATCATATTTTTTAATACCATTTTATTTGATTTTTTTTCCCTCCCTATCTGATTTAAAAAATTAAATACACTTCATTTAACAATTGTTTCAGTAATAAATCCCTATTTCATTTTTTAATATCAACTTCTAATTGTTCTTTTAAAGAATAAAAAATCATATTGTATTAAATCTAACTATTTAGTACTATTACAAATAATTAACTGAAATTTATTTAAATTTTTCTTTAGTTCTTCATGCAAAATTTAATATTAAATTAACTAAAATTAAATTAATGTAATTTGCTGCAATGATAATACTATTTTAAAGGTGTTTTATAAGTTTTTCAAAACAAATTTCTTTTCAATTACAGTTTAATGATCATTATATATGACTAGCCATCTTTCTCAATTTACTAGTTTTGGTTGAAAAAAAATAATTTAAGCTATTGAGAATTCAGAAAAAAAATCACATCTTCTTAATTTGTTTTATATTTCAGTATTATTTAGTAGAATTGCTAGGATATTAATTGAAATACTTATCAAAAATAGAAAATCTTCAAGATAAATTTCTATTTTGCACATAATTTCATAATTCGCTGAATGAAATTTTAATTGTTTTTATCTATGAAAGTT
Source organism: Tetrahymena malaccensis 436 (assembly GCA_000231845.2). Classification (NCBI taxonomy): domain Eukaryota; phylum Ciliophora; class Oligohymenophorea; order Hymenostomatida; family Tetrahymenidae; genus Tetrahymena; species Tetrahymena malaccensis. Next base: position 766,001 of record JH719956.1, read on the forward strand.
GAACTAAAAATTCAAACGACTGATAATTTATAATAACAAAATCAACTTAACTGAAATCTGTATGTTTTATGCTCAAAAAATCATAATTACATGCTCTAGAAAGCTAAAAATAAATAACATAATTTATATTCACTCAAAGGAAAAAAGTTAGAAATTAACTCCAAAGGCCTAAAATTAATAAAATGTATCTACAGATTTTATTTAATATTGAAGCTTTTGATAATAATAAAAAGGTTTTGAACGTATTCGTGGAAAATATTTAAATATTTTATTTAAATAAAATTTATCCTAAATTTTTATGCAGTAAAATCAAGATCTAATTACTTTTTACTTAAAATTGAATATTTGTAATTAAAGTTATATAAAAGAAAGTAAAAAATACAATAAAGCAGAACATTAAGATATTTTTTGTTCAAATTTTTGATTGATTAAGAAGAACTCTTTAAACTGACTGTAAAGTAAAAATAGTTCTATCAAAAAACTATTCTGGTAAAAAATAAATATTTTTTCATCACAAATAAAAGAGAAGAATATGCAACAAAAATTAAAATACTCTGATATAAGTTTTTTTATTTTATTTTAACTGAGAAATCTTAAAGCATATTTTTTGGAAAAATAATTTAACATCAAATGTGCTATTAATTACTGATAACATTATTATTATTATTTATTGACTGAATTTTATTTTTTTAAAAATAGTTTAAAATAAATAATTTAAATCTTATATATATTTTTTGAATATTCTATTTCTGAGATAACTGTTATTTTTTAAATTAATTTAAGTTGTTATTTATGTTTTTGGTTAAATCAATTTAAAATTGATTTATCTTTAATTAAGTTGTAAAAAAAGCATTTTTTAATTTAAAAAATTTTATTAGTTCTTATAAAAAATCTGTAATAATTTTTGAAAATAATTTTTTGTTTGTTAAAAATACTTTAAACTTACCCAATTAATTTATTTAATCATTTTTAATAATTAAATTGTAAAATAAATAACGAAAACAATGATCTCCATGCCTAAAATGAAAAACTAGATGATTTTATCTTGCAAGTTATAAATACTTAAAATATTTTTTTCAGAAAATATATATTTACCAATTTTCTTGATTAAAAATAGGAATTTAATATATGCTTTAACAAGATAATGTTTCAGCTGTTCATTTCAATTAAAAAATGCTTAATTTTATAAAACATGATATTAAAATAATTAATATTTAGATAATATGTTATTTTTTTTTTTAAATTTGACACTTTAAAAATAAAAATTATCAAAAATTTAAATATAAATTATATATATGTAGCAACCTTTTGAAAAAAGACATAATATGAGATAAATAAAGAAATATGCATTATCAATATTTAGCTTTGTTGGATTATAAAATTTAAAATTTTTTACTACTTTGATTTAGTGCGGAAAATGTGAATACTTTTTAGTATTCAAATCGAAGGTAAGTAATTAAATTAATAGAAATATATTTAATAATATATAGATAGATACATAGATAGATTGGTTGATTAAAAGGTTTGCCAATTGCGCCTTAGCAAGCTAATAAATAAAGAAATTAAGAATATAGGAGAAGACTTTTACTATTAGAGTTTTAAATATAATAATAGTTAGGGGATAAATAGATTAAATAATAGGTATTTAAGTTATAGTTATAATATAAAAATACAAAAAGTATGGGTAATTCAGATTATTCACTTATTGAGCATACATTTTATATATTTTTGTTTATTAAAACAGCTGATTAAGAAAAATCTACTTAAGATGCTTAAAATGCAGCACCATAAGAGACTGCATTTGTAGGAATGAATGGCGAAGTAAGAATTAAAATTTAAGTTTTTATTCAGTTTATTAATAAATAAAATTTATTTAATTTAATTATAGGAAACTGGACTTGGCTTTGCCACTCGTGATTAAGGAGCGAAAGTTGAGGAAGATTAGGGTCTTTTAGATTTTGACATTTTGACTAATGATGGGTAAATAAAATTGTTATTTTATAGAATGAAAATAAAATTTAAAAAAGCTTCAATTATAGATTAAAAAAATTATTTTAACTTAAAAAGTACTCATAGAAACATGAAACTGCTTATAGATTTAAAGAATATTTTTTCTCGTTAGTTGCCAAAAATGCCTAAAGAATATATTGTTAAATTAGTATTTGATAGACATCACGAATCCATGGTTATATTAAAGAATAAATCAAAAGTTATTGGTGGTATCTGCTTTCGTCAATACAAGCCTTAGAGATTTGCAGAAGTAGCTTTCCTTGCTGTCACTGCAAACGAATAAGTTAGAGGATATGGTACAAGATTAATGAATAAATTTAAAGACCATATGCAATCTTAGAATATTGAATATCTCCTCACTTATGCTGATAATTTTGCTATTGGATATTTTAAGAAATAAGGTTTCACAAAAGAACATAGAATGCCACAAGAAAAGTGGAAAGGATATATTAAGGATTATGATGGTGGTACTCTTATGGAATGCTACATTCATCCATATGTAGATTACGGAAATATATCTCAAATCATCAAAAAACAAAAAGAGGTATTCTTAAAATTTACCTTATAAAATTTTCAATATATAAAGAACGATATAAATTAGCTAAATCAACAACAAAATAAATGAACAATTTGAATACTTAATTAAATTAAATTAGATATTTTTTGCAATAAGGAAATCCAAAAAGCATAAATAATTAGTTTAGATTTTAAAAGATGTTATAAAATAAAAAATGCAATCAGAGTTGTATTTGATAGGCTAAGCTATTTTAAATGATAATCTTAGCTAGCTAATTAAGTAAGTATTATTAGAAATAGCAGGAATTTGTTATGATAAAAACAATAGATAGAAGAAATAGAATAATAAAAAAATTAAAAAGTAGCTAAAATCATTAAAATAATAAAAATTTTTATAAAAAATAATCATTAAGTTAATTTTTAAAGAATATTTTGAGAAAATTTAGTTAAAAATACATTAATGAATTATATTTTTTTATTTGAAAAATAGCTTTTGATAGAAAGAATCAAGAAATTATCATTAAATGAAAAAGTGTTCTCTGGAAAATAGTATGCTGAATTAATATAGAATTCTATGGACAATGAAGATCCTGAAAACCCAAAAGTGAATCCTTCAGATATTCCTGGAGTTGGTACAATAAATAATAGAATAAAAATTATTTGTTTATTTTTTAAATTAATTTGATAGCATTCAGTGGTTGGGAGTGGAAAGATTATCATGAACTCAAGAAATCAAAGGAGAGATCATTTAACCTTTAGTGTGCTAATGTTATTGAAAACATGAAGAGACACAAGTAATCTTGGCCATTCTTAGATCCTGTTAATAAAGATGATGTCCCTGATTATTATGACGTTATTACTGACCCCATAGGTATTTTAAATAAGATAAATTAATTAAAAAAACATTTTTTAAAATTAATATTTTCTATAAAAAGATATTAAAGCCATAGAAAAGAAGTTATAAAATAATCAATATGTTGACAAAGATTAATTTATCAAAGATGTCAAAAGAATCTTTACTAATGCTAAAATTTATAACCAACCAGATACTATATACTATAAAGCTGCTAAAGAGTTAGAAGATTTTATAGAACCTTATCTTACCAAACTTAAAGATGTTAAAGAAAGTAATACACCATCAAATAACAATTCTGCACCTGGAAGTAAAAAACCAATTCCTGTCAGAAAAAGTATTAAAAAGAAATGAAACATTAAGAAATATTAAATAAATTATTATTTCTGTAAATATTTATTACTCTTGTAAATTATTATTATAGGAATCTTCCCTAAATCATTAACCGTTCAAAATTTGTTAATTTTTAAAAATCTCATTTAAAAGAGGAGCATAATTTAAATAAAAATTAGTTTATACACACACTTAATTTAAATTATTATTTAAAAGTATTTGTTATCCTAATAATATTTTTCTTTTTATCAAAAAATTGTTTTTGCAAGAAATAATTTCTAACAGAATTTGATTTTTCTTGATAAAACGATTAACTCTACCTAATTAAATTATTTTTGGCTAATTATACAAAGAAAGTTCAAAGATATTCTTTAATATTACTTTCAATTAAATAATTTTTTAAAGTAAAGAAAACTTCAAATTATTTAACTTTTTTATTTTTTTTCTTGCTTTCATAGCAAAATTTTTGTTAACCTATTTTATATTTAATTATTTATTTGATAAATTTTATGGTTAACTAAAATAAATATAATATTAAATGATCAATGTTAACATTTAAATACTTTAAAGCTTGTGTCTTTTAAAAAAATTAATTGTAAATTAGAAACAATTTTTAATAATTTGAGTTTTTAATTAAATTTATTTGATTTATCATTTTTAATTACTGATTAATTTAAAATATTAACACAAAAAATGTAATGAAGAAATAATTTCAAGGATATTTAATTAGTTTAAAATACTTAAAGAAAATAAAGTAACTTTAGTTATTTTATTAAATGGGTTATTTATTTATTATTAGTTCATTTAGTTAGATGCAAGTGAATCTGTTTTTACAAAAGGTTCATTGATAAGCGAATGCTTGATATATTAAATTGAATACATTTACAATTAGTATCAGTATATCTCATCAAATGATTATACGTTCCATTGATAAATTAATTAACTAGTGAATAATAAAGTAAATCACTAAAAAATAACTTAGATAGATATATATATATCAAAAATTTTAATTAAATTACTTTCTATTGAAAGCTAATATATTATTTATAGTTTAAAAAGAAGCTATTCAGTAGAATAATTCTCAAATACTTAAAGCTTAGGGAAATAATTAGCAAACTACCATTTTAAAGGATAAAGAAGCAAATAGGAAAGACATTTTTAATATAATTGGCTAAAGAATAAATAAATAAAAGAGCTTATATATATTTATACTTAGGGATTATTAATAGATAGATAAATTCTTTAGGTGAAACCGAAATATTTAAATGAGTAAATATAATTCACCTAAAAAAAAACAAAAGAGGGCAACTATATCTTCTATTTCCTCAATAAAGTTTGATAATTCAGAGCAGAGGTCTCCAAATAATGGTTAGTTTGGAGATGACTTTGTTGATTTTGAGGATTATGACTTAGATGTTTTAAATTTAGATTTCATGTATAGATACAAAAACCCATAAATTTTAGCTGTTCATCAAAGGGATAGTGAAGTTACTGCAGATGAAATAATTAGAAAGTTAGTTTCAACAGCCATTCATTAAGTGTAGGAAAATGAACTAAATATGAAAATTCCATTTCACTCAATTTAAAATATACTTAACACTGTTGAAGTTGCAATGAATGTAATATTCTTGTAGCCTGAAGATAACAGAGTAGATTTTGCAACAAAAGGACTACAGGAAGATGTTGAACCATAACATATTTTCAAAGATACATGGTTAAGATCTAAAGTACATGTTGATACTTATTACAAAGAAGAGGAAGAACCTTATTAATAATCAGGTAAACTAAATATTTTAGATTCATTAAAAAAAATTAATAACTTAAAGTATTTTGTTACCTTTTTAAATCATAAAATAACTACCTTTTAAACATCTATGATAAAATGATAGCTCTCACAAAATATTTTAAATAGACTAAAAAATAAAGATTAAGAAAGAATAATTAATGATATTTTGAGTTTAATTAATGTTTATAATATATAAATATAGTTTAAATGTTACCTCATTCAAAAGTGATGGACATCTAATCAAAAAGAAGATCAAGCAAAGCTAGCTCAGTTGGATTCTAGCTGAAAAAAAATTTAGTAAAATTCTATTTAGTCTTCTAAAATTAAGAAATTTATTTTTAACTAATTATGAAATAGAATGATTAGAGTGCATAAGCTCTTAGAAATCTCATTCCTGCACCTATTGATTTGACTGAACCTTTGAACATAAGCATTACTGAAGGTAAATAAATAACTTTGATTATTATCTTGAATTTTGTTTAGATACCATGTAACATCTTTTTATAATTAGAAAAGCTTAGATAGAAAAAGGAAAATGAAAGAAAAGAAAGAGAAGAAAAGGCTATTGCTGATAATCTTAAAAGATAAGTAAATTTATAAGAAGTTTTAATAAAATTATATAAAAATTTTATAAAAATAGAACTTGATTAATGAAGAATAGCAAAAATTTAACAAATTTTAAAAAGAAAATAAAGCAGCTGGATTCACATATGACTATAATGGAGAGTTATTAGCAGTTCAAAAAGTTAAAATAAATAAGCTTCCTCCTTCAGCATAAACCATTTAGTAAAATAATAAATGCACTTTTTATTAGAAATAATTAGCTCTAATAAAATCTTTGTTAAATTATCAAAAACTTTATCTTATAATAAATTATTTTATAAAAGATTCGGATTTAAAGAGGAAGATGATGGAAAATTAAAAGATGTTAAAAAAAAGAAAAAAGTTTTAAAATCTGACACTGTTAATAAATTTAAAAAAGCACCAGAGTAAGAAAAAGAATTTGCAAAAATGATAACAAATTAGCCACCTATATTAGACAATATTCCTTTGAGTTAAGGAGTAGCTCTACTATTTGAAGGAAGAAAGAGAGTTGGCCCTCGTCCAAACACTGTAGATATGCAATCACTAACTTTAACAGGTGGATCAAAAGTAAGAATGGGAAGAAAATAATATGATGAGCTAATTAAAAATGGAGGATTCAATAGAGGAAAAATTGATTAAAATGATTAAAATAATAGGCTTTTATATAGTGCTGGAGATCCACGATTTTAGCCACAACATGATGAGAATCATGGTAATTTTATACTTTTTTACAAATAAAAAATGTAATCATTCCAAAAAAAGATAGATTATTTTTTGCAATTTCATTTTTATCTTTTTAAAATTAAAAAATAATTAACATTTAATCTATTTTCTCTTCTATTTATGGAGAGGATAGAAAAAAAATAATATTATTATTGGAGTATTTTTGATTTATGAGTTTACTCATCACATATTAAATTACCAAACTATAAAAATAGAGCTTAACACTATCGATAGATTGAAATTCTTATAAAGAATATAAAATTAAACAACCGGAACCCTTCCTTAGATTTAGAAAGGCAGCATAAAAATTTAATCAGCTAAAATTTATGAGACATTTACATAAACAATTGATGAAAACGAAGAATTAGAGTTGAAAAAGTTAAAAGAATTGGAAGCTAAAAAGAAAGAAAGTATTCATCAAATATAATCTGCTTAATTACTTAATAAATCTCCTGTAGATGAATTTAACTTATAAATTACAAGATAATCTGAGTGGGGTAAATCTCACTATGGATCAGGAGCATAACTTATGCAATACAATAAGCATAAACCAACTGAAAAAGATTTAATAGAATCATTAGGAAAAAATAAACTCAAACCAAGAGAAAGGCTTGTTCATACTCCTAATACGCTTTTACCCGTTTTTGATTTAAGGGCTTCCACTTCTGAGGGATTCTTTAGAAAAAACGTTAAAACAAGTGAGAGCAATAGGTTACCAACAGGTAATCCAAACAGCAATATCAATAATAACAATTCATAAGCAAACAATAGTAATGTAACTGCAAGCAATCTTTCTAAGAAAGATTGATTCTAATAATAAATATTAATAATAATTGTGTTTACTAAATTTATTTCAAATTTGTAAGAAATTAAGAGTTAATTATATCTCATAATTTATTTTCAATTGTTTGAAATTTTCCTATTTTTTTCAAAATATTCTTCAATAAACATCATATAATGAGTAAAGATTAGTTTTAAATTTTAAATAATTGCATAAAACAAGCAGTCTACATTAACAAAATCAAAATCATATAAATAATAATCAAACTTATCTTTTGAATATTTATTATGATGCGTAGTATACTTTTTAAAAAAATATCAACAAAGAAGTAATATGCAGTATTTATAATTTAAAATAACTTTAAATTACAAGAAAAAACTTATTAAGTTGATGGTTTTACTTGAATAAAAAATAAACTTGAGACTAAAAATTTTAATTGGCTTTCGCCTTTTAACCCTTTTTATAAATGGAATTCAACTTTCTCTCTTTCTGTCAAATATTATAACATCTAATAAAAACTTTAGAATTAAACTTATTAATTAAATTACTATTTATATTATAAAAATATGGGTTCAATTATGAATTTTAATACATAAAGTGTCTATTTTTATATTCTTTACAACTTTTTAATAAATTGATTAATTTTTTATCTCTTAATGATATATTTTTGTTTAAAAATTTTTTTTATAGTGTCTATTTAATCAATATTTGCTTTACAGTTAATTAATACAAATATTAGTTTTACTAATCACTACCTATTATTTGATTAAACAATTTTATTCGAGTTTAAAAAATTATATATTTTCAAATAACTAAATTAGTTTATTAAATTTATTTTAAAGAAAATAAATTTTTCATTATTAGAAATAAACCAAAAATTTTTTTAACGATGCAACAATTTGTATTAAAATAAATTAGAGTTATTCAGCTTTCTATCATATATTAAACTATTATTTTTTTTAGTATATTTTTATAAATAATAACTCTAATAATCAATAAATGTACTTTTTGCCTAAAAAATAGTTTCTTCTTATTAAACTAATTATGATTTTAATCATTTTAATTTGCAAAATGAAAAAATCACTATTTAATAAACTAAAGATGATAAAAAAATCTAAAGATTACCCGTCTAAAAAACACTTATTTTAATTTATTTTTCATGCTAACAAGTTTATTAATAAAAATTTAATAAAATTTATTATAGATTATACTAAAAATAATTAAAAAATGTATTTTTTTATAAAAGATTGCTTTGAAATTAAAAATTTTTTTTATTTAACTTTTTATATTAACATTTTGTTGATTATTGATTTTAAAAAATGATAATATCTTTAAAATAGTTCAACTAATGATCATCTGAGAATAAATCTTTTCAAGTAATGAATTTTTATTCCCTAAGTACGATTTCTAAACAGACAAACAAGAAAATATCTCATAAATCATAAAGAGAAGAGGTAAAAATAAAAATAAACTAATTCATTTTTGTAGAAGCGAATTAATAAAATAAAAGAAATCAAAAAGATTTTTTACTGGTAAAAACACAACGAAAAGTGAATAACTACAAATTTGTTTTTTGTAATTAACTTTTTTATACGTATTAAAAAAAAATTGTAACATTCAATAATTACCATACGATATTATTTTCATCTTTCATATTTTTAAGTTAATTATATTTACTCAAATTCATATAATTATTTCGTTTTAATAGGAGATGAGTTAACTCATTTGTAAGTTGCTAATACCTAGCCATTTTTCCAAGATTTTTTTTTACAAAATAATTTTCTCAAAATTTTTCATTAACTCATTTTTAATTGCTAATAGCTTCTATCTAAAAAATCTTTCACATACTTTATTTGAATATATTTTTAATCAAGCCAAATAAACTGCACTATAATTTTAAATACATTATCACTCTTAAATTAAATTAAAAAATATATCTAAATGTTTATTTTTTAAGATAAAAATTAATAAATTACTTGTCGTTTGATAAGCTAAATACCGTTTAATTCAAAAATAAAACCAGATTTTTATGAGACTTGTTTAGTTTTGTTGTAATTATGTTGAAAAATAAATATAAAATTTATATTTAAGCATTATGATAAATTGTAAATCACATAGTTTTATTGTATAAAAATTCTTGCTTATTTCAATGCTTAAAAATGTAAAATAGAATAATTAAAGAATAATTAAAGAAAAAAAAATAGTTCCTGGAGAATTGAAATAGATAGTCAAATAGAATTTATTCAGAAAAATTAATTAAAGGTATTTCTATAATTAGTTTTGATTATTTTCATAAAACACTTCAAATCAAATTATTGTTTGGATCCTTAAACCATGAAACCATCTCTAATATATTTTATTATTCTCTTAATAAGCTTATTTATTTTTAAATTTTAATGTAAATAAGGATTTTAAAAATAAAAAACAAGCATTAAACTTTATTTAATTTTGGTAAAAAGTCAACATTTTTTAATTAAGAAAATTTTTTGAGATAGAAATTCAATTAGGCAAATACTGACTACTAATAATTGCTGATTTTATAACTATTTGTTTACAGTTTTTTATATTTTTAAAACGCCAATAGCTTGAATAATGTAAAAAATGTTTGATAATTTTGATGAAATCTATTAAATTGTTTTTTAAAAATTAGAGAGTATAAAAGTGATTGATTTTTGGAATTTAATTAAGCAATTAATATATTAGTAAAAAGAAATATAAAATAAGTGAATAATAAATATGGAGATAGAGAGTTTTTAAAGCTATATTTCTAATTTTTAAAGTAATACATTAAACGATACTTTCTAATTTGTTTATGAGAGTAATGAAAGATATTACCACAGCTAAAGTGGATCAAATGATTGTTCTATTCAAGAAAAAGAAAATCTAGAATTTTAAAAAAATATGGATTAGCATCAAAACGATGATTATTAGAGAAATGAAGGTAACTAAAATAAAATTTTTGATATGAATTAACCTCAGACTCATACAGACTTGAATAATTATTAAATGAGTCGTTAGCTATCTCAATTAAACTGTTTAGAGATTAGGAGCCCTGCTTTCAGCTATTTATCTGATCAAAGCATAACTAATGACTTATTAAAACTAGAAGAACTGAAACACTATGATAATAAAGAATAAGAATATAAAAATGATTATCAAATGAACAAAACTAAGAAAGTTTTAGGCTAGGAAATTATAAATAAGTATTAAAATACTTTAATAAGTAATCCACTTTTATAATTTTATTTTATAAGTGGGAATATATGTGTTATGAATTGTGCGTTAAATAAGGAGTTCACTCATTTTTCGAATCTCAACTCTTATAAAATACCAATTAGAACAAAGACTTGCCCTGCCTTAGGTACCCTTGAAGTAGATTTAAATAATAAGAGAGGCGGAATATAGAATTTTGAGTTTATAATATAAAAAATGCGCTCATTTTCAAATTAAAAGATTTATAAATTTTCTTTAATGCTTGAAAAGTATCAAAAATTTGTAAATGATTATTTACAGAGACAAGAATTTTTAAAGTATCAATAAGTAACAAATTAATTTCTAACTAAAATAGATTCCAAATTTGATTAATTTGTTTTGAAAACGTAAAAAATAATTTAAGAAATTGCTTAAAATCACCCTTTCTTTTCATACACATTAAATTAATTTAATTTGCAAAATTTTGAGATGGAGATGCGCAAATTCGGTTATTCAGAAGCTTTTTTAGCTTTGTTAGGTGTCGATATGAATCAAGCTCAGTCATTTATATGGAGGAAAGGTCTATTTGATTATATGGATAAAAAAAACATATAGGAAATGGCATTCCAATATATCTCACATATAATAGGTGAAAATTAAATTGAACCTCATGATATTACTCTATGCACATTTGATGGGTATGAAGTGTACGCTGTCAATAATATTAGAGTATTTATGGATTGGGATGTTGAAAATCCATTTTTAGGAATCAATCAAGCACTTTTTGTTAATGTTTATGATGTTAGTCCTAATATGATAAAACAACTTATTACAGTCAGAGGAAAAAACAAAGAATTATCTCAGGAAAGAATAAAGTAGCAAGAAGAGGATTTGTCATATTCAATGGAAGCAAACATTTTTTTAGAGAAATACTACAAAGATTAATAAGAAAACTTCTTATTGTTAAACAAGAGAGCTGGATATAGATTAATAAATTGAATTAGCTTAAATTTACTAAGCTCTACCTATTAAAAAAATTATATTTATACTAAATACTAAAAAACATTTCTATTTTATTCATATGTATTTTCATTTATTTATAATATAAAATTTATAGATTCATCAAATAAATTTTCTTCAATCTCATGGACTGTTTTTAATATTGAAAATTAAGTAAAACTATTTAGTATAGTTTAATTGATTAAGTTTGTGAAAGTTTAATCATATATTAAAATCATTATTTATCTTCTTTCTCTTTGTAATTTATTATTACAAAGTAATTATAATCTAAATTTTTATTTTTACAATACAATAAAAAAAATAATTAAATGGTTAAAGCATCCTTCAAAATTTTTAAATAATTTCATCTTAGTAAGAATAGTAAAAATTATTAATTATTTAACTAAAAATTTTCTTAATTTCTCAAAATAGCAAGCAAGATTGATAATAAAACTTCAACAAAGTAGAATAAACTAAAGAAAGAAAGAAAAAAATACAAAAACAATCATTTTTTTAATGAATTCTTAAAATCTAAAAAAATAAAATTTAAAAGACGAATCTCTACCATCTTATGTAAAATTAGCATTTCAAATGAAAAATATATTGATTTATTTTTAAAAGATAACATTTATTTAGGAGTATTAAATATATAAAGACATATTCAGTAATGTCTACTTTTAAGGAAGCATAATTATTTATTCCAAATCTATTAAAAAACTGCTATTTAATTTGACATTTTTGAATCTGCCTTGGTTACTGTTAATAATAAAATGCATTTATGTAAAATATTAGTTATGCTTTATAAGTTTAGAAGTTTTATGGAACTTTATTTAATAATAAGGTCAATGATAACTTAAAACCTAATATAATTTACTGCATAATACATTATTTAACTTTTGGATATTTTTTTATTCGAATGATTAAGACAGATCCAGGATGGATTCCACCACAAGTAAATCCTTTTACTCAAATTAATTATTTTATTTCATATTTAGTATTAAAATTTATTAAATAAGATTTAAGAAAGACTTGTTGAAAACAGAGAGATAGATGAAATTCCTACTTCATTTTGTAATGAAATTGTAAAATTATAAAATCCAAAAAATTTTAACATTCTTTTAATCAAGATTTTAATTAAATTGATTAAGGGTTTTAATATATACAGCACTTTAGTGAATAAACAAATAGTTGAAATAGTATAACTATGTAGATAATGTATATATTTAAATACATTATTTCTCATTTAATTAGTTAATTAATTATTAGGTAATATCTATAAGACGTCAAAAATTTATCATTGTTAAGATTGCAATTCTTGTATCAAAGACTAATTTTTTCATAGTGATATGTTTTAAATTTGCATTACATCAGCCAATTTGAAGTAAAAATAATCTATTTATTTATTTATTTATTTAATCAAATTAAATCTCTTAAAATAATTTATAGCAAACTAAGCAAAATAAATTATATTTATTTCATTCTAAAAAAGAATACTGTGGGTATTTAAAAATATGGAACACATTAAAAATTTTAATTTTGAGATAAAGTTAATATGAAAACAATAATTACTAATTTTAGCATTTATTATATTACCCTTACTTACCTACTTAGCCTCAGTATATATCATAAAAAAAAAACTCTTATAATTAATTAATTATTTTAACTTTTTACATCAAACAAAAAATAAATGTTATTAATTTATTGTTAAAATATTTAGGTATTTTGTTGTTCTTCTAATTTGTCAATTCTTAATGGCTTTCTACATCATCTACGAATCTCTTGATATTTAATTAAAAATGGATAATTTATCATTAATGTCGACAATTATTAATATTATTTCCTTGGTTATCTCAATCTTAGTAATTTAATTTTTAACTTCTGTTCAAACAAATATTTTTTTATTAATCTTGAAATATTTATACTAAAATTAAATTTATTTTTATTTAATTTTGAATAATTAAATTCATATTTAAAAAATATATTTTAAAATAAAATTAATATTTATTTATGAAAAGGAATTTATATAAAGTCTTTTATAGATATTTCAAATACTGTTTTTAATTGTTAACGGTAAATTAACACCCTTGACTTCTCTTTTCTCAAATTAAATTAGTCTTTTAACGAGGTAAATCATTTATTTATTTAAATATAATTTTTTACAATTAATTACTTACAGACTAAAACTAGCTCTATAAAATATTTATTTTGAGGAAAAATAAAGCTATTTTTAACCTCAAAAAGAACTTAAATTAGATCTTAGAGAAGCTATTTTAAAAGATACATAAATTTAAAATATTTATAGATCTCTATCTTTATAAAAAATGCAAAATGATTAAGAAAATTTATATCAAGAAATAATAAGATAATAGAGCTCTATATCAGAAAAGAGCTCAAATAGCATGAAATAGTAAAATCAAACTTTAATTAGAAGATACAATTAAACATAATAAAATGAACCAAGCTAATAAATTAAATTGGCATATAAATAACAAAATGTACTTCCAAATAACCATAAATAAGGTTCTTTAAATTAAGAAGAATGTTGTTCCCCTCACTACTTAAATTAATCAATTCTGACGCCAGTTATTGATAATTCTTAATCAATACTCTAAGCTAGCTGCCTATCTAGTTCAAAGTTCAATTCTTCAATATAGACATTGCAAAATAAAAAAATATAAAAACAAAAATATTTAGAAAACAAGTATCCTTTAGAAACAAATTTAAATCTACAATCAAGAGATATTTTTTCTTAAAACGAAATTTATATTGAAAAAATATACAATTGAGACTAATAAATTATGATTTATTTTAGGTCATTTAAAGAAAATAATATCATTCTTATACTAATTTAAAATATTTACTCATATTATTGATAAAAAATAAAATCATATTATACATATTTACCAACTAATTTATCAAATATTTTTTATTCGTAAAATTGTTTATATCTTTCAAAAATAAATAATTCAGTTAATTTAATGTATGAAAAATATTACTCAATAAATTAACAACTTTTTACTTTAATTATAAATAGCGTTATTTCTTACTATTAAATTTAAAATATTTTGTGATACAATATTTTAAACTCAGTTGTAATTTGAATTCTCTGAAGAAATAAATAAGTGTAGTTCAAACATTTACTTTTATTAATTATTTGATTTCTCTTCATTTTATTTAAAAGGAAAATCCAATTAACCTTTGCTTGAATATGCAATTTTATTTAAAAATTAAATAAATGAGATAATTTTGTCTATTTTTTACATATAGAATAATTATACTCATTTTAACTGCTGAAAATCTATTTTATCATCAATTAAATACACAAATTAAATTTTATCAATAAAATATATTTTGAAATTGATGTCTTTTAGCATTTATTTTTAAGCCAGATAACAGAAATTTATTATTGTTGATATTAATGTGCTTCAATATTTCTATTTCTCAAAAAAAAAAGTATAAATGATATTTTAAGGAGTTTATCAATATTTAAAAAATTTTTTTTAATTCAAAAAAATAAAAATTTCTAATTTTAAATGATGAAAATATTCAATTTTTAATGTATGAATTTTCAAAATTTATTTTAAAAGTTTTTGAAAAAATGGCTTGTTTGTTCGCCTTAATTTAAAAAAAATTGCTAAATTGTAAAATCTAAAAATTAATTAAAATTAATTTGCAAATTAATTTAGGAACAAAAGTTGTCAGTTAAAATAAGAAAAATGCGCCAAATTTTTTTTTCGTAGAATTCGTATTTAAAGCTAGCTGTTTCAATGTATATGTCTGAAATCAAATAAGAATCGATATTTTGACAAAGATTTAATAAATAAGAAGGCTTTTTTCTTTTCGTTTTTCTTATTTTAAAATTAATTATAAAATTGAATGAAAAACAATATTTTTAATATTCAACGAATATAGTTTGATATTGAGATAGCTAGCTGCTAATAAATAAGAAACTATTAAAATTCATTCATTTTTATTCATAAAAATATTGAATAAATATTATTTACATATTATTTTAACATTAATTTTGATTAAGATTTTACATTGAAGCTATTATGCCCTTTAAAAGGTGTTTTGTCTTTATAAGTATTTAATTATTTTCTCATTTAACCTACAAAAAAAAAGCAAACAAAAAAATAAAATCAGTCAAAAAGCAAACTTATTATTTAATTATTAGAAGGAGCTATCGAGCTATTTGTTGCCATGTTTTGGAAGGATGAAAACGTTTTTAAAAATAAGCATTCAGTAGGAAGCAACCCACTCTTTGGTGGTAAAGAAAAGCCTGCTTAGTCAGTAATAAATACTTCATTTTCTACTTTCTCCTTTTAATGAGAAGGAGTGTTTGATAAAATACGCTCTTTTAACTATGCCCAATTATTAAAAGCTTCAATCTTTTGGACGTTCCTATAATCGAATTACAAAAGGAGGCTAATAATTAATTATATGGAAGAGGCTGATTAAAGGAGTTTATTCATTCTAATAAATGACTACTTAAACATTCATGACATTTTTGTTTTTTATATAAAGGATTGTAGATTTATCCCAAGTAGAAGAGGAACTAACACATCATACAATTAATATTTACTCAAAGAAAATATCAATTCATAAAACATCATAAATTAAAACGGTTCATGTATTTCTTAAAGCTTTGAAGCTTCTTCTCAAAATGCTTCATCTAGTACTACAACTCAAAGCAGCTTTTTCCATTTTGGTAACTCTGGATCAGGCAATATTTTCAATTAACAATAAAGCTAACAAACAGGTGTAATCAATTCTGATGAACAAGCTACCAACAATAATTAATCTATGATTCATAATGCTAGTTCATCCTCTTCCACTCAAACTTCTGGCATAAATAGCAGTAACTTAAACATCAGCTACTGCAATAGCAGTGTAAATTCATACCAAAAGCTGATGGAAGACTGCCTATTTTAGCAGGAAAAGAAAAACCAAAAAAAAAGAGTGTTAAATTTTAGAAGCGAATCAGACATGCCAATCCCTTTGGATAAGTGCATTAGTAAGACTTTTGAGTAAGCAAATTAATAATTCATGGAAACTAATAAAATAATGAGATACATTTCTCCAATGCCAGAAAGAATACTTGATGCTCCCTAACTTAGCGATGATTACTACCTTAATTTAATGGATTGGGGCGATTGCGGTACTGATAATAAAGGCACTTTAGCAATATGTCTTGGAAGTGAAGTTTACTTGTGGGATGAATATGAAATTGTAAATCTTTTTAAAACTAATTAAAATGTTTAAGCTACCAGTGTCAGCTGGATGAATTTAAAAAAGAAAAATTGCTTGGCTGTTGGTTTCTCTGATAATACAATATAGCTTTGGGATACTGAAAAATGCATCCCATACAGAATTCTCAAAGGTCACACTGGTAGAGTGTCATCTCTGTCTTGGAATAATTACATATTATCAAGTGGCAGCAGAGATACATAAATAATTAACCATGATATTCGTTAAAAAAATAATATAATTAAGCGCTTTTAGGGACATGAGCAGGAAGTATGTGGATTAAAATGGTCTCCCGATGGTACTCAGCTTGCTTCAGGAGGCAACGATAATACTCTCAGAATTTGGGATATTAACTATGCATAAAATAATATCAATAATAATAGCACCTCTAGCTCAAGCAGTGGGAGTGCTTCTCCAAGTTATCAACGCGCCTGCTTTTATAATCACAAAGCAGCTGTAAAGGCTCTAGCATGGTGTCCTTGGTAAAAGCATCTTTTAGCAAGTGGAGGTGGTACACAGGATAAAACAATTAAATTCTGGAATACTGATAAAATGGAATTGGTCAATTCAATCAACTGTGGTAGTTAAGTTTGCTCTATTTTATGGAATCCTTAGGACAAAGAGCTCATCAGCTCTCATGGATTCTAAGATAACTAACTGATTGTATGGAGTTACCCATCAATGTAGAAAATTACTGAGTTACATGGACATACAAATAGAGTCTTGCACATGGCGCTTTCCCCAGATGGTTCAACCGTATGCTCAGCCTCTTCTGATGAAACTTTAAGATTTTGGAAGGTCTTCCCAGGTTCAAGATACGATAGACATGATTATGATGACTCAAACCCCTTCACAAAGCATAAAAGAGATGGATTGTCCTCATAAAATCTATTCATCAGATGAAAGCTTCTAAAATATGATTACAATTTCTCATTTCTTTTTTTTGCTGCAGCTTGAATTTTCTTTTCAGCTTATTATCATAAAAATTAAATCAAACTAGATTTGAAGTTTTTCCATATTTAAAAATATATAAATTTAATTAAACAAAAACTCTTAATATTTTAAGAAAATCACAAATATGGGGAAACTTAGACTATGGTTTCTATTGGTAAATAAATAAATAAAGTTCGATGAACATTAAAATATAAATGACGAATAAAATTTTTAGTCAAAGTTGATAGATTATCTAATGAAAAAATAAAAATTTTCATTAACCCTAATCTAATAACAATTATGAAAAGCTAGCTGTTAGAAGAAAACAAAAATAAGGATGTAAGTTCTGCAAACAAATTTGGTATGAGAAATAAGTAGGAATCAAAATAATTAATCTTGGGATTCATTAAAGTAAACAAATGCAATAAATACAGCAACAACCATAAAAATATCAACAAAAGTAGTAAGTAATAAATTAAAAAATAATTAAATCACAAAAAAACCATATAAAAACTAATTATTAACTATATAATTATTAATCAAACAAATTATATAAAACATAAATTAATCCATTCTAATTAATTTGGTATTATTTTAATAGTCTATTAATGGAAAGTCTATCATAACCATTTTAGTTATATCTTTTTATTTTTAATTAGAATATATATCGAAAATCAACCACATATGTATTCATTCATTCTCCAATATTAAATATTTAATTTAAAAACTAAATAATACATTTTTTATTTAATTTTACAGTTTTATAATCATATTCTGCTTTTGATTAGCTAAATATTTATTTCAATTTAAATTATCTCCTGAAATAATATTTAATTAAATTCTAATTTTAACTATTTTATGAATCTATTATATTTTATTTGCAAACATGAAATTTGTCATTAAATTTTAAACATTTTTTTAATAACTAAATCTATTTTTTATTTGAAAGTATTTAACTTTATTTGAATAATGCATTTACACTCACTATTTTTAATTTAACATGACAGAAAACTGCTTAACAATTTTTATTTTAAATAAATTATTTTGTAAGCATTTTATGAATTTTAATAAAATTTTTATTTATTTTTTGTAATATAATTTTTAATTTAATCAAAATTTATATTTAAAAAAATAATCTAACAAATTTAAAAAAATAAAATATAACAATAAGTCTTTGTTTTATTTAAATATTAAATATTAAGATGAATGCATGTTTCTTCTGTTAAACAATATGTGCATTAATTTTATTTTTTGTTAAAATGTATGGAAATAAATTTTTGTAGTTTTTTGATTTGTTTATTAAAATTAAAACTAAAATATTTAAATATATTTTTATTACTGATTTTTTATTGATTTTTAAAAGGAAAAAGAGAGAGATTGGGATGTTTTAGAATTAATTTTGAAATGTATGTAAGAATTTATCAAGATTAGTTAAATTAGCAAATACGAATATATAAAGAATTAATGCAGTGTGTTTTGTTTATTTATAACAAGAGCTAAATTAATTTAAATCAGTTTAAATATTGTGTTATTAATTTGTAGAAATTTTTATTAATTTACTCAATTTGAATCAAGCAGTGTGTTTTTATATTTAGATATAATAATTTTATAAAAATAGTAGTATATTTAATTTGATTTGTTAGTCTTAATCATCCATCTTCTCCATTATATTATCAAAGCTATTCTTTGCTTTATAACCTTAATTTATTTTAAAAACCGTCATGCATCTATCAAAAAAATAGTTTTCATTTTTAAGTATCACACTAAGCCAAAAAATTAGTTGTTTTAATTCTCTAATTGCTTTTAAGATACCATATTTGCTATATAACAGGACTTAATCTTGATTTATTCTAAACAAACTTTTTAAGTCATTAACCTTGCTTATTATATTACTTTTAGATTATATAACTAAATTGTATTGATTTTTAATTTATTTTTTTTAGATAGCTCTATCAATCAATCGTCTGCTTCAATGACAGTTTTACCATCAACGATTGCTTTCTAATAATAAAATATAATTAAATTAATACTAATATTTAAAATTTATATTTTATTACGAATCCTGGGAATTCATATTCTATTCCAAGCTTCTTCAAGCTGTCTCTTTTCTTTTCTTCATTTTTAAGCAATTTTGCTACTCCCTTTTTAACTTCTTCAGGATCCTTTTCCTACAATTTGATAAAGTGAATAAAAGTTATAAAAATTAAAGAATGCAAATAAAAAAATTACTGAATTCTTTTATTTAATGAAGATACGTTTCCAATTAATGAACTTGAATTGTTTCTTTCCATATTTAAAGCTGAAAGGGTTCTTTTAGTCTTATTGCAAGACATGGACTTCTAAAACTTTACCTAAAACCATATGTCCGTTCATAGCCTTTGCAGCAATAGCAGCAACTTCTGGTTATTCAAATTAAATGAAGGCAAAACCTTTAGATCTGGCAGTCTATGTTATATTATTATAAATATTTTAAGTAAAATTATTAATTAATGTTCTAAATAATTCAAAATTTTAGCTATTGATATTTTTGCTATTGAAGCTAAATTCTACAAAAGAAAACTTATGTAAGAATAAAAAGAAATTGTAGATAATATTAAATCTTTTTAGTGGAAAACAATCATTAAGCTGCTGGTTTCTACTAATTGATCAATAGTGTCTGAATTATTAGAAATGCCAGGAATAGTCATCATGGTTGTTTTATATTTTTTTATGCGGATAAAGAAAAATTGGAAATTAAAAAAAGTAATTTTAAGCAAACCTTTCTACTTCTAGCAACTTTAATATTAACGATGGTACCATATTGTTCAAAATAAGTCTTTAATTATTCTTCAAGCAAACCATAAGGCAAATGACCTACGTAGATTGTGCAGTTCTTTTAATAATTGAAAAAATGATTTTATAAAGAAATCAAAAACAGTTGTGCTATTTATTGATCTAATAATTTAACTGGACTTGATCAATATTTTAATGTGTTTAATTACTTATGGAGTATCTTTAAGAGGAACTCTATTGGCTTTATCTTCTAATCTCTTGACAGCCTTCTTCAAAGCGTTTTAATCGACTTATTTCTTCTTGACGAAGGCTAAGGAGTCTTTAACATTATCTCTTAATTAGACAAGAGGTTCAGTAGAGACGGGCTTCTTTTCATCTTTACTTTTTTCACCATCTTTCTTAATGACAGCGTCTTTAGTTAATTTTGCAATCTTCTTGGTAGGACCGATCTTAATTTGAGAATCCTTAACTTATTTTTCTTCTTTCTTATGTTTTTTTTGTTGCTTCATAGTCTTCTTTTCCTTTTTATCTTTGTTTTAAACGGCAGGCTTCTTCTTATCTAATTGTTTTCCCATTTTTGAATTGAAATTTGAAAGTAGTTTATTTTGTTTGTGTCTTTCTTTTTTGATTGATGCTTAAATATTTTTGTTTATTTGTATTAATATATAAGTGTATATGCAGATTTTAACTAAATATATCTTTTATATATTTATGTATATACAATTATATTAACAAATGAATGAATCAATCAATATATATTCGTTGTTTGGTTTTTTATTATTACTATTATTTATTGTTCCTTCATTCCTTTCATTATGAAAAAGCTTTTAATTATTTCTTCACTTTTTTTTGGCTAAAACACTTTGCAATATATTTAGTCCTATTCATAGCTGCATATAAATCTCTCCTACTTGCTACATCATCTATTTGCCTTTTTTCATTTTATTTATTATTCAATATTCAATCTTAATAATCATTCCTTTCTTATTATCTTATTTATTTATTTTTCCATTTAAGTGATTAATTCTACTTTCATATAAAGCACATCTTTAAAGCAAAATTAGCAATTTTTTATTGCCAATATCTTTAAATTCATATAAATTTTAAAATTTAATTTAGACTATTTTTTTTATTATTAATTTATTTTAATGCATGCCTATTAAAAATTATATGAATTTTAAATATATATTAAGTTTTATTTAATTAAAATATTATTGTCATTCGTTATTACAGTCATTGTTCTATCTATTTTGGATTTTTTAAAATTCTTCACAAAAATCAATTTCAAATAAATACTTAATTTTTTTGATTTAATTAAAGCAAATTTTAATTTTTTATTAAAGTAGCATAATTAGTAATAATAATTTAGTTAACTCAAAATAAAATTAAAAATTTTTTAATTTTAATTTTATAAGTTTAGAATTTGAGCTTTTCTAAAGAAATATTTAAAGTCTAAAATAGTGATTTTGTCTGCCTTAATATAATAAATTTAGGTTATTTCAAGACTAATTTAATGAATATCTGGCTTTTTTTTGAAGTAACAATTAAAAGTAAAAACTAAAAATTTTTTTATTAAAGACCAAAAAGATATGTTAGAACTAAAGCTCTACAGCGCTTTTATCTGAGCAATAATATTATTAACACATAACTTCATACAAAAGTATAAAATAACCACTAATATCTATTCATCCTTTTTAGAGTTTTTATATCAAATTATAAGGAATTTTAAAAAAAGGTGAATGATGCATTTATAAATACTTGAATGAGTAAGTTTATAATAAGATAGAAGAAATTATTTAGAACAAGAGTATAAATTTTTATTTTAAATAAATTTTTATAAAAAGCATCAACAGCGATGCACTTGATAAATAATTTGATAATTCAAAAATTTAGATTGCTTTTTCATTCAAAAAATATACAGAATAATCCACTGAAGTACATATTCAATCTTTCTTCATTCTTTATAAAATAAGTGATTATTTGCGATAGCATAATTAACTCTGCTATAATAAAATAAACAAATTTTAATTTATTAGAAGAAAAAACTAATTAATTTTTAAGTAACAGTAAGCAGCAAGCAAGAGAAAAAAGCATTTGAAGTAAACAAATAAAATAGAGAGAAGCAAGCACACGATGGAAGGATATTTAAAAAAATAGATAAATCCCTTTTACTGGAAAGATCGCTACTTTATCTTGCATGAAGATTGTTTGATATATTCAGAAACTCAAGGTTCTGAAAAGAAGGGTACCATTCATCTTAAGATAGCAGATATTATCTAAGTTCCAGAAGACCCTACAAAAATAATTATAAATTCAGGAACTAAGCAAATAGAAGTAAGAGCTCCAAGTGTAGAGCTTAAAGTTAAGTGGTACAATGCCTTAAAGGATGCTCAGATTAAGGCATAAAGAGAATTTGATGAAATGTCTGTGGATTAACTTAAGGAAGTAACAAAATCTTCAAAGAATCTTGATCCAAAATTCAAGCGTATGCTTTTGGAGACAAATCAAGAAAAAATAGAAAAATTACTCGTTGAGGCTTATGAAGCAGGTGCTAGATTTGATGAAACTCTCTCTTATTTGCTTCCCAAACTTACAAATAATCCATAAATTTCTTAATAGGTAGATTCTCTTTAAACTGAAGCTCACATAATTAAGGTAAATTTTTTTTAGATGATAAAATTCAATACAAAATTATAGGTAGAAAACGTATTTATTTTTTATTCTTCAATCAACGAAGATAGGCATAGAATAAAAATTTAAATAATTTTCTTGAATTTTACAAATAATTTGAAAATACTTATTTCAAATTTAAGAATAGCATAGCATTAATCACACTATTTAGTAAAATTAAATTTTAAATATTTGAAAATTAATCAGCATTCAAATTAAATCAATCCATAAATAAATAAATAAAACCTAATTTATAAATATTTTGCTATTTAAGTATTTTATTGATTCAATTTACATTTTAAGAGAAGCAAATTAATATAAACAAATTTGTTTTGGTCATTCTTTTTAATTTCTGTTTCAAAACTAAGCAAGCAATATTCAAATATATCTGAATGGTTATTTATAAGAAACTCATTTTTTAAAAACAAAAGCCCTAAATTTGAGATATAGTTTTATGCATTTTAAGAAAATAATTTAGAACTACCATTTTTTAAAATTAAGAAGTTTATATCCATAGATTATTGAAAATAATTTTAAATAATTAGAGTACTTTAAAAGAATGTCTCCTTACAATAGAAAATGAAAGAAAGAGATTATTTAGAGCTTCCTAAGTTATAGCAAACGAATTAGATGGAAATTTTGTAGAAGATAGAATTACTCGTAACTTAGGGTATCCAAGAGATAACACAGAAGAGCACAAATTTTATGGTATTGAGGATGAAAATAACACTGAATTCTAAAGTATTATGGAAGATGATTATTTTTATAAGGAACAACAGTCATGCATGATTTTAGAAACTTTCGATCATGATGCTAAGAATGGATAATCCAACAATAAAATCTCATAGAGCTCTCTAGTTTCTTATTTCAGCAAGCACTGTCCTGTCAGATATGTAACATTTATTTTTATACTTTGAGCTTTGTAAAATTAAATTAAATATCTTACTTTAATAGAGATTACTGACATAGAACCCTTCATACAAAGCTACAGAAATTCCAGATGAACCTATTAGATTAACATTACCTATCGAAAAAGATCCAAATGAAAAAATAAATGTATGGTCTATACTTAAAGACTCAATTGGAAAAGACTTAACTAAATTTGCAGTTCCTGGTAAGCTTCATTTTTAAAATATTATTAAATGATTTGATACTAATAATTGTGCTTCTTATCTGAATTATATTTTAATTATTAAAAGTTTATCTTAATGAACCAATCAGTATGCTTCAAAGATTAGCAGAGTAGATGGAGTATTCGGAAACTCTAGATCATGCTAATTAGACAGATGATTAAGGATTGGCATTATGTTATTGTATGGGTTTTGGTGTAAGTGTTTATGCTGGTACTATAAACAGAACAAAAAAACCATTTAATCCTTTATTAGGAGAAACCTTTGAATTTGTTGATGAAAAAAAAGGCTATCGCTTTATTTCAGAGCAAGTTAGCCATCACCCTCCTATTTCAGCTGGATATGCTGAAAGTAAAAATTATATTTTCTAAGGAGATTCTAATATTAAAAGTTAATTCTGGGGAAAATCATTTGAAGTAAAACCCTTGGGTAACATGCATATAAAACTTAGAAGACTGAACCATGATATTGTCTTTAAAAAATGCACAACAGCTGCCAAAAATATTATTATAGGATAGATATATTTAGATCACTTTGGTGAAATGGAATACAAAAACTATACAACAGGTGTACATGGTATTCTGACTCTTAAAGAAAAAGGAATGTGGAGCGACAAAGGTCAATATGAAATAGATGGTTGGGTAAAAAACAAAGATGGAAAAGTATTATATACTTTAAAGGGTAAGTGGAATGAGGATTTAAAGTGTACGAATGTTGAAACTAACCAAACTACTGTTGTATGGAAGCGTTATCCTCTACCAGAAAAATCAGATAGATATTACCATTATACAACTTATGCCTTCTAATTGAATCATCTTTATAAAGATTTAATGAAGAAGTTACCTCCTACAGATAGTAGATTACGTCCTGACTAACGTGCTCTTGAATATGGTTTGCTATCTATTGCATCAGAAGAAAAATTGCGTCTAGAATAAAAGTAAAGAGCTCGTAGAAAAGAAAATGAACAATCTGGTCAACATCATAAAATAGTTTTCTTTGAAGAAAAAATGGATCCTTTGACAGGAGAAAAAGAATACAAATATAAGGGTGGATATTGGGAAGCTAGAGATAAAGGAGACTGGTCTGGTTTAGATTTATTGGATATTTACTGATCAATTATGGTTTAATTAACAAAAAATAAACTTTGCAATATTTAAATTTATTATTATTCGATTAAGTTCTAGTAATTAATAAATAAATAAATAAATGCCTTAGCAAAAATAAAATTAATATTCTTTTTATAATTAATATTTTCTGTCATTGTCTAAAATTTTAGTATCTATCTTTTTGTTTATTTATTTTACCCTAAATAAAAAAATTATTTTCAATCAACATAAATATCATCAAAATCAATTTTATTATTTGAATTTTATTTCGAGAATTAAATTTATAAAAAATAATTTGAAAATCAATAATTTTCTAATTTATCTCAAATTTTAGGGATTATTAGTAGTTAATTGAATATAAAATTTAATAAAATAAACCTACTTCTGAAATTATTTTTCAAACTTTTGATCTAAACAAAATTCATAATTGCATAAATATAAAGAAAGTTATGATTAATTAATCAAAATTTTATAATTAACCTACATAAACAAATTTTATAAAAAATTATATCAAATCTATTAAAAATTTTTGAATTTGATTAATAATTTATCAAAAGTATAAACATCAATATAATTTTAAGCATAATTTTTTATAATTTATTTATTAACTAATTTAATAGTCAGTAAACATTGAATAATAATAAAAAGTAGTAATGGAAGGGTACTTAAAAAAGTGGATTAATCCTATCCTGCAGTGGAAGGAGAGATATTTTATTTTGCATTAAGACTGTTTGATTTACTCTGAAAAACAAGGATTAGATAAGAAAGGAACAATTCATTTGAAGATAGCAGATATCATTTCAGTTCCTGAAAACCCATGTAAAATTGTAATTAACTCAGGTACTAAGCAAATAGAAGTTATAGCACCTGATGTTGAGTAGAAAGTAAAGTGGTTTAATGCTTTAAAAGATGCCTAAATTAGGGCCTAAAGAGAGTTTGATGAAATGTCAATAGATTAACTTCAAGAAATTACAGCTAAATCTAAAAACCTTGATCCAAAGCTGAAGAGAATGCTGTTAGATTCCAATCAAGAAAAAATTGAAAAATTATTGATTGAATCATTTGAAGCAGGAGCTAGATTTGAGGAAATTCTTTCTGAGCTATTACCTAAATTAACTAATAATCCTGCAATAACTCAGCTCCTTGATTCGCTATAGAATGAGGCATATAATATAAAGGTAATTTAAATAGTTTATTTTATTTAAAATAAATAATGCAGTTCTAGTGGTAGAACAAAGTTGATAAATGCCTAAAAATATTTTAATGTAAAACGTACTTAAAATTTTAATGAGTTTTGAATTTAGATTAAAAATATTCTTATTTTAAAACAAGTTTAAAATGCTAAACTATTTAGTGTTAAATTCATAAATTAACTCCCCAAAACTTGTTTGCCTTGTTTTAAAAAGTATTAATAAAGTTAATTATTAAATCTAGCTTGTTATTTCAGTAATAAAGATTTAATACATCTTTTGTATAAATTTAATGAAGAATTTTATTAAATGTAAATAATTTAATAATATTATTAATTTTCTTAATTAATATTAGAGCAATTTAAAGGACTGTCTACTAACAATTGAAACAGAAAGAAAAAGACTATTTAGGGCATCTCAGGTCATTGCAAATGAGCTTGAAGGAAATTTTAATGAAGAGAGATTTAATCGTAACCCTAAATTATACAGAAAAGATACTGAAGAAGAAAAATTCTATGAAATAAACGATGATAATACAGAATTTTAGAGTATTATTGAAGATGATTACTTCTATAAAGAGTAAGAATCTGCTTTAATCTTAGCAGAATTTTAGAATCAAGAATAAAAGGTATAAACTCCAGATAGTGGTTAAACATAACTTTTATCTTATTTAAATAAATCATGCCAAATAAAATATGTAATTATTTATTATACCAATTATAATATCGTTAACTTTATATTAAATATTATCTAGAGGTTACTAACATAAAATCCTACTTATAAAGCCATAGACATATCTGATTAACCAACTAGATTAACTTTACCTATCTAGTAAGACCCAAATGAAAAAATTAACATGTGGTCTGTATTTAGAGAAGCAATTGGTAAGGATTTATCCAAATTCGCTGTACCAGGTGATTTATTAATTATTTTTTATTTTTTTTAAATTTTAATAAAATTTGAAATGATAATATATGTTGATTAAAAAAAATAAATTTGCAAATGCAGCCCTAGTTATTTTAGTTTTATTACTAAAAAAATGTAATCTATAATATTTTAATTAATTCATCTTTTGCAATTTATTTAGTTTATTTTAATGAGCCTATGAGCATGCTTTAAAAGCTAGCAGAGCAAATGGAATACTCAGATTTATTAGATTCTGCTAATGCAACAGATGATTAAGGACTTGCTTTATGCTATTGTATGGCTTTCGGAATAAGTGATCTTGCAGGTACTATAAATAGAGTTAAAAAACCTTTTAATCCATTATTAGGCGAAACTTTTGAGTATATAGATGATAAAAAGGGATACAGCTTTATTGCTGAATAAGTAAGTCATCATCCTCCCATCTCAGCTTGTCATGTTGAGAGTAAAAATTTTATTTTCCATGGTGATTCTAATATAAGAAGCTAGTTTTGGGGAAGATCTTTTGAAATAAACCCTGTTAGTTATTTGTATATTAAATTAAATAGATTAAAACATGACATCGTTTTTAAAAAATGTACATCGTCAGTAAAAAATATAATGGTTGGTTCTATGTACATAGACCATTTTGGGTAAATGGACTTCAAAAATTATACTACAGGTGTTTATGGTCAACTAAATCTGAAAGAAAAAAGCTCTTGGAGTAATTCTGGGTAATTCGAAGTTGAGGGATGGGTAAAAAACAAAGAAGGAAAAAGTTTATACTCATTAAAAGGAAAATGGAATGAAGATTTAAAATGCACTAATTTAGAAACAAATTAAGTAATAACAGTTTGGAAACGTCTTCCTTTACCTGTAAACTCTGATAGATATTATCACTACACACAACATTCATTCTAATTAAATCATCTAACAAAGGATACCATTAAGAAAATACCACCTACAGACAGTAGACTTCGTCCAGATTAAAGAGCATTAGAATTTGGTTTGTTATCTATTGCTGCAGATGAAAAACTTCGTCTTGAGTAAAAGCAGAGAATCCGTAGAAAAGAAAATGAAGCAGCAGGATAGCATCATTAAACAGTATTTTTTGAAGAAAAAATTAATAGTTTAACAGGTGACAAAGAATATAAATATAAAGGTGGTTATTGGGAAGCTAGAGAGAAAGGAAACTGGTCAAATCTTGGACTTTTAGACATTTATTGAAAAATTAGCATTTAAACAATTTGATTAATGTTGCTGTATTCATTTAAAATATTTAATTCATTAAATATTAAATAAATAGACTACTTAAAAAGAATAATTCTTAATTTAATTTTGGGTTTATCAAAAATTCTCTCATTATTCTAATATCAAAACATTTATTTCTTTTAAAATTATCTTCTTTACTTAAATATAACTATTACAAATTGAAAATAAGAGTTATTGTTAAAATTTTAATATATAAATATTTAAAAAGAGACAAAACAATTTTTTTGTAATTAAATTTAAATTAAAAAATGTAATAAAAATTTAGATGCCTTAAATATTCTTTAATGCTATAAAAGATTTTTCAAAATTTTAATACAATCAAAAACAATAAAAGAACATATCATATTTCCTAATGAGGGTGAATATGGATTTAACTAGTGAGAATTTATAGTATTAAATGAACTTCTTAAAAATTAATTAATTAAAAAGAGTTTTATTACATATAAATAAAAATTTTATATTTTTGAAAAATATATGTTAGATAGCACAAGAAAATAGAAGAAAAAATAACAATGTGTTCATTATTTATTTTTTTTAGGTTCCTTATCATGAAATATTTTTTTCTATATTATTTAAAACTCCTTCCCACATTTCTGATTTAGTTTGTTTTTCATCTTATTATTTGGTATTTTCTAAAAGACTAATCGTTTCTTTATAATTGTTTCCAAAGCTTTCCTTAAATAATTACTCCATTTTGGATATAGAATAATTTGGTTTGATCAAGAAATATTAAATATCGTGTAATTAAAGTAGATTTTTTATATCTTCTCTTTTAGTTCCACAAGGACAGCCATTACTTGACCATTATGGATCACTACTTTCAATCCCATATTCTTTGCCATGAGGGGGAGAATCACATATATGGAATAAAAATCTCTAGGACTTTTCATCTTTTCCAATAGCTTTTCTCCATGAAGTTTTTGTAATCCCATCTCTCAAACCATCCATAACAGCTTCAGGTACATCTCCTCCTCCTGTAGCAAATACTGTTTGGAGCTTTTCGACAATCTACTTTCCACTACACAAATCAGTAAAATCTGTAAGCATTTATGCTTGAGGCTCATGATCCTTTTTATATAATAAAGTGTTTAAAATAATTTTAAGATTTTAAATAAATTTACAATATATGTGCAGAGAGAAAATTTTAAGTCATATTCTTTTTATTTAAATTTTTCTACTATTTTACAGATTGTATGTTTAGCTTAATTAATATAAGTAGACATAGATCCTGATTAATCAAGAACAAACAGAATATCAACCTTGTTATCGTAATCTTCTCTGTCATTGTCATCATTTAAATCAAAATCGTTTATATTAAAATTAGTTTTGCCTTATTAAATTTAATCATCTTTTTTAGCCAATTTTAGTTCTAAGTTTCCCATTTTTTATTTTTATTTAAGGTTTCGAATACTTTTGTTATGAATTTTACTTTTAAAATTTTATTTATAAATTATTAATGTGATGCTATTGATTGATGCAGATATAATAGTATTTAATTCTCAAATGTTGATAGAGAAGACTTGTTTTTTGATAAATTCTAACATAATTAAATTCTTATAAAATACTCATAATACACAAAAAAAAAATTATAAATCTAATAGCTACATCTTGCAACAAATTTTACTTTTAAAAATGTTATTACTAAATTAATATAAAAAAAATATTGATTGATTAATGCAAATTTAATAATATTTATAACTCAAATATTGATAGAGAAAACTTGTTTTTTGATAAAATCTAACATAATTAAATTCTTATAAAATACTAATAAGACACTAAAATAAACTAATAAATCTAATAGCTACAAAATAATTTAGATTACAAAAAAATAAATTTATGTAATAGCCATAAATTAATTAATAATTTTCTAACTAACTTTAAAACTGGTTTAGCTTTTTTTTAAATAATATCTTAATTAGACCAAATAATTTTTGTTAGGGTATTTCTTACATATTAAATCCTTGTATTTATAAAAAACAACTTTACAATATAGGAAATAAAATTTTTTTCAATAGATTTGTTAATGTTTTTTAAAATTCATTTAAATAAGAGAAAATGAAGCAGATAAAATCAATTTTTCTGTACATAAAAATTATTTTGGATTTGAATTGAACTGAATACAATTTTAGAACAAATTTAAAATAAATAAAATTAATATAAAAGTATATAAATATTTTTTTAATTTTAAATACAAAAAATAGATTTTATTTAATTCGTCTTTATTTTCTTAGATTTTCTAGAGCATATAAGCAAATTGATTTTTTTCATTTTTAATATATTGGAATATTTATCTTTGTTTCAAACAGAAGTATAAAAACTCAATTATAGGAAATTAGATAAATAATTTGGATTAAACATCATTAAAGCATTTTTTTTGTAAGATTTTTCATTTTATTATTCTATTTTTAATTTAATAAATTTAATGTTTTAATCAAAATAATGCGTGTTAATTGTTTTGCTTTCAAAATCAATAAAAAATAGCCTGCTATCTCCTTGATATTAAAGAGTATACTAGCCTATAAAAGTGGAGTTACTGATTTTAATCATATTTTAAACAAACATTCTTGGAGATTGCGATTGTGTCTCAATCTTAGAGTCGATTTATATAGAATTATTTTATTTGGTTTATTCTTTGAGATTTTAATGAGTGGAATCATATTGGTTGGAATCAATAAATATTTTAGATTTAATTTTGGTATTTTCGAAATCTAAAACTTGCATCTTTTCAAAGTAATTAATTAAATACTCGTTTTTTTATACATGTGTTATTTTGATTGAATCAGATTATCCTTTTCCTATGCTAAATGGTATTTTTATTTTCTTAACTAAATTTTAATTGACTAAATCTAAAATAATAAAAAATTTATTTTGTGAAATGATAAGTATTTTATCATTTTAATTTTCTAAAGGAAGTAGATAGTCTATAGCATATTTTTCTATTTAT
Source organism: Tetrahymena malaccensis 436 (assembly GCA_000231845.2). Lineage (NCBI taxonomy): Eukaryota > Ciliophora > Oligohymenophorea > Hymenostomatida > Tetrahymenidae > Tetrahymena > Tetrahymena malaccensis. The sequence goes on from JH719956.1 coordinate 797,946, forward strand.
ATTTATTTTATCAAGGCACCCTTAGAGTTGAGAAGCGAAATTTAATTACTAGATTTAAAAGACGTTATTAAATACTTCTTGTTAGTTATTAATAATAATTAGTTTTGAATTTAATCAAATTCTTATTTTAATATTCTTTGAGTAGCTTCATTGAAGTTTTATGGTTAATTATATTTATCTTTATTTAGAAGCAGCGTTTGGTTACACTAAAGATTAGGATTAACTGTTAATTTTGAATTAGACTCAGTTATTTTATCAGAAGAATTTTAGTTTTGGCTTTAAAAATCAATTGATTTTATTTGTTTTACTTGAGGAATTCCACTTAAATTTTCAATTTTGTAGAGTTAAGACTAGTTAATAAAAAATAAATTTTGTTTTTTAGCATAGACAGACTAGAATGTAAAAGATATAGTTAATTTTTTTATAATTTTTTTTGTTTTTCCATTAATTAAGCACATGTGAGTCAATCTCTCTGAGTGATCAATTCTATAAGTTAATAGTAAATTTCCTCCTAAACTTATAACTTCATTATAATTTTCTAAGTTTTTTAGAGTAACTCTCTTTAGCAGCTTCATAAAATAAAATATTAGAAAGAGATACTAGGAATATTTATTTCTTAAAAATCTAGGTAGAAATTCTTTAATAATAATTTAAAATACAAATTACTATTTAAAATTTAAAACAGAGGGATATTTTTATTATAATCTTGAATATTATTTATTTATTGTTTTTTTGTGAGTTTTTCAAATTTGTTTAATAGAAATTATTTATTTTTATTTTTGTTGGCAAGAATTTAATGAAAGTTAGATTGATTTATTAATTATTATTATTTTTCATTAAATCTTTACTTTCTTCATTTAATTTTACAAATGTTAAATTATTAAGGAACAAATCTATTAGCTAAAATATATCTTTATCATTAAAAAATACGATTTTTAAAAAGAAATTTAACCAGTATTTTCTAAATGTAACCAATTCAATGAGAAGTATTTAAAAAATGTTAGTTAGAATTAAATAAAATTAACTCCTCAAAAATGAATGACAATATTATTCAATAAAGTATTTTGATTTTTCAATTTTACCATCTAGGTAGTTTCAGATACTCGAATTTAACAGAAAACACAATTTTTTATTTTCTATCCCTAAATAGATATTAAATATTTGAGAATTATGTACTTAGGAAAAGTGAAGAAATTTTATTTTGTTAATTAATGAGCAGAGTAACTTAATATTATAAGAAATTTATTATCTTTTAATATTAAAATTAAAAATTTATAACTTTAAAAACCTATAATGCTAAATTAATTTAGATTCTTTTAACAATAATAATGTTTAAAAGAAAAATTGTTAATACATACTATCATATATTACTATGTAAAAAGCAAAATAATTAATAGATAGAACCAATTTCTTTATATTTAAAGGTAAATTAACAATTAAAAAGTTTAGTTGATAAAAATTTAAAAAATAGGTGTTTGAAGTTGTTTTTGAGAGTAAAACTAGCTAATAATAAAAAAATAATTATTTTTGTAATTTTTCGAAATAAACAAAATATAAATTTTATACACGTCTATATCTTATGACTAAACAATTTTATTTTATTTAAATTTATTACTAGCTAAAAATATTTTTGAATACTAAAAAAATGTAAAATTTAAGAATTTTTGAGAAGATTCAATATATATATATAAATATTGTATATACAAATAAAATATAAATACTATGCTAAATGAATAAAAATTAGATATAAATTTAAAGATTAATGCGAAATGATTGCCTAGTTGCAAAAATATACAAAGCTATTATTAAACTTTGTGGCTTTTATAAAATAAATTGTTGTTAAGATGAGCAATTAAGTTGCTTAAACTAGTTAATTTTTTTGAGTTTTGAAAATTCAATTAATCTTAATATAAGAATGCTTTTCATATTATTTCAAGAAGTATATTTTAAAATCAGCACTAAAGAAAAGAAGACTATAAAGCCGATCAAAATATTTATTACTCTTTGTGCAAAAGGACTTTCTTGGTGTTTAAGCGCCTATTAATTAATAAAGTTAAACAAATTATAAAAATGAAAATGAAATTTAGTTTTTTACCTTTTTTAACTGTTAATTTGTTTTTATAACATTATTTTTAGTTTCTGAAATATTGAAATCTATTCTGTCTAAAAGAGTTCCCTAATCAATCACAAGAACATGAAGAGTTTTATAGATATCTGATAATTCATTAATCTAGTCAACCAGCTAATTAATGTCTTTTTCTCTAATTATTATTTATTTTATGCCAATTTAACATTTTTTAAGATAAAATATCAAAAGGAAAATTAGTGGAAAAAATATTTATTTTCATAGCATTAAAAACTAAACATAAGTATTGAGAGAAGGAATTATTTAAGATAGAAAATAGCAAATGGAAATAAAGAATTTTAATATTTTTTGTTATTTATTTTTTTCAGAATCTAAATAATTAAATTAACATCAAATTTTAAATGAATTTTTAAAGTATTTGGCTTAAAATATAAATTTATTTATTTGCTCATCTTTATATTAAATATCAGCCAGTATCTCATCATCATCATCAAAAAAATGAAATTTGATTTCTAACCTAAACTGTGTTTGTTTAGTTTCTACTTTTTAATAGTCTCTTAACAAATAACTATTGTAAAAAGCTATCTCAAACTATTAGCCATACACTTCATTTTAGGTATTTTAAAATTTTTTAATTTGAAAACTTAAAAGTTAAACGAAATTCGACAAAATGTATTAAATCCTCTATCGTAAATACATATTATATGTCTAATTAGTTACTTTTAATAATTTTAAATAGACTTATTTGTGCTTTTAACTATTATATTTCAAGGTGACTATAAACAAACAATATTCTTAGTTATTGTCATTATTTTTTAGTTATATAAATTATTTTAGAATCAATCTTGAATATTTAAATGTTAAACCTTGTATTTAATAAATTCTAAGTAACTTATTAATTTTATTAAACTAAATTGTTTTTTTTTATCATTATCAATTTTATTAATTTAATTTTTATTTTTATGCTTCATCAAATTAAAATTATTTATTTAAAATTAAAATATCTAATAATAAATTTCCTTAATGCTCTTTTAAAACTTTTGAAAATTTTTAATTTAAATGCTATGAATTTATTAAATGTTTTTCATAAAGTAAAATTATTTAATTTTGATAGAAATAAATATCATTTACCTTCCTTTTGCAATTTCTTCATAAATATCGTCTTGTACTTGGTTTTATTTTTGAGACTCTATGTCATTATAAGGCATAAAGGTATTACCAAAATCATCAGTTTAGTTGCCATTCTTTTTGAGGGTATCATATATTGCTTTCTATTACTTACGAAGACGAATAGTAATATCAGAAATTTATTAAGCAAGACTACTCTTCACATTTTTTCTGACTACATAAAATTATTTGCAAAATTAATAACTTTTTTATCTCATTTTTAAAAAAATTACTCTATTGTTCGCTTGGACTTTCTCTTTTTAGAGCAGCCACCTCGTCTATTTATTAAATTTTACGCTCGCATTCTTTAATCATCTAATTTTATAGAATAATTTTAAAAGATGGATTAATAAAATATGTTAAAGTTAATTTATGCAAATTTTCATTTAATTACTTGATTTGCCTCTCTAGTTAACTCATATATTTAATTATCAAGAGCAGAATTATCTCCAAATCCTCTTTTTAGTCTTTCTCTAGCTTTTTAAGCTATTTACTGCTCTATTAATAATTTAATTAATCAAGAGATATTTTAAAATAATTTTATTACAAATTGATTCTATTTATCTTAACTTCTAAATGCATATTTCATAGTAGTCGACCCACTCAGGAGGTAAATTATTTGACTTTAATTCTATCGTGATTGCGTTTTTATCTTCTATAAACTTATCTTTTATTAGTAGAGATTCTTTATTACCATCTAGGGTAAGAGATCACAAAAAAATAAATTAGAAAATAATAACTTCTTAAAAATAATATTTACTTGAATTCAAATCAGTGATATTGCTATTGCTTCCAAACAAATTGTTTTATGTGGCCGATTGCTTTTAAAATTTATCTTTTTGGTAGCGACTATTAATTAATTTATTTATTTAAATATTTTTCTATCAATTTGAAATAGTTTTTATCATTTACTTCTTCCTCTAAATTTGTCTAGTATTTTCTTTATATTGAAGTAGAATATCTGTTTTATTCTTATAATAACCTAATGGTTTCCCTCCTACCTACATTTTTAATAGATATTGTTGTTGTACTATAAATCTTTTTGTTTATTTCAACTGAACTAAATAATAATTATTTTTTTATCAAAAATAAATTACTCAACTAAATTTTTTATATTTTAATTAATTAACAAATTATTTTGTATAAGATTTTGTTAAAAGAATATATGGTTAAATACAATTTTTTGACTTCTTCACTCTATTCCTTGTAAAGCAAGCAAATTTAATAATAATTCAATTAATAATAAGACAGATTTATATTTTTCTGATAGCAGTAAAATTGAAGCTAAAATCTTCTCCTTTAAAATATAAAATCTATCACATTTCTGCTTATCTATCCCTCAATTTTCTATTTTTTTTACTAAATTAAATGAAACCTAGTATTATTAAACTTAAACATATAAAATATTTATTTACTGCAATTATTTGATTTATTATTGAAGTTTTGGATATTATATTTGTTTATAAAATAAATTCTAAAAATAATATAAATATACTTAGATAATTGATGATAGTGTATTATTTAATTAAATATACAGTATTTTAAAAATAAAATAAATTTTGCTTCATAAAAATGATTGGTATATTATATTTTTCTCAACATTCATTAATTACTATTTTAAAATAAAGAAAAAAGAAAATAAATATAAAAAATAAAAACATTTTTTTGTGTATTAGAGATATAGGTTTAAAATGGAAAATAAGCTTAGTCTAAATTTATTAAACTTAATGAATAAAATAATTTAAAGCCTTTAATTTACTTATTCAAAATAATCTGATTGACAAACTAAAAATTGTTAATAAAGTAAAAATAAATTATTTTGAGTTTTCTTTAAGCTAAACAACAAAAATATATGATAATATAATTGAAACCTAGGAAATATAATATGTAAATTCCTCAAACTAAAAATATTTAGAGTTGACTTCTGTATTTTTGATCTAAGTTTAATTAATATGAATTTTTAATTCAATAATTTATTTAAATAAATATTTAGAATGAAAAAATTGTAATTGAATAATACTTACTTATTATCCTACTAAATAAATCTATTTAATAAATATACAAATAAATAAGCACACGAAATAAAAAAATATTATTTATACTTTATAAAATATAATTTAATTTCATCTTTTTTTGGATTTAGTAAATAAAATTAATTTTTACAAATTTTGTAAAAAAATAATTTGATAAAAATATATTTTAAAAGTGTTTTTAATAAATTTAAAAAATAAGAAAATATATTAAGTATTTTATTGATTTAAAATGATCAAAATTATATTGATAATATAAATATATTGGATAAAAAACAGAGAGATAAATAGTCGTATACATATCATTTATATATTTACGAGCATATTTTATTACTTAGTAATAATTAGTTTCATAATATATTTTTCATTTTTGTTGTTTTATAGAAATTTTATAATTAGTTTATTTGGCTTTTATCTAAATTATTTAAAAACTTTAATTATTAAGCATTTTTTTTGTAAAAGTAATGTATTTATTATAAAATATTTGTTTTCTAGGTTATTTTTTGTATGTTTCATACATCTTTAAAGTATATTTGGTTGTTTTAAAATAAATAGTATCAATTGTTGTTGATGCTCACTCCACCTTAGTAGGTAAATCCATCAAAATCTTAATTAGCTCCTGCTAATCCTCCAACATTAGGAGTGTAAGGAGTATTTTATACAGCTTGTTTTACAAATTCCTATTTTTTATAAATTCAGTTAATAATTTATTGGTTATTCAAATAAAAAATGAATTAATAAATAAATAAATACATTAGAAATATATCTAGTATCTTATTCATTGTTGAATTTAAGGATGAAGGGAGGTCTAACATCTTTATTCATCAGTTTTTCCCAATCAACACTTTAGAAAAATGGGTGACTTTTAACTTAAGCAGCAGTGTTCAATCTATCTTTTGGCTTTAAAATTATTAAGTAAAAAGGTTAAAAAGATATCAAAGAGTTTTAATTTTTATTACATTTTTAGCTAGCAATAACTAAACGAGATCCCATGCATCATTTTAAAATTAAGGTTTTCTTTAAATATCACTGTTGATTCTTTATTGATACCTTTTATTAATTTTAATGGATAGTTAATATATTGATTGGTTTTTAATTCAAATTATTACATTTATTGCTTGTCTCTGCTGTAGAAAGGTGGAGCGCCAGAAAGGAATTCGTAAAGAACACAACCCTATATTTAATTTAGATTTAGTAAGAATTGAAAATATCAAAAAGTTAAGCTTAATTACCAAACTATACCAATCGACTTCTTTACCGTGAGGTTAACCTATTCAATTTATAAAGAAAGTGTTTCAATTAAGTTTCTTGTTTAATTTGTATTTTTGTTTTAAAAAATAAAATTATTGTTTCAAAGAAATGAGTTTAGATAGAATATTTAAATGAAACTATCTAAGTATTTTTTATGAAGTTAATTAACCATCATTAAAATACTGGAATATTTTTAAGAAAGCATGCTTAAATATTTACCTAAAAGAATTTCAGGAGCTAAATATTCAGGAGTACCACAAATAGTTTTTGTCTTATCTGAGTCTTTTTGATAGGAAAAAAGAAGTAATTATAAAAGAATAATAAATTAAATTGATGATTGATAATATTATCTGTTAAAGTAATTGATTGTATTCAATCTGAAAAACAATATTTTTGTTTAAAAGTTGAGAAAAAAATTGAATACGTTTGATTTACTAAAAAAAATAAATTTATTAGTAAATAAATAAATTGTCGTAATCAGAATAAGACAGCTTTTGAAATATCAGAAATTATCTGGTTATGATAAAAACCACAATATTTTTAGAATTTTAGAAGATTTAATTGAGTATTTTTATCTTGGCTGATTAAGTTTTGAGATTAAACCCCACAAATTTATTTTATTTTGCAAATGTATGATCATATATTTAATCACTATATAATCTTCAATTATTGCTGTTGCCTTAGCTTCTTATGAGTAAAATCACATTTAAAGTTGCTATTAATTTAATTATTAAGTAATCGGTCGATAATGTATTACCTTTTACACCTTATTTGGAGAGACCGAAATCGCATATCTTAATGTGTCCATCAGCCCCTAGCAATATATTTTCTGGTTTTAAGTCTCTATAAATAGTGTCTTTAGAGTGAAGATATTCCAGTGCAAGTACTAATTCTGAAATATAGAACCTGGCTACGTCCTCTTTAAAGTATTTGGCCTTTCTGATATGATAAAACATTTCACCACCTTGCATAAAGTCCATAACAAAGTAAAGTTTAGTTGTAGTTTAGAAGGCATATTTTAATTGAACAATGAAAGGAGATTTCATATTAACCATGATATTTTTCTCTTCAATGGTCTTTAGCTTTTGATGTTGTTTGGTTAAGTTGGATTTTCTCAATTACTTCATTGCGTAAATCTTGCCTACATTCATTTATACGAGTTTATTAGTAATTTAACTAACTTACATATTTATCATCTTCACTTTGACTCAGTAAACTCTATAAAGAAATTAGTTTATTTTCATTTTTTTTCATTCTTTAGAGCTCACTGATTCAAAATAATTTGTGATGCACATTGTTAAATATATTTGTTTAAAATTTTCTATAAATTTACCATCATCTTTTTTCTAGACCATGAAAACTTTTCCGAAAGAACCTTCACCAATAACCTTTAATAAATGAAAAAAAAAGAGTGTAAAATAATTATTAAATACTTTCCCGAATCAATGAGATTCTATTTTAAAATTACCTTTAGAATTTCGAAATCGCTTAATACAACTTTTTATTAATTATTTTATTCATCTTCATTATTTCCCTTAATTTAAATTCTAACTGTCTCTTCAGAGTTAGGCTTGGTAGAGCCCATTTCATCATTATCTAAATCTTCTTATTTTTGATCATCACCAAGCAACTTAGAGCTGGTACTTTGATCTTCATCATTAGCAGGCTTACCGCCAAACACACTCAAACATGCTCCCATTATTCTAATAGTACTTTTAATAGATATTTATTATATTTGTGAGACTATTTGTCTTATTAAATAGGTTATAACTTCTCTAGTTCTTATTTCGAGTATATAAATAAATCAACCAAAAGGTAAATTAATTTGTAATTTGATTATGCTTTTAAGAAATTTTAAAAGTTTTTTACTTTTTTTAGTTATTTATTAATTTAATGGAATTCTTATTACAAACTAACTAAGGGTAGAATATGCTTGCTTTTTTTTATTGGCATATTATTTACTTCTTTAATTAAAATTAATACAAAGGATTCATTCATTCATTCACTATATCACTGCATGTATCTATAGATAATTAAATAGATAGATAGATAGATTGCTATAAATTTTTGCAAATCTATGTTTTTGATGATATTGTTAATTCGTAAGATGTTTAGCTTTACCTTAAATACTCTCTAGATTAATCATATATAGACTCGTACCGATCAAAATAATTGCTTTCTATTTTTATAGCAAAGATTCTTTTATAAATAAGTAGTTTCAAGGACATATGTAAAAATATCTTTGCAATACGCAAATTATTATTAATATCCTTTAATTGTAAATTAACTTCTCACTTCTGTATTTCCAAAGGAGAGAATTGTAAAGTAGATTTATTTGTTTTAGTTCCATCTTGATCCTAAAAAAATAATAATTATCTCTTTTAACTTTTAAACATTTAGAATTATCCTTCAAAACTTGATAATTGATTTTATATATATTTTTAAACTTGCACATTTTATATCGAAAAAGCAGAAAGAAAACTTTATCTGATACTTGAAATTAAACTTATAAATTATTTTATATGTTTACTGTAATATCTACCAAATTATCAAATAATTGTATCTATTTTTTTAAAATATTTATTATTCTCATTTCAAATATGTTTTGCTCCGATTCAAAGTTACAAGTTAATTTTGTTGTTACAAACTTAACTTGGCTTATATTTTTATTGAAATTACACAAAGAAAATGAATTAATGAACATTTTTTATAATCATTTTAAATTTGAAAAGAGAAGAATAGTTCTCAGTTTATTAAGCAGCGAAAGCATAGACACTTAAGAATAAAAGTTGAAAAAATAATATTTTCAGGTTTTTGAGTAAAAAATTTCTATTTTAAGCAAGAAGTCTAAATAAAATTATTGAGAATGGAGATAAGATTTAATTTTATTTAGTGACGAATTTTCTTTACATCAATAACAATTCCTTTATTCATAAATTTATCTCTGTATTTTTTCTGCTTCTTTTTTGAGCAAATCTGATTTGATTAAATTTTGATTTTGTAAAAATAAACCAAAAGCACACATTAAAACTACAAATATTAAAAATGTCAAGTAATCTATTTTGTTTTTTGAATATTATTTTTAAAACAAAAATGAATTTTACTAAGTAAATGAAATTTTTCTAATTTAAATACATTTAATAAAGCATTTTTTACACAAGCATGACTAAATTTTATATTAATTTTACATTTCTAATAGAAAAAATTAAATATCTAAATGGAGATTAAATTTATAATTAATTTTAATTTTCGCTTTTCTAATTACTTTTTATGGGAAAGTAAGTTAAAGATAGCATTTAAATTTTATTTCCACTAACTTAGTGGAGTTAAAAGGGTTGTAAAAATTTTATTTTACACTTTTTAAAGAAAATCTATGCATTCTATTTTATTAAATTATTGATTTTCAAACAAATAATAATTAAATTAAAATCTACTTAGCCAATATAATTTTGGTCTCTGAATAATTAAAAACTTTTAGTTAACACATATTCAAACATTTTTCAAATGCACTCACTTTTTCTAAAGCGCTTAAAGAAATAAAAATATTTTAGAGAAAATAACTTAGTTAACATCAAAAGTTAAAGAAAAGATACAAATATTTACTTAGTTGCATCATTTATAATATAAAATAAAGTAAAAATATTACATTTAATACATGATATAAGTAATTTTAATCTACTTTACTAAAAACCTATTTATTTTAATCTCTAAACAAATATTGGCAGCATTCCATTACTAATTGATTTTTTGTCAATTTCTTAAATGAATTTTACAAATATCTTAAAAATTTAATATTTTAAAAGTAAGTAAAATTATTTTTATTCTTTATTAATATTTTAATTAAAAAGTTTTATAAAACTTCCTTTAAAAAAATAGTTTCATTTGTTTAAATAAATTTTAATTTCATTTATGTATATAAAATTTATTAGACAAATATATATATAAATTTGTTTTTTTGAAATTTGAAGCAATCTAAACAATAATGATTTTTTTAAAATGCCTGTAAAATATTTTGATATGAGGATGATAAAACTCTATAAAATATCCTTTTAAAATTTTAAACTGATAATTAAATTTTTCTAGCTCTTTATTAAATGAGATAAGTCATTTAAATTAAAAAAATAACTTAATTTATTTAAAAATAATATTTTAAATGTAACTTTTTATTATTGAAACTTATTCACAAATAAATTTAATACAAATTATAGATTTTAAAAATTAAAAATTATTTTTATAATTTTTATCAAAGATCTCAATTTAACTCTATTTAATATGAATTTATGTTAGAATATTATTTTGGGCAAATAATCAAGATACATTTTAATTTTAATCAATCTAAATATTCATAAAAGCATCTTTAAATATATTTTCTGAAGTTTACTCAAAAGTCTATGCTATAGAAATTCATTTTGCCTTTAAAATTTCCATCAAATATTTATTAAATTCTTTGCTTTTCTTAAATTTTATTTTCACTATTTTTATAGAAATATAAAAATGATTAATAAATCATTCAAAAATATATTTTAAATATTAGAATTAAATTTTCTTTATCTTTATTTTTCTTTGATTTATTTTTAATTAATAATTAGCTAAATTATGAAATAATTAATTTAATTTTTATTTTCAAGTAGAATTTGCGATTAATAATTCAAAGTTTATCATTGATTAAAGCTTACCTAAAATCTATATAAATGTCCTTTAGTTGCTTGCATTTTCTAAGAGAATCTGCTGTGCCTATAAGTCCGTGATCAGTAATTTGGTTTTCTCTTTATAAAAATGTAATTTTTTTAAAGTTATTTAGAAATTAAAATAGTTTTGATCCATATTTTAATAAAAATTTAAATCAAATATTCTAAAAATTTTTTTTCTAATGTAAATTAAAAGTATTTTGAAATCTTACGAGAAAAATAGCTCTACTAATGATAATTTTTAACAATTTTATAATTTATCAATAACAGAAATAAGTCCTTGATCATCTATTTTATTTTACCTAACATTTTTTATTATAATATATTTATAGAATAAATAATAATAGATTAATTACTAAAAGTATAGTTCTAATGATTGTAATAAATTGTTATCTTTAAATATTTCTGTCATGCCTTTAAAACCATCACTACTTAAATCATTTCTCCTATTAAAATTATATTTCAAAATTCATTAAAGTATCTGATAAACAGAAATAATTTAAATTACTAAAAGCATAATTTCAATTCGTGCAATTATTTAAAATTAGCTAAAACTTCTGTAATGCCATAGAAGTCCTAATCGTTGATACATATGTCTCTTATTTAAGAAGATGTTTTTTAACATATCAATAAAACTTTATTTGTTAATTATTTTTACGCGAAATAAAGTGAAAGACTTGTAAGTTTCTTTTACTGCTAAATAGCTTTTAGTACATCTATCAGTCCATTTCCTGTGATTTAATTTTCTCTATTTAATTTTTTTTTAGAAGATTTAAAAAGAGAAGAGATAAAGTATTTAGCTTAAATTACGAGAAGTGTAGTTTTAATTCTTGCAATTATATTTAACATGAATTAGCTAATGTAATAAGACCTCTAAATCCGTCATCAGTAATTCTGTTTTTTCTGTTTTTATTTTAAAGTTTTCTTGAGCTGGTATTTAAAAATTCTAATTGATTACGTGAAGCTTAGAGATAATTTTCTGAGCAGTAAACATTTATTTATAGATTGAATTAATTACAGGATACCTCTATCTCTTATTTAGTTTTCCCTAAATAAAACATAAATTGTAACATTTAGCATTGTCATAAATGTAAATAAAATTACTCAAAGTTGATATTCAATATCTCTAAAGATTTAAAATGATCATTAATTAAACTTGTTATAGCAAACAATCCACTATCTGTTATTTAATTTACACTTTTCATTTAAAATTTATATTAAATTCTCCTTATTTAAATTTTAATATTTATTTACTAGAACTACAACTCTAGCTCTTAAATGTTCTTGCATAATTTGATAGCATCAACTACTCCATATAACTAACTATCGCCAATTTAAGTTCTCCTTAATAGTTTCATTGATTATACTAAATCTTTTTGACTAAAAAATTTTACGATTCGTTAGCACTAATTTTTTACTAATTTCTTTGAGAGAAATACTTTTAATAATACATTTGGTACTCCTTGCTAATTTTTTGTTAGTTTTAAAGAAGTTTCGATATTTCTTTTATATAAATAGCCATTAAATCTTATTCACTAAACTCAAAATTTTTCTTAAGAGTTTCAATCAGTTAATTAGTTTCTTATCTCTCTTTCTTAGATACCTTCACCATATTCAATATAATCTTATCTATGTAAAATTTATGATGTGAATCAAACGGTATATAGTCATGTATGTCGTTATTAGTTTTGATATCAATAGACTCTTCAAGTTCAAATCCTTTGCCTACAATTATTTCTGATAAAACCATTCCAAGAGCATATGTGTCCATCTAAATTTAATAACAAAACGGTTAAAATATTTTTATTATATTTTTCATTTCACATAGAACATTTATGATGGATAGAAGAATTTTTAATAGTAAATTTAAATTTCATATGACCAATATAGATTTTAAATAATATTAATTATGTTGATTTATATATAATGTTTCTGAAAGTATTCTTAATAATGCAAAGATTAAATTGTTTTGATAAAAAATGCTTTTATTTTTTTAGTTTTTCCTCAATTACCCTTAAAATTAATAAATTTAAATTATTCTTAAATGTTTGCTATTAAAATATTTATAATTTGCTTTGATTTGATACTTGATGATTTGATGATGTTAAAATAGAAAATTATTAAAAGCAAAATTTATTTGATTATGATTTATTATTACTTTATTTTAGAATCTTGAAGAATCCTGTTCCTTGTCGAGTTCCGGAGCACCATAGATTTAAGTTCTTTGTAGCTACTGAAGAATGTAGATTTATATTATTTTTTATCAAAAAATGTTAAAGATTTGAAAAATCTTACTTTGGAATTAGACGAGGCAGGTTTATTAGATTTCATTAAAACTTGAGCCAAGCCAAAATCAGCTAATTTTTTATTTTTTTTAGTAGAATAATAAATTAATCAGAAAATTTATCTAATTTGTATATCCTTACTAAACATAAATTTATTTTTTGGTCTGTTGTATAAGATATTCTCTGTCTTGATATCTCCATGTATCAATCCTAAGTTTTCAAGCTCTGTTAAACCTTCTAACAATTGTAGTGTGGTCTCATATATTTACTTATCAGTTAGCTTGCAATTTTCAAGTATCTCCTTTAGTGAACCTATTATTGAATTAGTAACATCAGACTAAAGATTTTACATGATCAATAAAATTTACAATCAGCTAACTCTTAAACAATATAATAAGTGTTTAAAGAAGGATTATATACTATTTCATGTATCTATGCAAGATGCTATGCGTTTTTTATTTATTTATATTTTGTTGATTGCTTTAAAGCAGTTTCTAAACTAGAATTCTTACTATGGATAATCTTAATTGCTACACTCTGATAAGTCTCAGAATATGCTTATATTTATTAACCAAATAACCCATTTCCTAATATCCCAACGTATTGATATTTCATCTGACTTAGGAACTTGATTTAGTTCTAAAATATACCAATATCTATGCTATTCTACTCACAAAACTCTTATATTTACTAGCTCTGGTAGGAGCCATGAATAATCTAACCCATTTAATTTGCTATTAATTTTTAATTGATATTTGATTTTCTTAAAATTTTAATAAATAAAAAAATTATGCAGAAAATTCACAAAATATAATATTTAATATAAATAAAGTTACTCTAAATAATTTAAAGAACCAAAATTTTATGAAGTAGCTTAGTTAGAATAAGTTAATTTATCATAAAAAAATGAAAACTTTTCATTCTTAAAACAAATAAACAGGTAAAAGTTAATCATGTAAAAAAAGCATGTGTATCTAGTTTAAAGTATCAAATAAATACAAAAATATAAAGAAATTCTATTTGTTGAGTTTTTCATTTGATTGGAGGAAGTTTTGAATAAAAATTCTTAGCAAAATCCAATTTATCTTAAGGTAAGTTGTAAACTACATTAATTTATTTAGTTGAACTTATCATTTTGTTCATAAAGTATTCTTCTTCTTTATTATCTGCACTTCTTTGAGCACTACTTAAACCACTTAATGAATAACAAGTATGGTATAAATCAGGGAATTTTCCTGGTTTATCATAAAGCCCTCCATCTTTTTCTTAGCAAAGCAGTATGTAAGCTTGTAGTTTTTATTGATCATATAACCTAGCAAAAAAATTAAAAAGTTTTTATTATTGTGTTAAATTAATTTCTTTATAAAATATTACAATTAATTGTTGTATGAAGCAGCTCCTCCAGTAATTTCATTTAAAATTCTAAATGTAGCACCTTACCAAAAAGAGTAGCAGTTATCTACGAGTTTATTAGTTCTACCCTAAAATCCACCTTCTGTCTTCATTTATTTCTCTGTAAGCCAGTAGGTAAATCTATTTAAATTTATTCTATGACCTTATTTGAGTATAGATAATGCAGCAAGTCCACAATAGGATAAACCTCCGTGAGCTTCACCAAATGGTTCTGGGGCAATACCTCCTTCATAAGTTTAACTTGAGCAAATAAAATCTACAACTCCATCAATAAGTTCTTCTGTCATTATATTCAGAATATCTGCTATAAGCACTGCAATATAAACTCCTCTCATATCTGATTCTCCTCCCTCACATAAAAGAAAACTGCCTTTCATGGCTGGGTTTCTGCATCTCAACAAAAAATTATACATTCCTTTTCTATCAACAATAGATAAAGATTCTTCACTTCCTATATATATTTATAATAAATAAGGATTTATTAAAAGTATATCTAATCTAATATCTAAAAGAAAGCATCTTTTTTCATAAACCTAAATCTTTATTTCATTATTGAAAAATATAGCTTTCATATGCAAATAAATAAATTTATAGACAGTATTTTAAACTTAATACTTAAATTTCAATTAATTTTAAAAAATCATATGATATTAAACAAAGCAAAATTATTTAATTTACCTAGCTCTACTAAAGAACAGATTGCAGCATAGCTAGAGGCAATGTGAGGAAACTAATAATTACCTCCACAGAAACCTCCCTAAGGGTGCTGAGTTTACTTTAAGAAATCTAAGAGTTCAAATAATATTTTTTGGTCTTGGATTGTAAGAGTAGGATCATTTAATAAATAAATAGAGTGTATAATCCAGAAAATAACCCATGGATGTCCTACGTCGTAGTACCTAATGTTGTATTCTTTAAAAAATTTTAAATTGCTAAATATATATAAACAAACAATTAGAAATACGAAATTAGTTGCTTACTTAAATCGAATAAAGCTTTTCTCAAATAGTTTCCATGTGCCTCTTTATTTAAGACACCAAATTCAATATCTTCGCCATCTTCTTCGTCACTATCTACATCTACATAATCGTCATTGTTTTTTTGATCAACTTCTTAATCGCTCTCTTTCTTTTCTTGCTAATTTTATTTTTTGAGGAACTCTTTCTAAAGAATTTTTTCATACAATTAACGAACTGCATCTTCAACTCTTGATTATTCAATAATAGTCCTATCCTTTTATTTAGCAACACCTTCTAAATCTGTTTTATACTATTTGCTCATATTTAAATTATTACTTAATTAATTTAAAAAATATATAAAAACAATTTTTGATTAATATATTCTGTAAGAGTTAGAAATATAAATAGATAATTGCTATGTATTGTTGCTAAGCGATTCTAATAAAAGTATTTATGATAAATAAGAGCATAAATAATATTTATCAGTCGAAAATAAATATAATATTTTCCTATTAGTTTGACTTAAAACGAATTATTATTCAATTTTAATAAAATTATAAAACCTATTTTTAAAGCATATAATATGTTTACAAATAAATAAAGATTTGTTAAAGGATACTTTATCAATTTATCTATTAAAAGCCTAACTCAAGAATGTTGAGAATAGTATTTTATTATTAAAAATAAGGAATAATAATAATATATATTTACAGTAACACTCTATAAAAAATGCAATAGATATTTAATATTATTTTAAATTCAAGATAAAATACATACAACTCAAAATATGATTCTCTTTTAAACTCATATCAAAAAAGTACTATAATTCTATTTATTAGGATTTACAAAAGATTTATATTTTGGAGAATAGAAAAACAAGAAATAAAATATATAGTAAATGATTAAGTACAAAATTTGGTTGGATAGCTAATTATTATTTGAGAATTTAAATAGATTTTTGTTAAGAGTTTATTTATGTTGTTGATTTGCTTAAAAGTTTAGTTAATTAGTTGGTAAGTAAATGTATTTTTATGAAGGTGTTTATGTTAATTAGTTATATATTTTGTAATAATACCTCTAAATTTGCTAATAGTCTTTCACAATGTATCTAATAGTTATAAATGATATTTTTAAAGAATAAATGCATACTCTAAAAAAAATTACATACATTCTGAATTTGCTGTCTCGCTGTGAATAAGAGTTTTTAGTTTTTTAGGAGCTTTATGAGGAGAAAAAATAGAGGAAATGAGCATTATCGGTACTGTAGCACCAAACAAGAATATAAAAATAGAAAGAATACAGCTTTATAATTTAAAAAAAATAATTATGAGAAAACTATTTTAAATAATAAATTATTTTAAGTTACCCTGAAAAGTTTGTGTTTTCTTTTGATTCTTCATCAAAACAGTGTATATCCTGTAAAGCACCAGCAGCTCCACATATATTAAATATTACTCTCAATAAACATGCTATTACAAGAATAATAATAGAAGTTTTAACCTTTTTAATACAAAAGACAAGCTTAAATATTGTTTTTGATAATTTTTTGCTGAATATTTATTCTAAGAAAGAAAAATATGTTTATTCAATAACGATTTTCTCCCTTGGTAATAAGTAATTTATTAAAAGTATAATTATATATTTACATGGCGCTTGAAGGTGTTTGATAAATCATATATTGCTTCTACATCCCTCCAAAATTAGAAACAGCTTATAATAAATATAAGCTCTATTGCTAATGTCAATGAAGAAACTACATAAAATCTTTTGTTATTTTATAAAATTAATTTAATTATTTATTTATTTCTTCAAGGAAATAAAAAATGTAATTACGTGATATCAACTTTGAAGAATAGAAGCAAAATACTAAGAGGACCCAAAACATATAATATTAATACAAAAACTTTCTAAAAGTAGTACAAGTACTTCAAATAGGTGTAGTATCTCGAGTGTATTAGTACATCCATCCTATTTTCATATAAATTATTATAGAGGATTTAGTCAATCCAGTAGTGGATACAGTCTACAATAACAGTACCATATAAATTTTAAATTCAATACGTATTAAAATTTAACAAATAAATGCTATTAAGTGATAGCAAATTTTTTGGGATAAGTAGAAACATTCTAATTTTTGCTTATAAAAATTGTTAAAAAATATCATAAAAATAATACTTGATTCTCCCACATTAAAAATAATTATCTAGTTATACAATGACTATAACCAAAATACGTAACAAATTATACTCACTATGAAGCGTAATAATTAAATCATACCAGTGAAGAGAAGATTGACCTATGATACTAAGCAATATTATAATTGAAAAAACCCATAGAGCTATATAAATTTCTTAGAAGTCTTCAATATCAGAAATAGACTTTTCCTTTAAAGTGAATGAATAAGCTTCAGCTACTATCATCGTAATAAGTTGCACTGAATAATTAATTAATTATGGATTTATT
Source organism: Tetrahymena malaccensis 436 (assembly GCA_000231845.2). NCBI lineage: Eukaryota > Ciliophora > Oligohymenophorea > Hymenostomatida > Tetrahymenidae > Tetrahymena > Tetrahymena malaccensis. The sequence goes on from JH719956.1 coordinate 816,288, forward strand.
AATATATTATTTTCACAAAAAATAGCTGCAAATTCTTAAATAATATGCTCTTTTTCTTAAAATGGGAAAATAAAAAATATTCAATTCAATTTTTAATTTTACCTAGCAGCAAACTAAGACAAGCAACGTTAGTCATAAATAATTTGTTTTTCCAAGATGTTTTGTTTACTCGTTACCATTTAAGGATATTATTCAGTTTAAAGCACACATAAAAAATAGCTGCTACTTGAAATATTAAAGCTATTAGCCAAGTGATTTACTCACTTAACCTTGTGATATCTAAATCTCCTAGTTATCTATAGCAATTTTTACTTGGACTTTCAAAAATGTTAGCACTAATTTTAACTAAAAAGCTCATAATTTATGCTAGAATTAAAATAAAATCTAGTTAGTTAAGTCTATTTATTTTCTTGCCTTTGTTGTTGAAATATCTAATTAACTTCAAATTTAATCAGTTCAAAATCTTTTATAATCCAATTCAAACCACTAATCGTATTTGTTTTGTTAATATAAAAAACAAAAAACTTCTAAAAATTATCAAAAAAATTAAGCATTATTTTCTTAAATTGTTCCATTTCGAAATATTCAAAAATGTAAATTTTACGATAGTGAGAGAGGAAGCATTCAATAAATATTTTATTCACGTAATAGATGGATTTTTTAAGTTAAAAGTAAAGTAGAATGAAGGAAAATAAGTTTTATCTTTGCTTAAAATCTCTTATAAATTAATAAAAGAATTATAATAATAACTAAATTTCTACTAAAAAATAGATAAATAAATTATAAAAAGCTGCATTTATCTTTTTTACTAATCAAAATAAAATAAAAAAGTAAATGAATAGGATTATTATCAATACCCCGATTGGAAAACACTTACATTTAAAATAGTTTTCTCAAAGATTTTTATGAGCAATAATTGAAAGGAAATAAATATATTAATAATAAAAGTGATGAAAACATTTTTTAGTTTAAATAATAATCACTAAAAATAGAATAAAAATATAATAAATTATTATTTATTATTTCAATTTTAGATTTTTCCAAAAATTCTAATTTCTGTTCTGCATAACTAAAATTATGTATAAAGTATCAAACTAAATTGAACAATTATAATTAATATAGAATTAATTTGTACTTAGATGCCCAAGAAAATTATTATCATAACTCCTCTAATTTGAAACATGATAAAAAATAAGAATCCTCCATAAAATTCTAAATTTAAAGCTTTAATTTTATGGTATTATGAGAAGGTCTTTATATTAGATTAAATGAAAATTAACAGTGTATAACAATTTTTTTAGTTAAGATAATTCGGTTGCATATGTATCTTGAATGAATTTAAGTTGAAACTAATTTAAAAAATGCATATGTTTTATTTATAATATTTCTAATAATAGAAATTAATGAAATGAATTTAAAATTTATAATAATAATAAAAATATTTATTAATTAATTAAGATAATAAATATATCAGAAGTTAAGATATTTTCTGGAATTAAAAGAAAGTTTTTTGAAGATATTGGATATGATTTTCTTTTGATTGAGTAGATTTGATTTAAAAATAATAGAGAGTAAATATACAAATAGCATTTTAAGAAAATAAGTTTAATTATTAAGAAGGAATGGTAACATATTATATATGAACAATATAACTAATAATATATTTATTTATAGATTTATTAATGAATGAATGAGTGGATTAGATTAGATTAGTTTGCAATTTTTATAGAGTGCTCTTTTTTTTTTATAAATATCTATTATTAAATTAACTATTTCAATGTTGGTTGTTAAATACTTAAACATTGATCAGCTTTATCACTTTTTATTTTAATTTTATTACTGCTAGCTAGGTTATGGTTAACTTAAATCAAAATCTTTGTTTTTTAATCCTATTTTTTGAAGAACTCTGTTTTAATTTTCTTAGATTATAGTCTTACAGCTCATGTACCATTAGTTTTTTGGATCTAATTTACCAGTTAAATAAAACTTCTAAACTATACTTTAAGAAGAGCAAATCTTCACATATTTTTCAAGCTAATCATCCTACATACTTTCGCAACTATTGCTAGCATTCTATAAATCTTTTAGGCTGCAATCTATATCCATTATGAAATTTCTATCTATTTATTTTAATATCTACTTTTTAATTTTAAGAATCTTATATGCTTATTTAACTTTCTGCTAGCTATGCTTATTAATAAATACTGATAATTGTTTAATTATTGACTCTTAAAAGCCTTCACACTCCAAACAATATATACTTATGATTTTTAACTACAAATATAATACATGCATCGAATAATTTTATTAATCCATATATTTGTTTTTGGTTAAGTAATAAAATAGTAAAATATTTTTTTATCACAGATTTCATAAACTTTGGTATTTATTTTATAATATAATTATTCTAAAAAACAATATTATTAATAAATTTATTAAAAATAAAAGATCTAAGACATTAGTTTTACTAAATTTTAATGTTTATTTTATATTAAAAATATGATTATATTTATGTACTTAACATAGAATATATAAGCTTAAGCAATTATATTTATTTTTAATTTTCAATTATTTCATTTAGGCGAACTTCTTTATCGTACATTAGCTCTCTAAGTTAGATATTTGTAGCAAAAGCATAGGAATATTTTCTTAAAAAATTATTTTTCCAGCCTCATAAACTTGCTTAGAGTATTTCTTTGCTAAAGGTTAATAACATATTAAGCATCCTAAGTGGTTTGAAGATAAATTATTATTATTGATTCAACTAATAGTATTCATAATATAAAATCCACTAGTGAATTTCTAAAAGATAAAAAATCAATTGCTTAATTAATTAAGAAAATATTTTATATTATTTTGACTTTAAATTACAAATTTTGATTTTTATTAAATAACCAAAAAATTATTAAAATAATTTGCAAAATTAGTTTGATATAAATTAAAGGCCAATAATTCCTCCTAATGAAAGCTTTACAAAATCAAAAAAACAAATTTTAATTTAAAATAATTTAATTTTATTATTTTATTTTAATTTAATTTCTATATTGCTTAATTAATAATATTTTATTCTTTTTAAAAAATTTTCAAAATAATTAAAAGAGCATTAAAGAGATAATCAAAATAATGCAATATTATCAAAGATGTTGTTAAATTAAGATTTATAATCGAAATATGGTATTTTATAAACAATTATTTTAAATGAGTGTTCATAAAACTTGAAAATTTTATATTTATTTATCTAAACAATAATATTTAAATTTATTTTTTAATTGTAAGATTTTATTTTTTTGTAAAAAATTTTTATTTTATGTTTTTTAAATAAATTTTATGAATTTTTAAGACACAAAGACTAAAGATAAATTGAATTTCAACTATTTTTGATGACGAAATCTTTAAATGAAATAATTTGTATCTTACTTTGAAGATTTGCTTTAGAATATATTTAAGAACATGACGAAATGTTTGAATGACAGTATTTGCATATTAGAATATAAAAGATTATAAAAACAATAGCGAATATTATAATATTAGTTTTAAGCAATAGCTATTAAAAATTAGGGGAGAAAACAAGCATGCTTTTTCCAAATTAGTTATTATTTGAGAATGCATTACAATAAAATTAGCAATAAATATTTAAATTACTGTTAAAAAGTAGCAAATATAGCTAAAATAATACAGCCTCTCTTAGCTTAAATTCATGAATCTCGATAAATACAACAAATAGTTTAAATAGCCAATTTTAAGATTAATCTAATAGATATTTAGAATATATTAATATTGTCTATATTACTTATACCAATTTATCTATTTGATTAAATATAATTTACTTATTATCAAACTACTTTACAAAGATATTCTTAAAAATCTCTTTGCTTATTTTTCTTGTTTGCCTTAATGTTACTTAATTTTCGTATAAAATTCTTTAATAAATAAAAACATATTAAATTTGTTACATTTATTTTTATTTATTTTTCTGAATTTTCAAAAAGGGGGAGGAAATCGCTTTTGATTTCAAAATAGTGGAAAATATCCAACAAGGTATGATGGAGATGAAAAATTTTAAATTAAATGGCTAAGGATGCAGTTTAGAAGTAAATCAAAATAATTTTTTGACAATTGTTATTATAACGAATTTACATGATATTATTAATTAATGACTTATTATTGAAAATATTGGTAGAATTACGTAAAAGCTGTTTGAATTAGGTTTTGAATTTAAAATGTTTACGTAATATTGCAATAAGTAAAAATTAGATTAATTAAGAGAAGTAGATGCTTCTGTTAGATGTTTTGATGCGTAATTGCTAGAAGAAAAAATATTAATTAATTATCTAAGAATTTTCATTAAAAAATATACTAATAACCAGTTCTAGTTTATTTGTTTAAATAAATCTCGTCTGATTTTTTGATTGACTTTTTGCCTGATTGACTTGCTATTTGATAAGAACCAAAACATTAAATTAAATCTGCATATTTAAGTTCTAAAAGAAAGCTTGCATATTTTATTATAATAAATAAATTAGTACAAAGATATAAGATATAGATAAATTACTGAGATCATTCCTATAAATAGTAAACAGAAACTAAATAAAATAAAATAAATGATATAAAATATTAAGAGTATACAAAGAGTAATATTTAGTCATTAAAAGCAAATATTTTGCCTGTCGTCTTAGTTCAATAAAAAATTTAATCATCAAAAAATTAACACTTAACATATTAAAAGTCAAACCAAGTCTAATTAACAAGCCAAGCAATACAACTTCAAACCCTATTAATTAAAAATGGATACAAGCAAGTTAAAAATTACATTCATCGGTGCAGGTAAAATGGCTACTGCTATTGCAGGAGGTCTCGTTAAGAGCGGAAAGTATACCCCAAACCAATTCACTGCCACCGATAAGAGTGAAGCTTCAAGAGAGCACTTTATTGAAAAGTCCTAAGTCACTAACATTATTCAAGACAATATTTAAGCTTCTAAATTCAGTGATGTTATTATCTTAGCTGTCAAGCCCCAACAAATTGAAGAAGTATGCAAAGAAATAGCTGAAGTTTGTCATGACAAATTAATTATTTCTATTGCAGCAGGCACTAAATTGGAAACCTTCTACAAGCTATTTGGTCATAAGAGAATTATTAGAGTTATGCCAAACACTCCTATGATGGTTGGTATTGGAGCTTCTGCATTCTCAATGGGTGAATAATGCAAAGAAACAGATAAAGATATTTGTTTGAGCATTTTCTCTCCAGTTGGTAAAATTCACCAAGTTGAAGAGCGCCACATGGATGCTGTTACCGCTGTTAGTGGAAGTGGTCCCGCCTATGTTTTCTAATTTATTAAAGCTCTTGCAGATGCTGGTGTTTAATAAGGCTTACAACCCGAAGTCTCCTTGGATTTAGCAGCTTAAACTGTTCTTGGAGCTGCTATGATGGTCAGCTTAAACCAAGGTACTCCTGAAGAATTGACTAAGGCCGTTACCTCTCCTAATGGTACAACCTATGCTGCTCTTTGCTGCATGGAATAATTATAATTCAAAGAAACAATCTACAAATTCGTAGAAGCTGCTGCTAACAGATCTATTGAACTTGGTGGCGGAAAACCTAAATAAGCATGAAACAAAAAAACACTTGTATATTAAATAATTATATTATAAAATATTTATTATTTTAAATTGTATATATACTAGTTTCCTTAATATAATTATTTCAATACATTATTCAAATTCTCAAAATTTTAAAAACCAATTTTACTAATTTGGCAACTTAAGATCAAATTAAATTTTATGCAGTTAGTAGATAAATTTCTCAAAAATCTATTTATTCTACATAAAAATATACACAAAAATAAAATGAAAGTTTCAACTGTTAACTTTGTTCATTTAATCAAGGTTTTATTGAAAAGTTATTTTAATGAAATTTACTTTTTTATTTGGTTTTAAAAAATAAATAAATTCGGTCAGCAAAATATCAAATAAAATAAAAAAATAGCTTTTATTTTAATTAAAAAACATGTCGTTGTTGTAATACTTTACTTCTAGTATATAGCTTTACATTTGTGGTAATATTAACAATATATTTTTTTCATTACAAATTAGTTAATACTCTGTCTAATTAACTCTCCACTTTTAAACCTTAAAAATAAATTTATAAACAATCTTTCATTATTACATAATATCTAAAAAACAAAAAAAGTAAATACATTTCTTTATTTGGATGACATTTATTCCTCTCAATATTGTTTAATTACTCGAAACTATTTTTATTAATTTGGTGTTATTGATTTAATATTTGAAACCCATGAATTATTATTTATAATTATTAAATTTAGAGTTAAATACATTTATTTATTTAAATAAATACATTCTTTCTGCCTAGCTTATTAATTTTTCAAACATATTTTTTTGAGATAAAATTTATAAACATATTTATTATTTTTTAATTTATGAAATGTAAAAAATAAATTCATACTAAATGAGATTTGCTAATTATTAAAATAGTAATTAAATTTATTTAAATCTACACATTTATTCAAATTTCTTTCCTTAAAATTATTATTATTATAATCTAAATTTAATAAAAATTTGTTAATTTATGTCTATTTATTTATCTAACCTGATAAGTCTAAAATATAAATTTATAGCGATTAGAATAATAATATAAATACAATAAAAGAATATATAATTTAAATGTTTATTTCAACATATTGATTTAGTTTTTTTTATCATTTATAGAAAGAAAGTAAAGTTAAAAAAAATTAAAAAAATTAAGTTTTGATGTTTTTACAAGAATATTTCTTCTTTATTTAAAACAATTTTAGTTATCTAATGTTATTTAAAATAATTTATTGATATATGAAAATTTTTTAATGTATTTTTAAGCTATTTATTTCAAATAAAAACTCAATGATTTTGAGCATATTAATTTTATATTAAGAAGAGTTTATTCGCATAATAAATAACTTACTTATCTATTTATCTTTTGTATAATTTTATAAAAAGCTATGTTTTTAAATTTAAATATTCATTTCAAAGAAAAAATTATTTCATTATTATTATTAATCGGAGTAGATATGAATTGCCTTAAAAAAATTAAACTTACTTTTATTTGTATCTTTTTTTCAGTTTATATTGTTTGAAATATATTTATAAATTAATAAAATTACATATAAATATTTAAGTTTACTTTGAAATATCCTTATAATTGCGAAATGGAATTAAATGTCAGTTAAAAAAATAGTATACCTTAATTATTTTATACTTAAATAAATAGTTTTAATTAAATTACAATGAAGTCTTAATGAAATATTGAATAAAAAATGTCTCATTTACGACCTTTAAAATTGAAGTTTTTCGTTTCTTTCGTTCAATTTTATAAACATAGAAAATTATTTAATGAAATATTATGAGATATTTTAATTTGTTCACCCACCATTAAATATTTTAAAAATAAATTAAATTGGCAATATTGGTGAGTATATGTTTTGGATTTTTAGTTTTGAAAACCTTAATTTTAATATTGATTTCTAAGTAAATTTTTCATTGATATATCAAAAATATTTTTGAAACAAAAATAAATGAGAACAAAAAACAAAAGTAAAAATCTTAAAATTAGCCAAATGTTTTATAAAACAAAGATCTCCAAGTATTTAATTAAAAGGGTTACAAAGAGTTTTTATATAGTAATTGTAAGCATTCTAAATTTAAAGATGTAAAAAACAGATTTTACTTGTTCATATTTTGGAGCTATTATTTAAATTTTTTCAATGAATATTTAATTACTTTTTGACTCTAAATATTAAATTAATTTAAGATTAATAAATAGTTTTTGGTATTTCATCTTTTTTTTGCTGACACAAGAATTTAATAATTACATAATTGAAGATATAAATATTTTTTGATGATTTAAAATACACTTATCTTTTTTATCCTAACTTAGATAGATTCAGTAATAATATTTTAAATAAAAAAGGAGTAAAGTAGAAACACAGCAAAATATATACTTTGCCAACATATAATCTTAAATCTCCTAGCAAATTTTGATCCAATATCAAAAAATAGAAATTGACTGCACATAGCTTTATAATTTGCATTTTGAATTCTTTTTCTTCTTAAGTAGAATAAAAGAATATTACTACATTATTGAGATTTATGAGTAGCAACACTTCATCTTTCAATCTTTTAGAGGAAGGTATGAATAAAAACAAGCCAAATAAATTCAGGATGGAATAAAATACCATTTTTTATTTTCAAGTCCTTTTCAAAATTTTTATAAATTTATAATTTATTTCGTAAAAAAATTGATGCAATATTGTCTAATTTTTTTTAATATTTCCAATTGCTACATGTAAACAGCTTCATATAATTTCGTTTTAAAATATAAAAGTAGAATTAAATGATCAAAAGAAGCTTAGATTCTCTCAAAAGATGAACATCGCATTATTAGGTAATTCAGGTAAGTATTTTTATTTAAGATGAAGTATATGTAAATTGTTAGTAAATTGCATTATTTGCCTTTTTTGAATTGAAACAAGCTCTTATATACTCTTATAATATTATTAAATTAAAAGGAGTAGGGAAAACATGCATCATATAGTAATATTGCAAAAATGAGTTCAGAGATGGTACAGCTATGACATGTTGTATCGATTTTGCTAAAAAACAATTTGAAGATTTCATATTATGCGTTTTTGATACAGTATATAATTTTATTGATCTCTTTTAAAATAATTTAAATCATCTTTAAAAAAAAGGCTGGAAGTGAGAGGTACAGAGGTCTTGCTCCAAGCTACTTAAAAAAGTAATAAAAACTTTTTTAATTTTGAAGGTATTTATTTTATGAAAAAGAAATATCGAAAAAATAAATATCATAAATTTATGAGTAAGCTGTAGAATTTACAAATGATTGATTTATCTTTAAATCTCCTATAAAAAGCTACTTTAAATTGATTTCAAAGCATTTAATACTTGAATAGCTTTTTGTAAATTTTTGTATTTAAAAAGCTAGCATGCTGTGATTATAGTTTATGATGTTACAGATCCAAAATCAAAAGCTGATATAATTAAATGGAAGAATATAGTTGAGTCCTATTCTTCAAATATTCCAATAATTATTATTGGAAATAAAGTTGATTTGATTTCAAAGTAAATTCACGATTTATAATAAAAGCTGCCTTTAATTATTTATTTTTTTTAAATACATAAATTAGTGAAGAACTAAAGAAAATGCAACTAGAACCAAGCCCTTATACTTATAATAAGACATTTTTTACTTCTGCACTACTAAACCAAGGTTTAGACGATGCATTCAACTTCATCATAAATCAAGCTAAAAATAAATTAAATCAAAGTTTGATTTGTTCTCCTAAAAAATTCAATTAAAATGTTCAAAAAGATGAAAAACAGAACTTAAAAGTTAAAAATAACTGCGGATGTTGACAAAATATCATCTAGAATTTTACAAATGTATATTAAATTTATTATTTATTTCAAATGTCTTAAAGGAATTTCACTCACTCACTCATCCAACCAATATCATCATAATATAAATACAAAAACAGTAACTATGTAAACAAAAATAATAAAAGAATTCTGGTTGTTCAAAAGAAGAACAGTCGTATAATATTTATCAATTATAATTATATTAATTGTATAGAGCTAAAAATAAGTATTCTCCTTTTATATTGTATTTTGTAACAAAATAAAAAAGTTAAGCAATATATTCAAAAAAACCTCTGATCTCATTTCTATTCTTATAATAGTTAATTTATAAAAAAGGTAATTGATTTAAAAAATCTTAAATAAAATTATTTTTTTCTGTTAAAATAACATAAAAAATCACTTTAAAAAATTTACTTGTAATTAATTTAAAAGAAAAATAAAAAAAATCCGAACTCCCGGGTTCGAACCGGGGACCACCGGATGACTACTAACTTTACAGTCCGATGCTCTTCCAACTGAGCTAAGTTCGGTTCGTTAAAATACTAATTTTTTGAAAAGCGATATAGATTGATTTGTAGTGAAAAATGATTAAATATAAATATTACAATTTTATTTAATGCAATGTAATAACATAATTACCTCCAAAAATATTTAATAAAATCAAAAATAACATTTTAAATAAGAAAAATTAATTTATTTTTATTCGAATACAATTAAATGCTTTTACTTATTTAAAATCTACAAATATGTAAATAACTTATCTTTTTTGAAGCAGGTGTTATTTATTTATGGATATCCATAATTCATAAAATCTGTTGTTATAGATGATATTTACTTAAATAATTTTAGTAAATTGAAATAAGGAATAAAAACCTTAAATTTATGTTTTGGTTTTGGTTTTGAAAAATTAGCATTTATTAAAAAATAGAATTTGATTTTAAGAATAACTTATTTCAATGAAGTAAAATGGTTTTAAAATTGAAGAGTAAAATAATGATTTTTTAATATTTAGTTTGAAGAATAAGACAGAATAATTAGACACTATTTACATTTTAGTTTTAATTAGTATATTTAGGTTATTGATTTATTTTTAAAAAAAACCTATTTATGTAATTGTTTTATTTGAAAGAGATGAAAAAATTGCATTTTATTAGTTGTTCATGTTTATTGGCTATCTTCGATTTATTAAATAGCCATTCTTCTTTTATAAACACGCACCCATTTTGGCTGCTATGAAATAAAATAGTACAAAAAAGTTATCACTACTAGGATCAAATGCTCTAAACAAAACATTGAAATGTAAACTTGATTCCATAAATTTATAGATTCTTAGGATTCTTACACATTTAAGTTAGTATTTGGGTTATTTATATCAGAATCATAACACATTTGAGAGTGTTCCTCTTAAACTTAAAGATCATATATATTATAGTAATCAAAGCAAAGGAAGGCCACATTAGTAAATATGCAGAAAATAGAAATCAAAAATATAACTTTATTCCATGCATTTATGCCCTGAACTTTGAAAGGCATTGGACGGCGATACAATCTGTTACTAAGCTTGAATTTATCACTAGATCTTTCAAGAATATTGAATAAGTAAGAAAAAAATGATGCTAGAGGATTTACTGCTGCAAAAAGAGTTATAAACGCTATTTGAGCCACAACCTATTAAAATAATTATTATTTTATTAAATTGAAACCAAACATTTAAAAAATTAATTTTAGATTAAAATATCTTAATGGTAAAATTATAAACTTTCCTAAGTACCTCAATATAGTCATCGAAATCGTCGTAGAAAAGCATTTCAACTTCCCTAATGCTATCTGCGTAGAGCTAATTTAATTCTTCGTTTTTTTTGATTGTATTATCGTCATCTTCTATATTAGTTTCCTTTTGTTTTTTCATAGAAATAAATTTTTTCATAACCCAGGGTATAACAGATTCAGTGGCTACTTTTCTAACTTCATCAAGTAAGAATAGAGAACCCAAAAGACTTTAAAGAGAGTTGATATCTCTTGTAATGAAAGCAATAAAGAAGAAATGAGTAAATCTATTAATTAAGTCAAAAATAAAACGCTTAATAACAAGAGAGGAGTTGAAATCGTTATTTGTTCTGTGATTTTCTCTTTAAGTAGATTTAGTACTGATTGTGTTGTAAAACTCATTTATTTTCAATATAAATACTATCATAATTACATTAAAAATTGTTTCCTTTAATGGTAATTTTGCTAAAATCCCACCCTCTTCTGTCAAAGAGGCAATTAAATTTATGTAAAATATCTGATTCTTATGAATAAGTCCATTCAAGTTAAATATAACCACTTTAAGTAAGAAGGCTATTACTAACAAAGGAAGACTTTCTATTGTGCTTAATATGTAAAAATATAAACGCTTAGATCTAGGGTAATATTCTTCTTCACACATTGTAGTTACTTTTATTCTTTTCTATCCTTTGAAATTCACATTCCTATTTTATTCAAATAAGCCAATTAATTAAGCAAACAAAAATATGATTAAAGCATTTCAGTTATTTTTATTAAAAAATAAATATAAAAAATTAAATTTAAAAATATTTCAATTATTTAAAAACTTTTTATTGCATTTTTACTTATTAAAATCTTTATTAAATTTAAGATAAATTTGATTTTAATTTAATGAAATTCATTATTATTTATTTGCTGCTAGTAAAAATGTAAACAAAAAATTCAATTTCAAAATAATTTAATTAAAAATTTGAATAAAACATATTTTTTTTCATCTTTATTTGTTGATTGCTAAAAATCGAATTTAATTTAAGAAAATATTAATAATTTCAGCTGAGATAATAAATTATTTAGATTTCATGTTTGGACAAATAAATATAAAAAAGACTAAGCATTATTTGTTTATTTAAATAACCAATTAAAGTCTTATGACAAATCAGGTTTAAAAATAAAATATAATGCTTGAATTAGCTAACAACTATAAAAAAAGTTAACTTCTAATTAATAAAAAATTTAAATTTTAATAATAAGTATTGAAATTATCTTCAATAGAAATTAATTTTTCAAAAATTAGGTTGGAATGCGTTATACAATAATACTGGCAAGATTTTTCTTTAAATTAAATTTTGTAACGATTCGAAATTCAGGAGGAAAAAAATAATTCTTGAAATAATGAATGAATAACTTTACCTATCCTCTTTGTAAATCTTTTTGCCAAAAACACCCCACTTAACTTGCAACTCTGATTCATATCTTTTCCAGTAAATATAGAACAAAGAGCTCCATATACAGATAAAAACTGTATAGAAAAAGTAGAAGTAAAGATATTATTTTGGGAAAAACTTATTAGATAATGCATATGTAATCAGCCCTAGTATTGCTGGGTAGAGTAGCCACTTTTGATAGAAATCTAGAAACTCGAAATAACTAGATATGTTCTCTCCATAATAATCTTCTATTGATTGGATCGAATCGCTTATAGCTGCATTCTTTTCATGCAGAGGGATTATTTCTGTTATCAACTGCTATTCTTACAAAAACTCTAAAAATCTCAAATCTTTAATTCTAATTTTATTCATGTAGGAATAAGTTATTCGAAGCCTTTCTGCAGGAGTAAAAATTCCTAAACCTCTTTTGGACATTATAACGTTACCATCTTTATCTAAATCGTAGAGCATTTCTGTTTTTATTACATTCAATTTCTCATACTGCTAAATTCTAGGATCTATTTTTTCTAATAGCTTATTCTATTCTTCTTTACTTATTTTTTTATCGAAGATTTTAGCCACTCCATTCACCTAAGTGGAATTTCCATTTTAATTAGGTTTTACTTTGTTCTATCTATTTGTAAGCAGCTCAAAAGTTTCTTGCTGATTTTATTAAAGTGCATTTTGTTAGAAAGCATTTGTTTCTTTATTTGTCTTTTCCAATTTCGCAAGCAAACTTCTTTGTGTGGGAGAAGAAGAATCAAATCTAAAATATTACTATTTTGAAGGGACTTTATCTTTTTTATCCTAAAAAGTGGCTTAGCTTTAAGCTAAACTTCCTCTATTGTAATTACTGCTTAGTTCCTCAGAGTCATCCATAGGATTCTTGATATTATCCAGAATGTTATCTATTCTTAAATATTCTGATTTTTAAGAATCAGGACTATTGATCTCTATGTTATACTGATTTTATGCTTTTATTAACATTTGCTCGTTTGCTTGTATTTATGTCTTAGATAGCTTGTAATTTTTTCTGATTTAAAGCTCTTAAGCTTCTGAGAAGACTGTCAATATGTTTGAAAGCTCTACAAAAAGAATGTTCTTCTTTCTATCTAAAGATTATGTTTATAAAACCTTCAATCCATACATGCTAAACTATTTAGATATTGTTGATATTTATATTTGCGAAAGCTCGCTGTTGAGAACTAGGGCAAACTGAGGGCCATCTTCAAATCTTTCCTAATTAACTACAGTTTATTTTTTTGGGCTTCTTGGTCTAAACATGCTAAATCTAACTATTTATTTTTCTCTATTTTCTTTCTTAAAATTTATATTTTCTAAAAAGCTAATTTTTTAATTTATGGAAATCTAAACAAACAAATATTTTCTACTTTAATTAGATATTACTTTGATTTTTAAAGAAAATTAATAGAACTTGAATTAAAAAAATACTTATGAATAATAAAATTTGATATATTTATGAGAAATTTTAATTCAATATCTTTATTGGTAATAAACAACGTTTATAATTCTATAATTTGTTATATTTTAATAGTGCTTACAAAATTATATCTCTCAAACAGTAAAAATGTTAGCATATACATTAAAAACTAAAATAAATATTTAAAAACTACTATCAAGGATTCGTGTGCCATTAAAAAATATTAGATACACAAGCATTATTTTAATATTTCAACTATCTTTGTAATATTTTTTAATGGAATTTAAGTATTTTAATTCAAATAGTTTTTTTTGTAATAAATTTTAGAGATTATCTGAAAGTTAAAGTAAATATTTTGAATATAAATTCATGAAAAAGGAATCTGAAAAGTCAAGAAATGTTAAGCAATTCTATAAATATTTCAAATATCTTTATTAAATTTTAAAAATAATTAAAATAACTTATTAAATATAAAAGTATTTCCTCCAAATATATTTTAAAACTATGTAATCTAAGATGACTCTATTAATAATGTTTATTTAAATTAATTAATAAAATAAATTTTATTTAAAATTAAATATAGAATTTTCAAATAAAAAGACTCAAAAAACTATTAAAATTATAATTAAAATAAAATTATTTCATTTAAATTAAAAACAAAATTTTAAATTTACAATTTAATCTCAATTTTCAAAAAACTTTTTTGTTGAAATATGATTTGTTTAGATAATAAATTTCTTAATTATTAAATAAGTATTTTGTATTAGAAAGAGAACTAGTAAATAATTAGGGAAATAATTAATTAATATACAATTTATTAAAGATTGTTTCTATTTCTAATTAAAACCAATCAATCAATATCTATCATTATGATAAATAAGATTGTACCTAGCAATCTAAATAAAAAAAAATAAAATCTCTTAGATTTTGAAAATTTTGAGGGTATTCTAACTTAGAAAATTGATTTAAATCAAATTAGTAAAGGAGAAAAACTAGTTCCATCTAATACTATAGGTAGTGCATGGAGCGGGATAAATTAAAAGCTTTGTAATATACCATTATTCTACTATGGCACATAGAATGGAATTATAGTTAGATTTAGTATCGAAAAATTAAAGTAAAATACAACAATAGAAGAAGATGCGTAGAATAGTTTAGATTTATAATCTAGCAATTAGCAATAAATAGATGGCCTCTAAGTCATAAGATAGCTCAGGCATGAGATAACCAGAAAACAAAAATTTAAAATAAAAAACTTTATTTTTTAGGATAATAAATAATTAAATAAGTATGATCATGTATTAAATATTAAGGCATTTTAAGCTTTTCAATAAAATTAACCCTGCTATCAGGTAGGCTAAGTGAATAATTGCGTTATTTTAAGTGGTAAAGAACAAAATTAATTTCAGTTGAAAATTTTAGATGAAAATTTGAATCTAATTTAAACATTATAAAATTAAATTGCTACTCAGCATTTTACTCGTTCTTCAAATAATATTTTGATTTTCAGGAACACGAATTCATATGAGGAATGTTCTCAAATACTTTTCGGTAAAATTATTGACCAAAAGCTGAAACTTTTAGGAAAATAAATTAAATTTGAAGTCAGAACATTATTTCCTACAACAATACTTGCTGACGGAGATTTTCTATTTGTTGGGCTTTACCAAAAAAAGGTTTATGTTTACAGTATCAGAAAAAGAA
Organism: Tetrahymena malaccensis 436; assembly: GCA_000231845.2. Lineage (NCBI taxonomy): Eukaryota > Ciliophora > Oligohymenophorea > Hymenostomatida > Tetrahymenidae > Tetrahymena > Tetrahymena malaccensis. The sequence goes on from JH719956.1 coordinate 832,064, forward strand.
AATTAATAAAATTGATAAATCCAAATATTGACACATATCCTAAAAAAATAATATACAACAATAATTTGGAAATGTTAGTAGTAATATCATTAGAGGATTAAATTTCCTTTATAAATTTATTAAGTGGCGAAGTAATCATTTAGCACACTTTAAAAGAAATATTTAAAAAATAAAATATTTAATTTTCTCAAAAATTTGAAATATTTCTCTTCAACTTTGTAAACGATGATGTTGTTTTAATTGGAGGATCTTTTAATTATTTGTTTTTTTTCGAGTGGAAAACTGGTAAAATATTAATGTAGTATGTTGATTCTGCTAATTTTGTAGGGGCTATTTTCTATAAGAATTTTATATATCTGACTCATGAAAAGAGTGGTTTTATTTCAATTATCTAATGATTTATTACAGGAAATATATATTAAAATGTCTTCATTTTATTAACAAAATTAATCCTAATTAAAACCATTCAAATAATTGTTTAAAAAATTAACAAATAGCTCATTTTTTTAACACAGAATTAAATTTCTTAACTTCTTACTGTTCGAAATTAGAGCAAAGTATTTTTATGAAATTGAATTTTATTATTGTAATTTGTTTTTTTATGTCATAGAACTAATTTATGCTAATAAAAACACTTTTAATACTTTTATTTTGTCAACATTTTCATAGTTCTTAACTTTCTTCAAATTTATAATTTACCAGTTGTATGTTTTTTTTCATTTATTTTTCAAGTAAAATTCTAAATTCAACCATTTTTATGAAATCTTTTTAAATTTTTATATTTAGATTTTATTTTTAAGTAAATTTTATTTGATATTTTTTAAGCAAAACGTTTGCATCATTGTCTTAAAACCGTGAAAATATAAGATCACTTTAGTATTTTAATTTTAAATCACCTTAAATTACTAAATAGCATAGTTTTTGATATTCCTTTCCTACATTTCTCAATAAAGGTTGAAATTTAATCATATTAATCATTTATTTTGGTTGTTTATTTAAAGGATTTATAGTTGATAATACATATTAATGTAAAAAGATCATTATTTAGTTTAAAAAATAGATTTGTAAAAACTAAGTAAAAGAGGTTTGATATCGCCATTTAATATTTATTAAGTTAATTTTATTTAAAATTTTTACATCATTCAATTTATTTACCAAACAATAAAAAATATATTAACATTTCTCAATTTAAATCTTTTGATTTAAGGTAGATTATTAATTTAATTTATTTTTCATATTAGATTATTTTATTTAACAAATTCATTCTATTTATTTTTTATTTTTAATTTAGTATTTTTTTTCTAATTTCATATTTAGATTATTTCATTAAATGTATTTCAATAAAAACTCTTTTTTATTTTGTTAAATCTTTCATATTTGTTATTATAAATTATTTTGATAAATTAAAATATAAATTTATTGTTTAATTACATTTTTTTTTTCAAGAAAAAATCTTTTTTATCAATTTGTTTTTAATATTAAAAAAAATAGTTTGTTGTTTTAAGTAATCACTGATATTTTTGTAAAATATCAATATTCTATATTATTGGAATTAAATTTTAACATTTAAGCACTTATAAATAATTTTATTTTCGAGGTTTTTTTGAACTAAACTTACTTTAAAAGAACTTACTTTTTATATAAGAGAAGATAAAGATAATGGATTCATTTTCAATAAAATTTTTCAAATATGAAGTATAATATTAAATGCAGGTACTTGAAGAATAATCGTATTTAAATAGTATATCGAAAATTTATTTAATATAAAAATTTATAATAAATGAGATCAGTTCTACTTTGGATTTAGTGGTATTAAGATATTAAATATTTTAAAAATTCTTTAAAGAGTCTTTGATAATTATAAAAATTTCATAAAAATTATTTAAAAGAATTAATTGTTGATGGTGTGCTTTAAACATAAATAAACAAATAAGAAACCTTAGCTAAACCTTGAAACATTTTAATGCAAGCTTCTGTAAAAAGTAGAGTTAAATTAGGAAAAGCAAGAAAATAAGTCAAATCAAGATAGTGACTAAGCATTAAATATAGGATCAGCTTGGAGTGGTATTAACATTAGAAGTGATTAAAAACCCATTTACTTTTATGGAACTGAACATGGGTTTGCAGTAAAATTGAGTATTGAAGAAAAATAAAGTACTAAGAAGTAATATGAAATCTAAAATAATGTTTTTAAAATATTTGATTATGACATTGAGAAAAAATAGCAGAATGAAATAGAAAATTAAGTTGTCAAAGTTGATCAAAAGAAAAGTAATTTAAATGTTTAAATCCTAAAGCTTTATGAGAGCAACTATCCTTGTTTGTAAATAGGATAATTTAACAATAACAATGTAGCAGTTAGTACTAGGTATTAAGGATTTTATTAGCTACATATACTTAATTAAAGCTTAGAAAGAATATTTCTTATAGAAAACCCTTTCGCTGCCATTTAGTTTGCAAAATCAAAAAACAATGTAATTATCTTCAAAGAAAAAAATAGTTAAACTTCGTTTCTTCATTTTGCAAAAATAGAAAATAATAAATTTAAATATTATGGTAGATAAATACATCTGTAAGATTAAGTCACTTGTTTATATGTCTATGAAGATTATTTATTTATTGGAAAAAATAATAAGTAGTTATCTGTTTACAGTATTAAGTATAGAAAAATTATTAAGAATATTAACCCTGAAACGCAATTCAATATAAAAAGGATTGTTTATATACCTAAACACAAATTGATAGCAGTTGTTTCAACTTCAGATGAACTCTCTTTTATTGACTATATAACAGGAAAAGTCGTTTAATTGTATAGAATCTCTAATATTTTTTAGCAAGAACAATTAAATTGCTCAAGTAGTGTTTAAATCTTTTTGTTCAATTTTGTTAGCCCTGAAGTTGTATTAATTGGAGGATCTTTTCCATACTTGCTTTTTTTCGAGTGGCAATCAGGAAAAGTGATAAAAAAATACAATGACTAATCCTAATTCGTTGGGTCATTTATCCATAACAATCTCCTTTATTTGACCCATGAAAAAGTAAGTGATATTACAATCTTGTATTGATAAACCTCATAAAAAATTAATTAAAAATGCACTTTGTAAATTAAAAATTGGGAAATTTTACTTGTTTTAGTTTGTATTTCAGTGTTTGTTTTTTTTTGATAGTTTCCTCTTTATTTTTGATCAAATTAAATTAATTTGTTTAATTTCTGATCACAATCAGCGTTTTAGAAAAAAAATATATAAATATTCTTATTTTGTTAAAAATGTTCATTAAGTTAAAAATCAAAACAATAATTTAAATAAAACATAATCTGCTAATAAATATTTAAGATGAATTTTAATATGTTTTAAAAAATTAAATTATTTTAAAAGGTTAAAAGAAATTCTATATTTTATAAAACATAAAAATTTACAATAAAATAATTTCTAAGAGTATGTTTTTATTTATGATTTATCAAGAAAAATAGTGAGTAAAATTAATTTTAAGAATTGTATTAAATTGATAAATAAATAATTGCAATAAATTTAAATGGATAAAGAAACCTTTTAAAAAGAGGAAACAAATGATTCAAATACTTTTGATAAATAGGATATTCCTTTTCAAGGATCATTTAAAAGAGTTATTAGTAGCCCAATATATAATCTAACAGCTGGAATAGTCCATGACGAGTACAATAATGATTGTTATTGGGGAACTTAAGATGGGTTTTTGTTTATTTTTAGATATAATTAATATGAAAAAATGAAACTATAAAAGCAAGAAGATAACTTAAATGAATAAGATAATCTTAGTAAAATAGAATAAATAAAAAATTTAAATTAAAAAATAGAATTCCTTAGTATTCAAAATAGTGTAAATAGTTTAGGATAACTAAAAGGGAAAGATAGTCATTAAAGTGAATTTGATTAGGAATAACCATCAACCTCTACACAGTAAAATGACAAAAGCTCATCAAGCGATTTTTTAATTGTTAATGGAAAACTTAATCTTAATAGAAATATAATTCAAAAATAAGAGTTAAATAAGTTGAATGTACTTTAAAACGATTTAGAATTTCCTATTTGTGATTCTTAAAAAAATAAAAAATCTCAATTAGATTAAAATTGTAAGTAGGGAGATTAAAGTTTTGCCAATTTAAGTTAATAATAATAGTAATAATATGTAAAAAATTAATAGCAAGATGATAATGTATTTTAGAAATTTTAAGAATTGAATAAAATATAAAGCGATAAAATGAATTAATACAACTAAGAAGCAACGAATGTAGAAAATAATGAATAACACTAAAAAGATTAAGACATTTAATATGATATTTTATTAAAAAATGATTAATTTTTTAATACTTAGTATCAATTAACATAGTACATAAATATTTAATAGTCACTATAATAAAATAACTAAAAACAAAATAAAAGCTAGTTTAATGGTTAATCAAAGCCTAACAGATCATTTTAAATTGAAGATACTTGGTTAAATAAATACTGTCAAAAGATAAAAGTTAGTGATAAATAGGTATTTGAAATAGTTGCATTACAAAATGTAATATGCTTGTCGTTTTTTGGAAATTTCGTTATTGCAATTGAAAAGAAGACTTTTTAATAAATTTACAAATTGAAAGGAGATCCAATATTATATTAAGGGATTTCTTTTTTTTGCAAATCTAATCAAGATGAAATCATTGTAAGATAGGATAGCTTAAATGGTATAGATGTATGGAAAATAAATAATTTTAAATAACATAAGCCTGTTGTCAAAAAGCTTTTCTAAACTTCAACATCTTACCAAGATTAATTCCATGCTATGCTAGTGATAAAAAGTTAGTTAATGATTTATGGTAATAATCAAGGAACAATAAACATAATTAACCTATAATCGGGTAAAATTGTTCAAAATTTAAATAAAATATTTAAAAGTTAGATAATTAACCTATCAACAAGCAAAAAATCTAAAAAAAACCAATAAATCCTGATTGGAGCTGACTCTAAATGGAATTTTAAGATATTTTCATTACCTTATATGCAAACTATTACTCAATTTAATGTATTTAATTTGGGATTCACAATGCCTTCATTCCATCAACAACTAAACATAGTGAAAGTTTTAAATTCCGAAACTGTTTTGATATCTGGAAGTAGCAAGTAGGCAGTCATTTATGATTGGAAATAAAGTAAAACATTAAAGAACATAAGCTATTAAAATAGCAATTTTTATTCTTTTATTAATCTTTCTAATTAATGCTCTCTTCTTTTAATCAAATAACTATATTAACAAAAAACTTCTTTTCTAATAACTGAATGGAATTGACTTTTCTAAATTAATCAATAATATCTTTATATTAGCCAACTTATTTATTCAATTCAACAGTAAAATTATTTTATATATTTTTTACTTTCTTACCTTAAAACTTAAAAATATTTAATAATTTTAACAAATTATTCTTTTTGAGATAAATTATTTATTTTTTAGTTGACTTTTTCTGTTTTATTTTTTGTTATCGAGTATTTATTTTCTTAATAATTATAAATGTATTTTTAGCTTTTTTTCTTTCAAACCATTATTTTTGTTTTACCATTTAACGGATACTTTTGCTATTTTATCATATAAACTTTTCAACTTGTTTTTAACTTTTTTCCATTTATTTTTATGTGATTTATTTGCATTTTACTAACAAAAATTGTTTATAGGTTCTTTAAAGTAAAATGGTACTTTATTTGATGAAAATTTACCTTAATATTTTAATTAAGAGTAATTTATTTCATATTTTAAAATTTTTTATTTTTAATTTAGAAATTAAATATTTTGGCTAAATTATTTTACAAATTAATATTTTTTATCTATTTGTAATTCTTTATTCATTTTTTAATTGCTATTAAAAAAATAATTATTTTAAAAGCAAGCAATTTAGATTATTTTAAAATTTTAAAGTTAATTAATGTTTGCTTATTAATTGATTTATTCATTTTATTAGCTATTTTCATATCTAATATTCTTGAGAATCTTTTCTTAATTTTTCATTTTTTTGATATAAAATATTTAATTTTTTTATAAAATTTACAATTTATTAAAATATTTAAAATTAAACAGCAAAATATTTGAATTTTGTTTTACATATTGAACATTATTTATTATATATCGTTTAAAATTAATTTTCAATTTATAAATTTAGATAAATGACATTAACTTAAAAGTATGGATGTAACATACGATATATCCAAAACAAAGAAATAAAACATTATCAAAAAACAAAAAGTAAAATAATTATTAAACTTGTATATTTATATATTAAATTGTATTGAAAACTCCACCATAATCTATCCCAAATACTTGTTGGAGGATTTGGGTTATTAGGAGAACCTTCATCAGGTTTTCCTTCTGGTTTAGGTTCTGGCTGTGGTTCTGGCTCAGGATTAGGTTATGGATCTCCTTCCTCGTATTAAACATCATCTTAATTAATTTAGTTAATATGGCTTGAGTGATTTATCTGCTTTTTAAGCTAATATTCTTGATTTTAATTTAAATCTTATTATTTTTTAAGAGTCAACAATCTATGAATATTTGAATCACTCTGCTAAGCTCTAGCATAGATATTTATTAAAGAAGCTATAATGCATAAGTATACTACTATTTTTTACATTATTATAATACTAAATTATTTCAATTGCTAGTATATGTGTATCTAAAATAAATGTAAAGTTTTCTAACCCTAATACTTTTCTAGTCAGTCAATTTGTTTAATATTTTCTAAGTTTATTTTATTTAATTAGTTTAAATAAATAGATAATATTTAACTAATGATTTCACCTCAAGACAGTAAACATATTTACCAAAGAATATAATGAGATATACCTACCTACCCATCTTTCATTTCAAATTTGAAAATACTCTATACATTCATATTTGATAATTAAAAAGCATTATCCTTTAATAATTTCAATTTAACTCATTTTATTTAAAAATAATTTTAAATAAATATAATGTTTTTTCTTTAAAGAGTTATCAAGCAATATTTATTAATTTTTTATTTCAGCTTATTTTTAATCTTTATAAATATAAAAATAATTTTTTATTTTCGTTGATTTTTATGATGAACATTGAATATTAATTTTGTAGTTAAACAAACCTTTAAGTGATGGTATTAGAGCTTATTTATTTGATTGATACCAATAATATTTTGAGAGAAATATGAGCACATTGTTAAAACGAGCAAATAGAAAGATAAAAATAAATACTTTTGATTTGATTCTATTCAATATTTTTTGTAATAAAATAGGATTAATCCTACTATTCAAGACAATAAATAATTGCAAAATAATCACTACAAATTTAGAATTAATAAGCAAACTATTTTTATATTTAACAAATAAAGTTATAAATAAGTATAGTTCATAATTTTAGATATGTCTGACCATACCAATAACGATTAAAAAAGTGTTAATGATTTTCAGTAAACAAATCAGCAGACTTTTTAAAGCTTCAATAATTCTATGGCGATCAATTAATAAGCAGGTTAACAAACCTAAATCCCTCATTAGTTTAATTAGGCCAATAATATGAAGATAGATCTTCTAAATTTTAAACCTTCAGCTTAATTTAATAATCAAAATATGAATAATTTCATGCAGCAATAAGGAATGTAGCCACCTCAATAAAATTTTAATCTTAACAGCAATTTCAATTTTAATTTCTTTAACTTTCACAAGCCTCCTTTGCCACCACCTCCTCCTCCACCAGTTAATTAACAAAATAATTAATATAAAGGTAATAACAACTTCCATAACAATCAAAACAAAAATCAATAAAATAGATTCAATCCTAATCAAAAAAAAAACTTTTACAATAATGGCAACAACAGCAACAACAATAACTAAAATAGGAATAACTATTAAGCAGGTTTCAATAATAATAATAATTAAAATAACTAGCAAATAAATAACCATAAAAATAATGCTTTTAATTCAAACAATTAAAATAGGTAGCAGTAGCAAAATAATAATGGAGAATAAAATTAAAATAGAAATAAAAATAATAACTTTAATCATAATAATAATAAAAGAAAACATAATAATCCAAATTAAAATAATTAATAAAATGAATAAGCTAACTAATAAAAAGATATAAATAGCTAATAGTAACAGTAGTAGCATTAAAATAGATCTAATTTAGGTTAAAAACACCCTCATTAAAACAATAAGCAAAATCATTAAAATAAAAACTAGGCCGTAAATTAGCAGATTTTCTAAGAAACCTAAGAGGAAATTAGAAAATGGATTGAGTAAAGAAAAAAAAATTACCCAACTTCAGAAAATATAAAAAGAAAATAAACAGAAGAATACAGGAATTAATAGAATGGGTAAGCAAACAAGGAAGAGCTTTCTAAATTAGAATAAAAGTTAAGAAAGAAAATTATGATTACAAATTCTAGTCTTAAAAAGATGGAGATTTAATAAAAGCATTATGAGATGCTGAGAAAGCTTTATACTGAGGGAGATAAAGCACCAAAAACAAAAAAAATGAGAGAAGAAATCGAAAACAAGAAAGGAAAAAGCAAAAATAGGAAAGACGATAGACATAAAGATTAGGAAAGATTTAAAAAGCAAGAAGATAATAAAAATAATCAGTAAAAGATAGATTACACAGAGTAGGAATTAAAGCAAAAGGCCAAATTTTAGAATAAATTAAAGAATAAACTAGCCTAAAAGAGGACTATTACACTATAAATATTAGAAAAAATTTAAAATAGAAAGGCTATTTATGAGTCTGTGCAATAAAACATCGAAGATAAAACAAAAATAGAGTTATAAAAGGAGTAAAATGGCTTAGAAAATTAATTGGATGAGGAGGAAAATGATGACATGCCAATAGAAGTTCCTTTAATAAGCTTGAAGGAAAATTAAGCTGACACTACATAAATAATATAAAAATAACATGAAGAATCAAGAAAGAAAATGAATGAACCAGAAAACAATAAAGCTAAAAATAAGAAATAAAAGAGAAATGATAGTGAAAATATTGAAGAAGAAGATTAAGAAAATAGCAATTCTGGCAAAAACAGAGCAAGTTAGTCTTCCGAAAAAGATAAAATCAATGAAATGATAAATGAACTTAAAGAAAAGAGAGATAAATACTCTCAAGAATTAGATTTGGCATTTAACTACAAATCTAATTCATCTAATTTTAGATATAAAACAAATACTCTTTTAACTAATTTAGTATTGGATGAAATCTACAGGGAACGTAATTACTTACTCTAAGCTATTAGATATATAGTTACAAATAATTTTTTCGATGAGTAAGCTAGCAACCTCTAAAGTACTTAATGTTAAGAGTCAGAAATTATTTAGGAGTTAGCAAATGATAGTCAAATATAAGTTCTATAAAGTATTGAGCCTAATTAAAATATATAATAATAAGAATAGAATAGCTTGGATTAAATCTCTAAAGAAACTTCAGATAATACAGAAAAAGCTAGTGAGATACATCAAAAGTAAAAAATAAACTAATAATCTAATACCATCGAAGAAGAAATACAATAATCCTGATTAAAATTTTAAATTAAACTCTAAAAAGATATTTTAAAGAAACTAAAAAATTAGCATCAAAATTATCAATCATAAAATATAATATAAATTGAAAAATTATTTTTATTTATTCAGTTCTTTTAAAAAATTTGTGTTTTATTTGGATAAAATAGTTCATTTTGTAATTTAAAAAATAGTTTAATTTTTGAGGTATTTTAATTAATTTTAATTAAGAAGAAATAGAAATAATATTATTTTTGGATATTTAAATTTTGTAATTTAAATTCAGACACAGATATAAGTTTATTAAATATAGACTGTTAAGTTAAATTGAAAAGTCAATTTGCATAATATTTAATAAATTAGCATTTTGATATAAATTATTAAACGTTTTCATTATTTTTGCATTGAAAATGTTGATGTCCTAGATAAGGAGTTATTATTTATATTGTTGGATTAATTAGTCCTCATTCTTTTTTACTGTGAACTTGAAGGACTTTCTCTTATCACTTAGATTTCTGAGAACTAATAGATTTAAGGATCGCTTGTTTCTATTTTAGGGGCATTAGCTAAACTATTCTATTGATGCAGTTACTACTTTAAAATCTACCTCTTTTTAGCTGCAAAATTAGCTGGAGTATCGATGCTTAACTAGTCATCTTCTGTGTTGTAAGTTTTTTTATTTTTCTAATCACTTTATTGAATTTCTTAAGCACTTTGGAGACTATCGTTCTCAAATATTTCATACTCGTTTGCTTCATCTTCATTACTATCAGAATTTAAGTCTTAGATATCTTCATTTTATCCTACTTCAATCAACCTTTTCAGCTCTTGTTTGAGCAATTTATGAGCAATTAAAATAGGTAATAAGTTAAATTCGTACTCGCTCTATATATTTTCAGATGAGCCTATATTTTCTTATGAATTGATTCTTCTTAAAGAATTTGTTTTTGAAGATATTTTTTATTCACTTTAGTTAACACTACCTCCTCCGCCATTACTATCTTTACTCTTTTTATCATTCTTTAAAATTCTGTCTTGCAATACCAAAAGCACATCTCTCCACACTTCATATGTTTCTATCTAAACAAAAGGCTTTAGGGACTCTACGTAATTCATTATAATAACTTTTTCATTAGGCCAATCTTGTTTAAGTTCTAAAAACTTTGGCTCTATTTCGTAATTATCTCTAACTCCGATAAATTTACGCTAAGCTGCATCTAAGAAAAGATGATTTTGTAAACAAAGTGCTGTGAATTTTTAGAAAGAGAGACATTTCTCATTTTCAGTGATAATGTCAGCATTAGATTCAAACATTTTGAAAGCTTTCGAAAAAGAGAATTTATCTATTTCTATATGTCTAAATAGAGTCAAGAACTCATTCAAATTGATAGATCCATTACCATCTAAGTCACAAGCCAAAAATGCATTTTTCACATATACTTTAGTAGAATTCATAGTTTATCTGTACTTTACAAGGACTCTGCTTAGCAGCTGATCAACGTCTACCACTAACTTGGTGGTTTGCTTTGCTTCAAATTCTTTAGTTTGTTCAATGAAAGCACGTAACTCACTGATGTATTCCATAGGTAAAATCTTCTCTAGCTTTACCTTTAATAAATCCAAAGCCCTGAGGTAGTGAGTGTAAATTCTTAAATCAGATTCGTTGAATGGGATAGCACTTCCCATAGTTGATCCTCTAATCAAAAAATGCCAGCAAGAAATATACTTATCCATTTCTTCAATACTATAGTTGTCATCGTCTCTTTAGAACACACCAATCAACTTTCCAAACAAATTAACACGGAATATTTGTTAATAATTTAAGATATTCATTAAAAAGTGCAAGTACTTTTATTCTGCAACATTCTTAAAACCATACTAATGAATGAATTTATTAAATACGAAAATGCACATTTCAGTATCAGGTGACAATCTGCTTTCACGTATTTGGCGAATACGATCTTCATAAATTTAGGTAATTTGTTTTAAAACACTTTTTAGGGGAAGGAAACCATTAAATTTTTTAGGTAGACCTATCTCACGCACTTTCTTTGTTAGGACAACACCAGAATGGATAGATTTATCTTAAACAGTAAGCTTTTAAGCCATTTTATTATTATTGAAATTTAAACGAAGGGCATTACTTTTTGAGTTCTGCTGCTTTTACTTTTTCAATTACAGCTTTTTCTTTAATGCCTCTTAAGGGAATAAATCTTCTTCGAATTTTTGATCTATTTCCTTGGGTAACCTCCATCTTATAGAAGTAAATTATTATAAGAACTACTCTACAACAGATTTATAAGAATCCTTTTGTGTCTTTTACACATGGTTAAATATTTTATATGTAAAATTAAATAGCTCCTACATAATCTTTTATTTCATATAAAAAAATTAAAAATAAAATTTACTTTAAATATTTTACTTCAATCAGTTATTTTATAGATTCCTCATAATTGTTAGATTTTTCACTCTCTAAATTGTACAACTTAACAACTTGCAAAATTTATTCTTTGATTTCTTATTTGTTATCTTTGAGAATTCTGTTGGCTTCTTTGATTTTCTGTTTTTTACTAATAGCCTTATAAGATTCATTTGAAATTACTTGAATTTGAGAGTTTGAGGATTCTTCCTCTAACTAATTTTGATTTCTTGCAAAAGTAGAAATTTGCAAATCTTATTACAAGTTTTATTATCTACTGCTTTTGGCATTATTAGGAGTTTTATTTGAAGTACTTGTAGAGGGTTGCAATTACTAAGATTTTTTCGTGGGTGAACTTGCAACAGAATTATCCTTTTATATTTAAAAATATTATTAAGGAAAAAGAATTTTAATGACAATTAACAATTTCAATAAATTTATATTTTTTAAATCAAGAAATTTATTGAATATTTCTTAGATAAGTATCTAAAAGGGAGAATAAAAATTTTAAAAAAATAACAAAATAACTAAGGTTTTCAAAAATATTTATTGTTTTTCCTTTATAATATTAAACTACCTTTTAAAAGAAAATATTTTGATTTATAATTGATTTTAATTTTGATAAAATTGTTTTCGTTTTTATAAGATCTTTAACAGACAAATCAAGATTAAAAAGAAGTTTTTATTCATTAAAATTCTTTAAAAAGAAAATTAAATAGTAATGATTTAAAATGTCTCAAAAAGAATTATTTTTTATGAGTAATTAAATAGAAAATGTTAAGTTTATAATTAAGAAATTTAATTTAAATGAAAGAATTTAAGGTTATTTAAGAATTCCTTGAAAAAAATATAATTTTTGATTTGCTTTTTTGCTAGCTAAAAATAAAATTCACTTAAAAACATTAAAAATTAAAAACTTTTAATAAATTTACTCTAGTTTAATTAATTGGTGTTCCTCCTGGCACACTGTTGAAATATCTAGATTTTCTTTGAGTTCTTTATCCTATTTTAGAAATGTTTTTGTTGCTACTTGGTGTGTCTTCATAAATTTTCACTTTAGTTCTTGAGTTTTGAAGGTTAGCTTCATCTTCTTCAATCTCCTCTTCACTTTGGTCTTCTTCCGCTGATTCGTTGCTTTCAGGGCAGTCTGAATCTAGGAAATTTTTTAGGACATGTATTTTTTCAGTGAAGTTTTCAATTTCCTATTTATTTATTGGCTTTTTAATCTTGTTAATTGGTAAACCTCTTATGAGTTTTACAATACTAATTCTTTGTTTCACTCTCTAAAATATTTGTTTTGTATTGATATGACTATTACTTTAGTTGATTTCATCTCCTAGTAAAACGCTTTTATTATTTATTTCACTGATGTTATTTACATTTTCGTTATCACTGATCCCAGATATGTTTAAAAGCTACTATTTAAGCTCTTCTTGTTGTGCTATTTATTTGATTCTATCATTGTCTAATATTTAATCTAACTATGGATCTAAAAGTAATAAATCCGTCTATATCGATTAGGAAACTGTTGTAACTTTAGGATTAGTTATTTTAGGGTCTGTTTGACACTCTTGATTGTAAAATAGCACAGGAATGTTTTCTTTTACTTCTTTTATAAGCACATCATGGTTATCAACCTTTGTAATTTTTTAGACGTCTCTCAAAATTTCTTCAATATCACAATCATTTTCATCTTCATCATCTTCGTTTATGTCTTATTAGTCTACTTAAAAATCTTCTATTTATTTTTTCAGATCAGATTAACTCTTGCCTGTTTGAGTATTTGGAGATGTTCGATCTTATTTAAGAATAGGTGATGTAGGAATTTACAATTATATCTAACTAGGATTATCTTTCTGCTAATTATCATTAAACTTATCAATATTTTGCCTCATTTCGAGGCCTAAAAAGTGGTTTGCTTCAATAGAATTTCTTTTATTTTTCTATACATTCTAAACAGGTTTTTATGGATCCATTACTGTGCTTGATTGCTAGATGAATATTGCTTTGCTTGAACATGATTAGTCAAATATTTATGTTTTAGATGCTCTTTTATCATAACCTTCTTATTTTTAGCTTAACCTTTCATTTAAATTGCTGTTTTCATTACGCAGATTTAGATATTCATTTTTAATTATTGTGCTTACCCTTCTCTATTTTAAAAAGGTTTGATTCAGCTGGTTATACTTTTCAGTCATCTGCTTTAGCTGTTTCTCCAATTATTTGTTCTCCTCTCCTAACTCTCCTATCTTAAATCTGAAGGCTTCAACATCTTGCTCATTTCCGAAGATATTTACTTTGAATTCTTTTTCTTTATCTTTTAAGCCCCCAAGAAAGAGAATCATGTCATCCCTCTTCTTCTTTTCTACCATCATATGCTTTTTCGTCTAAAGAAGCATAACGCTACTTACCAATTCCAAAATTAAATTTTTGCAATCACTATTCAATTACTCAGTACACCTCTTGATACCTTCTCTTAATATGTCCTAGAAAGACTATGTTTATTCTATTAAAAATTATATCTCACTTGTTTTTCTATCCCTTTTTTTAACTATCTCCACACAAAGTAACTTTTCTACTTGCTTCTTTATTTCTCTAAAATCAGATGTTTTGAGTATTTATTTTTAGTTCTACGGCTACTAACTAGGCGGACATTTAGGTGTATCAAGAGTCTAATTTGATGAGTCGTTCTGATATTACTCTGATTCAAAAAGATTAGTCAATTAAATTAACTATTTTTATATTTCATCTTTGTACATATATTCACAATCAATAAAAATTGATCTTATATAATTTATAAATCCAGCATTTTCTATTTTATCAAATTCTTATTTTTCCAAATCATTTAAATTTGAAGGAACAACAAATGGAGTTATTCTATAATTTATTTTTTACTTTAATTTTTCATCAACTTGTTAATTTTATTTGAGTCCATTTAACTAGTCATTTTCATTTTTTTTGCTAGTACTACTGACTTCCTACTTCTTCTTTTTATATAGTTCTCGATCTATAAATTCTTAGATATTTGGTGGTTTATCGAATTTTATTTAAGAAGAACTTGGATAAGATCTCTTAATCTTATTTTGAGCTCCCTCACTTGAAATATTATTTTTTTTCATTTCAGGCCTATTTCCATAGCTAATTGAGTTATTATTGCTGCTATTATATAGACTATTAGTTAAATTAGAATAGGGTTTTATTTCTATTTTTATATTATTTATCATAGAGTTGTTACTGGCATTTTTAAGAGTTATTGCACTTTAATTTACACTTGAGTATGCTTAAGAAGTGTTGATTTATTAGGCACCAATTTAAAGAAATTGTGTGATATTTTTCATTTTTTATTTTAAAAACTAATTATTGTTGTTATTATTATTATTATTTTATATTAGCTATTATCTTTTAGTGATATCTTCCTTTGAAGGAGAGATGAAACCAACCCTGTATGTGGAAGTTTGCTATTAGTTAAAAGTCTAATTAAACTTTGCCTAAGTAGGAGAGTTGATTAGTAATTAGTTTTCATGCATATTTGAAATATTTTAGATATTGTAAATATTCTATTTCTGGTTGATGGAAGTGTTTATTGAAGGATTGTGGCAAGAATTTTTGAACCTTTAAATAGAAGAAGAGATAAAGTAATTATTATCTGTTATTAGATTATTTTTGTCTTCCCCATCATCTTGTAAGTTTTCGTTGCTTAAAACTTCATTAGACAGTTGATAATTTGTTCTTTTACTTTAATAACTTGTCTGGCTTTGCCTTACATTCATATTTTTACTTGATGCTTGAAGAGACTAATTCCTATTAATGCCATCACTTTGGGACATCAAATACTAATCTACTTTCTAAGGGATGAAAAATTATAATGCCTAATTGCTCTAATTTTTAGTCTGATGATTGATACTTTAAGATTTTTAAGATAACAATGAGCCATTATTTGAACTTGGCAAAACCTGCCCTAACAAGTTCCGAGGACTTGTAATTTACCTTAAAGATGTCTTCTAAATACTAATTTATTATTGAGAGGAAGGGGCTTAATCTTCAGGATTCTTTTTTTAAACTAATTCTAAATTCCTAATTTATTTCTTTGCTAGCTGAGAATTTTCGTGGTTTCTCTGGCTCTAAGAGTGGCTTAATTATATTGGCCTTAAATTTTATGTTTTTGAAGCTTAAGATGGGATTGGAATTGATTTTGGCTAGCTAGCTTCATCACTCATATTTGTAAAAGTAAATATTATTTGCAAACTAATTTAGTTAGCTTTTATAAAAATTTTTAGGTTAATTAAATTAAAATAATCAGTAATTAAGTTTCTAATCTTTATATTTGGAGTCGTTTAATATTTTTCATGCTTATGGTGCTAAATTTTACTTATTTATTACACTACTACTGAATTATTTTTATTTTAATTCTACCAGCCTAAGATAATTTTTAAATGATTCTATATTCTATCTATCAATAGAAACAATATCAATAAAAATCACTGATGTATTGCATATTAATATAAGCTTTTAGTTATACTAAATCGATTTATTTAAAACTAAGAGTATTGATAAAAAATCCATTTATCTTTTATAAAAGACATAAAATTTACATTTATTTATTTAATATTTGCTTAACTTTTGAAACTTCTTCAAGTATTTTATGAAATATTAATAGTAAAAAGATAAATAAATTAAAATTATCATAAATAATTCTTTTAAGAATTAAATTATTTAAACATGAGAAAGTATATCTGCTTACTTTTAGCAATTATAAAACAATCAAATTTATATTTTATAAAATACTAAATTTAATCAAAAACAAAAGCTATTTTTATACAATAGTTTATTTAGCTTCCTTATTCATTTTATTTGCACATAATATTTAAATTTATGAATCTTTTTTTCTATGATTTAAATTATTTTTTATATTTCTCATCTTTATTTTAAAAATACTTTTAGTTCTTTAAATTGTTTTAGTTTATACTTTATAAATAGAGCAATTCTTATAAGTTTTTAATATTTATTTTAATTTTTAGTATTTCTAATTGTTAAGCTTACTTTTAAAAACATAATTTTCAAAATTTGAATGCTATTTTTTGTAGAGAAATCTTTTGCAAATTTTTTTAATATATTTTTAAGTTCTTAACATTTATTTGTGAATTTGTTTTATGCTTTAATTTGATTTAATGTTTTTGATATTTAAACAGAAAATCTTACTACTAAAATACAATTTTTTATACCTTTGATTGATATTTTAATATTTTTTAGTTATTTATAATTAAATTGGTACTCTTTTTTTACTTTTTATCATTTTTAAAATATTTTAAATATGTTTGATATATTTTATCATTTTTAAGGCATTTGAGTTTTACTTATTGAGTTCATATGATTTACAAAGATTTGATATCAATTTAAAAAAAATTTTAAATTAATCAAATATTAGATATTTTTAATTTTTAATCAGAAATTTACAATTTTTATAACTTCAAAAATTTAGAAAAAAATAAAAAATTTCAAGGAAAAGTCAAATTTAGCTTAAAATGCCAAGAATTACTTAGGAGTTGTTAAAAGGTAGAGCAGAACATAATGAAGGATGCTTATCTAATTTAGAAGAAGTAAAATTTAAAATAGCGTTTCATCGTTTATTCATTCGAACATAGAAAATAGAAATAATTATTATATGTAAATAAATTAGATCACCTTGCATTAATTTGAGTTAGAAAAAATCGAGCTGTTAGAGACTTATTGCAGACACTTAAAAATTCTATATTTATAGAATAATATTATAGAAAAGATGGAAGGATTAAACAAACTTAAAGAGCTTGAATATTTAAATTTAGCACTTAATAATATATCTAAAATAGAGGGTATTTCTGGCTGTGAAAGTTTGAAAAAACTTGATTTTACAGTCAATTTTATAGATTTAGAAGAATTAGAAGACTCTCTTATTAATGCATCAAGATGTCCTATGCTAAAAGAACTCTATCTCACTGGTAATCCATGCACAGAGTAATAAAATTAATTTTATTTCATTGGGGGAAAAATAAGTAGAGATTAGTTGGTCTCTGAAAATTTTAAAGAAATAGAGAAATTAATAAAATTAAATTTAAAATAGTTGGAGTGGATATAGAGATTTTACTATTGCCACAATCCCATAGTTGGAATCCTTAGATGGAAAAGAAATTACACCTACTGATAGAATTAAGGCCAATCAAGCATATGAAGACTTGCTTGTTGATTTGCATCACAAAATTGAAATGAGATAAATAGAAAAGTAAAAACAAGAGCAATTAAAAAATCAATAAGCTATTGTTCCTGCAGGATCTATAGAAGTAAATCAGGAAGACAAAAGCAATGAAAAATGTATTTAAAAAATATTTTATTGGCAAATTTTTCATAAGAATTTAAATAAGTTAGGCAAAAGAAAAATTATTTATTTTTATTTAAATTATTCATTTTTAGAAGTGAATAGCAAATATAGAAAAATATGAAAGAATAATAAATAGATTTTATTAGATAGGATTTAATTTTGTTGTTTTTTTGTAAGAAAATAACTAGCTAGCGATTTTAGCTTATTTAAAATATTATGAAATTAAGTTTGATAATTTTTTAGCATGAAAATATTTTTTTTATTTGCAAAATGAATGGTTTTTAATTTATATTTTAAGCTTAACTTACAAATATTTATGAGAAATTTAATTTCAATAAAATCATTTTGGACCTAAATTTGAAATATACTTTTAACATATAGAGCCTTATACCAAAGAGAGTAGAAAATAAATGTATCTTGAAATGGCTCAAGAGAAAGAGAAAAAAGAAAGGGAAAAGAATCCTGAAAAATTTAAAGAGCCAAAAAAAGAATCTTCAATGTTTAGAGCAGATGGAGAAATTAGATAATGTAATGAGGGTAAATACGATTTTAAATTGAAGGAGTTTGACGATCCTGAGTGGTCTTAGTTTGAATTATAAGTACCTAAATTTATGGATACGAGTTTTATAGATGTTAATTTAGACCCAAAATGGGTGAGCGTAAGAGTTAAAGGCAAACTCACCTAACTCCGTCTTGACCAAGAAATTATAGTAGAATAAAGTGAAATAAAAAGATCTCAAACTACTGGCGCTTTAGTAATTAAAATGAAGAAGTTAAAAGTTAATGAGCTTGTTAAATTGTAGGCCAAAAGAGATTAAGATGAGTAAACTAACTCAAATTTACTTAATTTTTAATTATTTTGATTTTTTTTTTTTTAAATTTTTAATTATTTCTGAAGAGTTATTTAACTCCAATTTTTTAAGAAAAATAATTTAAAAAATCAATAATTTTTTTATCTTAGCTATTTCTAATGTGAATAAAATCTAAATTAAAATTTTCAAATAAACAAAGGAAGAAGAAGAAAGAAGAAGAATTAAAAGCTTAAAAACTAAAGGAGTAAATTGAAAGAGAAGAAAAGCTTAAGCTTTGCGATAAGATTGAATTAAAATAAATACAAAAGAAATAAGATTTTACAACATTCGACGATGTGCCAGATCTTGAATGACCAAAGCAGAAATTAAAATAAAATAATTGTTTATGTTTTTGTTTGTTTTTTTGTTTTGTTTTAAATTAAATTCAATCCTATGTTTTGCTCTAAAAAGTATTTTTTGTGTTTTTTCAAGCCTCTGAAAGAAAATTTGAATTTTATTAAAATTTGACAAAGCATATTAAAGAGTAAAATAGAGAGATACAAAGCCGCATCTTTGAGTAATAATTAATTTTATTATTAATTAGTAAAAGAAAAATCTGTTTGATATCAATAAATTAATAGATTATTTGTTGGATATCAAATGAATGAATGAAATAAATTAATTTGTTTGTTTATTTATAGATTCAAAATTGTTAAACAAAAAATTAAAATTAAAATATAAAATATATTGAAAAGTTGCTAGAATCTTAGCTCACTTAATAATCTTTTTGTTAATTAAACGAGTGAACAATATTTAGATTTTGTGAAATTTCAAAATAATAAAATTGCAAAGATATTTCAAATTAAAAATGACCAAATAAGTATTTTTTTAATTTTAATAAAGATATTTTTAGCAATTACAATTCGAGAGAAAATATGTTTAGATTTTTGAAAAATGCTAAGTAGATAATTTAATATTTTTGTTGCTCATCTAATTTCAAATGTATTTTTTACGTTTTTTAGAAAAAGAGATAGAGAGAGAGATAAAGAAAAATTGAAATGAGAAGTTAAAGAAAATAAGGAAGGAAGTTTAAGAAATGCTTTTTTGTTTATTATATATTTATATTTTATTATGCGAATGGTGGTAATATATTTGTTTGTTTGTTTATTTCTTTCTTCTTTGTATACATGTAAGAATGAATGAATATATTTTTGATTTGGATTCATTCATTTAACAAATAAATTAATTAATTCTTTAATTAGCTTATAACAAATAGATAAATACATCATGAAGAAATGAATGAAAAATGATTTAGTATGTGTGTCATTTCATTACATTTATTTGTTCATTCATTCATTTATTTATTCTTTATCTCTTTCATTCATTCATTTGATTGATTGATTCCTTGTAAAATCAATCAAATTTTTAAAGAATAGATTTTCTTCATAAAATTAAGAAAGGATGCGTACTTACAAATTTATAATTGATTAAAAAATTGATGAAAATTTAAAAGTCTTAAAAAAGGAAGAAGCTAAGCTTGTAATTAATTAATTGAATTGATAATATACAAATGCAGCATATAGGCAATAACAAAATTAGTCTAATTGTCAATAATCATATCTAGCAATTCGAAATTAAGGCTACTCTTCCCTTTTCAAACCGCTCCAACTTCAAGCCTCCTCTTTACAGAGGGAACGCACATTTGCTGGTGGCAAATGGAAAGAAAAATCATTCTTTATCTATCCACCACCCTCACCATTTCCACTTGAATAATAATGGAAATCATCTAAAAGTGATACCCACAACAAATAAGAAACCCAAAAACTTAAACACCAATAACAACAACAGCATAAATAACATAAGCATAAACCACTCGAATTCGAATAGTATTAATCTTTAGAGCAACATCCCAAATTCATTTCATCGACCGTAGAGTCCTGTCGTGCTTAATATATCCAGTGATCGTCATAACTTGTACTAATAATAATAGTAGCAGTATTCTTTTTAACATTAAGCACATAATTAAATACACAATAACAGCAATAATAATAATAATAATAACAACAACAACAGTAATAGCAATTATAATAATGCATGTGTTGGAGGTAATTAAGGGTAGATAGGTTTTGTGAAAGACAGGCCTTAGAGAAAGAATCGCCACAACTCTATTAAATTAATAAAATAAAAGGCAGAACATAGTGTCTCATCTAAGTAGATTGGCTCCATAAACATTTTATAGTCTCATAATCCGTATTATTAAAAACACAATATTATTCCATCACTGATCGAATCTCCTATCACAAAGAGTAGCCACAATCAAAATAATCACAGTAACATAAATGGAAACTTTTCAAGTAATGACCACACTTCTGATTTGGATAAAGCAAACAACAGCAGCAACACGAATAACGCGACAATTTCGAACATCAACATAAGCAATATTCAAATCATGAATAATAGCAGTTCAAATAACAACACCAATTCTAATCAAAATGGAAATAGTTCTAGCCAAAATTACAATAACAACAATCAAAATCAGAATAATAGTATCTCATCTTCATTTTAAAATATTGGAGGCCTCCAGAATAATTGCCCCATTTCTACAGAATCAAACAGAAATAGTATAAATAATTTGAGCGGTATTAACAATAATAACAATATTAATAATAGCTGTAGTAATACAAATCATAACAATAAGAGTAATCTCTCATCTTACAAACGCTAAGAGAAGAAATATCGAATCTCAAAAACCCAAATATTATTTCCTTTTAATTCTAAAGAAAATATTTGTGACCCAGAAAGCTAAAACGCAGCTCAGAATTCTTCCTCCAAAAACAACATCAGTAATGCTTGCAATTAAAATCAAAGCAATCACAACAGCAGCTAAAAAATTAGCAACATCAATAACTCCCACCACGGCAGTAACGGTAATATCCATGCTTTAAAATAAATTTCCAATAACCCTAAAATAGTTAACAACCAGAATTTCGAGGAAGATGTCATTCTCTTCAATAAAGCTATATCATAACCCACAGAAGTGCTGCGCGAGTAGATGGCACTGGGAACACCTCCTCAGCTAGCAGCTTATACAACTTCTGCAACCACTGATACAATTCACAGATAATCTTTCCGCATTAAACACTATAATTTATCATCAAGACAATCTTCGAGAGGAGGTTTAAAAAGTACATAGACCAGCGATCCTATATCTTCTCTCCAAACCCACAACAATATAGGAGAATCTATAACCTAAAGCAGCAATAACAATAATAACAACAACAACAATAATTTATAATTTTATGTAAATAAATAAACACTAGCAAAACTATCTCATCAAGAGCTAAGTGACTTATCCCCATGCAATAAATACTAAAATCCACCTTAATATCATTATCACCACAACAACTTTAACCAAAACAATTTTCCTTACAACTATAATTTCAATTAAAAAAGTAGTAGCAACATTAACATTAGCAACAATATTATTAATAACACTAATTTAAATTTTGGTAACAACCATGTTAATAATTAGCAGGGAAGAATTTTAAGTTCAAGAAGCGCAAATAAAATTAGCTAAAATATGATTAAAAAGATAATCAGATAACCATCCACTCATATTTAATCTGAAGAAGGGAATAGCATCCTTCGCAAATGCAATATTTAAAATAATAAATTAAATTAGTAAGCAAATGCTATTGTGAGAAAGAATTCTTACTGGTAAAATCAAAGAGAATAGTTAGAAAGAAAGAAAAAGAAAGAAAAGTCTATGATATCTTCTAACAACGATGTTACTGAAACACATCACACTATAATAGCATCTTAGCAGAATTAGCAAACAGAGCCTTTCTCAATCGATGACCAAGAAGAAGAAAATAAAAATTAACACCTACTTTTTAAGTTCCCATCTAAGGATGAGAAGTAGTTTTTTATTTAGCATGATAAAAATATTGATTAAGCTAATCTTCCCAGGAGAGACAATTCTCCTAAGTTAAATATATCCAATAACAATAACTTAAATACTATCAACACAAATAATCCTAAGTCTTCAAAGCGCACTTCAATCGGTAGAATTAGTTAAAAGCAGTAGCAACTTTTAGCTCATTAGCCTGTGCATTAGGTACAAGTCTAGTAGAATATTAATTAGTAACAGCAATAATAATAGCAGTAAATTTAGCAGATTCAAAATAAGTTTCCACAATTTAATCTTTAGCCTCAGCTTTAAAGCAATGGTTAAAATATTTTAAACAGCATCAACCAAAGTAATAACTTATTTAGTCTGAATTAAATGAGTACACTGCTGAACATAAAAACCCTCAGTATAAAAAAAGCAATCAGCAACGACTACTCAAACAGACATGATGATATCATGATAACTGGAACAAATCCATTCCATGATGTTGAGCTAAGAGAGCTTCTTGGGGAAGGTATATTTTTAATTCTAAAAGCATTATTTTAACAATCTCAATCACTAATTTTTAATTTTTATGCGATAATAAATATAAGTTAAAGCAATAATTACAATAAATAATTTAACAAAAATTAAAGATCATTTTAAAATAATATTTATTTATATTGGGAATTTAGTTTAAATAAACAAACAAAATATCTCTAAAAACATGAAACTAAAAACTTTGATTGAAGCTAAATTAGTTAAGAAAGAAAAATAGAGTGCTCTTATCTACCAAATATTACTTCAGATCTAATTGTATTGATAAAAAATATCCTCTAAAAAATTAATTGTAGAAAGAATCAAAACATAAATTTTATAAGCAAAAGATATTTTTAGTTTTTCTTATAAATTAGCTATTCATACAATTGAATAGCTTAATTGTAGGAAATCAATTACTAATTTTATTCTTAAATTAGTAAAAGATTTTTGTAACCTTTGCTTACAAAATCTTAAGAGTATTCAGAAATATTAAGAAAAAAGTTCGCGCTTTTAAAATTTGCAAAAAAAATAGAAAATTTATCTTTACACTTATTTGCATTAAATTTGATAAATCAATCTTTTTCAAAAAACATACAAACAAGCATTGAAAGGCGATTAAATTAATTTATAAATCCCCAAAATCTTTTTGCAAAAGATTAATTTTTTCAAATTGTCTATTTTTGATTATTTGGCTAAATGGATCTAATTTTGATTGTCTCTTACCAATTATAAAATTTAAATCTTATATCTCCTTAATCAAAAAAATCTTAATTAAAAAAATTGTCTATCTATTACAATAAAAACACTATTTATAATTACTTTGCTTTTTACATTATTAATAAAGATAGAATTTATTTTTAAATTAACGCAACTTAAAATATTTTTCTATTTCAAATAAAAACTAATAATTTATCTTCATAATTGCTATAAATAGGGGCATATGGAAAAGTCTATAAAGGCTTCATCAAAAAAACTGGAAAATTCATAGCTGTAAAATAGCTAAAATTAGGATTGAAAGACAATAATAAGCTTCAAGAAAAATTAGAATAATATCTATAGGAGATAGCTCTTTTAAATCACTTAGAGCATCCAAATATCGTCAAATACTACGATTGTAAGCATGAAGATGATAACATACTTATTTATATGGAATAAATGCCAGGAGGATCTCTGTCTTCTATGCTAGAAAAATTTGGTAGATTCGAAGAAGCACTGATTAAAAAGTTTGTCAAATAGATTATTTCAGGACTTGCATATTTGCATTCTCAGGGAATTGTCCACAGAGATATCAAGGTAACTTTTATAATTTATATTTTTTTTAATGTTTCTAATCAAGTTCTGTGAAAAAACATTTTTATGGAAATAAAAACTAATTCAAAACAATTAATTCTACTTATTAATTAAAAGAATATTTTAAAATTAATTTTTAGGGTGCAAACATATTAACTGATGGTAATGGTACTGTAAAGTTAGCAGATTTTGGTGCTGCACGTTACAGAGATACAATTTGCTTACCTACAGCAGACGGATCCGAATTTTGCAATTCTATCAAAGGGTAAAATAATATACTAGATAAAAGAAATAATTATATATTAATTTTACCAAAATTTAATTAGATCATTATATTGGATGGCTCCTGAACTACTGAATTAAGAAACCCATGGAAGAAAAAGTGATATTTGGAGTCTTGGATGTACCATGATTGAGATGGCTACTGGAAAGCATCCATGGTAAATAAACTATTTCCAGCAATAGATTTTTTTATTAAATCTATTTATTTTTTTAAATAGGCCAGATTGTAGAACTTTCCCTCAACTAGCACTGATAGTTAAAACTAATTAATGTCCTCCTATTCCAGAGCACCTATCAGATGAGTGCAAGGATTTTATCAGGAAATGTTGCACTTTTGACAAAAAAGAAAGACCAACTGCTGATTCATTATTAAAGCATCCTTTTTTAAATGACGATTGATTTAGATAAATTTGTATTAACTAGTAAACAAATAAAGAAAATAATTAATTATATCCTAAAAGGATATCTCAAAAAAGTTTTTGAAAAAAATTAAAGTTAAAAATTGACTCAAAAGTATTCAAGAAAACAAAATACTTAAAAAGTCATAAAATAGCAGAAAATATTTATTAATTCAAAGTGCTGTCTTTGATTTCTCAAGAATTGTCTCATAAATATTCAAATTAATTATTTTAATGCTATGTAAATAGAGCTATGAATTTTTGAAATAAGTATTTAAATAAGGCACTAAGAGCTAAAAACTGTCTTAAGAAAAGGCTAATCATTATTGCATGAAGAGTCTTAAGAAGATTCTTTTATATTAACGAAAAATAAATTGAACTAAAATAAAAAATAGCTTGATAAATTAAATACAATATTAAAAATAAAACTGATACTTCTTCATCTTAAAAGTCTTTTTCTCTATTAAAAAATATATAAAATTATATAAAAATAATTTATAGAAAGAATTTAGAAATATTTAATTAAAAACAATACTAGCTAGCAAGAATAATCTAATTAACTAATTATTAATAACAACAATAACAACAAAAAATAAACGAATAGTAATAATTTACTAAAAACTTTTCCACATTAAAATATCTATTTACAATTATATTATGAAAATTTCTTTTTAATATTAAAACGATAACATTATTTATGTACTTCTCTTTATTATTTATTATCAAACCTTCAAAAATTAATAATTTTATCTTTTAATCATTTTCTTCATTTTTATATATTGGCTCAAATTTCCTATTAATTTTTATTGTTTAAATGATAATATATGAATAATGATATTATATCATTTTAAAAAGCTCAAAGAGAAATTTACTCGTAAAAAATAGAAAGAAAAATGCACAATCGATTTGATAAATTTTAATAATTTTATTATAAAGCATAGAATAGTAGATTAACCAAACAATTTATTTTAAGAGAAAAAAAATGTTTAAAAGCTGAAAGGTTAAAACCAATCACTAATATAAATCCCATGAGTGATGTAATAATCTTTAATTTTTGTGATTTATTGCAAAATGCTATTTAATAAGTAAAGTTTTAAATGCATTTTTTAGATCGTTAATTTTTTTAGTTTTTAATTGTAAAATAAAACATTATTAACAAAAAATATTTGAAATAGATAGAGAATAAAATATAAGCTAAATGTTTTTTATGAAAAAAATATTTTATTTTAAAATAAAAAACTATTTTTGTTTATTATTGAAGAATTATTTTAATTATTTCTATTGATAACTTTTTTATCAAAAATATACAATTTTAATAATAAAATAAGCAAGTAGAGATTTCTAATTAATATTTAATGATGATTAACTCAAGAAAAATTTAGTATTCTGAAGTTTAGAAGCACAATACAAAAAATGATTGCTGGGTCATCATAAATGATTAAATTTATGACTTGACAAAATAAAAAAAATTCCATCCTGTAGGAGAATTTTACATTAACATTTTCGCAGGTAAAGATGCAACATGGTTTTTTAACTTAAATCCTATTCATTACAAAAGTGAAATAAGAGATATTCTTAAAGGACTGAAAGTAGGGAATTTGATAAGAAAAGAAGGGTAAAAGATTCCTGATAATAAAATTACAATAATACCATTACTGATTTTAATATTTATTGTACTCTCTTACTACTTTTTATTTATTTGAAAATTTGTTCTAAATAAATATTATCATCAATATTTTTTATAAACTCCTTACTGAAATGTATACTGAATTATCTTCAGCACTTTTCACTATTAATAAAAGAATAAGCTTTTTAAATTTAAAATTTTTTGTTTTGGAGTGCTTCCATTTTAGGAGACACACTTTTTACTAATATTTCGCGAGCTATTAGTCAAAAGTGTGTCTCATAAAATGGAAACATTTATTAATTTGATTTCAACATCTTTTTTTATTTAAAATTAATAAACAATATTTATCATAAAATCTAATAAAAATTTGATGGAAAAGTAAAAAATGGTGTATTTTAAATTATTTTACGAGTAATTTAATTTTTCCTTTTTTAACTATTTCATATTTTTATTTTTATTATAAAGATAAGATTAATGTTGGGAAACATTTTATAAAGAATTAGAAAAAAGTAAACATGAAAAATAAATTAGTTTAACTGTTATAGAGTAAAATATGATATTTTAAATGAATTAAAATCATGCAAAATTTAATTGTTCATTATTAATAGTTTGTCTATAGAATCAGATACTTTTAAAATCATATTTGATTGGATTAAAGATAACAAGGAAATGAATGGCTTTTCCTTAAATATATAGTAAATATTTTTAGTATTTAAAATTTTATTAATATGTTTTTTCTATAAAATTAGTAACCTTGCGCTCAATAAAGATAAACAGGATTCAGTAAAAACTTTATTTAAGTATCTTTCAAATCTCAAATAGCTGCTTTTGGAAATAGCTTTTACTAATATTGATGAGACCTTTTTAAATGATTTGTTATTAACCTTTCGCTAGTACAAATATCTAAATTATGTTGATATTAGAATTAGGTAAATAATAAATTTTTTTAATATTTTGAGTAAAATAAACCATCCTATTGATAATACACATTTTTTAAATTAATTTATAATAAATAATTAGTAGAGAAATGAACACTAGAAAGAAAATCCATTAAAAGATCATGAAAATTAAGCAACTTGTGAAATTTGATTTACTTATTTTTTGAATTAAAAATAATAAAGTTAATAATTAAAAAACCTATATATATGTATTTATTTATTTTTTTGTAGTATTTTCTCTCATTTAAATTCAAACAGTTTTATCTCTTTTATTATAATTTTTAAAAATATCAAAAAAAAATTAATTTAAAAAATAAATATGGAAAATTATATTATTACAAACTTAGAAGATGTACATATTTCTTTCTTTCTTTTCTATATTTATAATCAATTTATTAAATATAGTTTTTATATCATCTGGACGATAGCGAGCATCAGTCATTGAATGCCTGCTTCAGGTAATTTAATTTAAATATTTCTATCATTTTTTATATATTTTATACATCAAATATAACAGGAAATAAGCTCTTTCTGCATAGAATCTATGTGATATTGGCTTAAGATTGAGATTATGCAATAATCTAAAATTACTGAGCCTTGACATTGGGTGTCTGTGTCTATCTTCATAAGAGACAAAAAACCATGAGTAAACAACTTTTAAAATTCTTATGCATAATAAATAAAATTCTTATATTAAAAAAATAGCCTTAAATAAGTTGAAGATAAGGGTTTTTAACAGATTATTGTTGCTTTAGGAGAATGTATCAAACTCACGTCTCTCACGCTTTATCTTGAGTAGTTATTAACAAATATTATTTACAATATAATTTCATTTATGATAATTAACATAAAAGCGGTGTTAAATTTTCTGAAGAGAATTCAATTGAATTAGGAAAAAGTTTAGCATAATGTGTTAACCTCAATTATTTACATCTTAATTTTTTGTAAATATTATTAATTTCTTTGAATATTTACTATTTAAAAGAAAATTATAAAACTTATTATTTTAATTAACTGACAAGAACTGACATAATTAGTTAGTTATTCTAAATATTATTTCTTATTGATGAACAATTTAAATAATTTATATCAAATAGTTTAAATTAGTTGAATAGTAAAAGTATCATTGCAATTTCTAAGGGTCTAGGAAAGTGCTAAAATCTTTAGTTTCTTAAGTTTGAAATAGGGTAAATAGCATATTTATTATTTTTTTAATATAACTTGTTGATTAATTTCGAGTATTTTAAAACTTTAAAACTATATATTTTGATTTTGTTCATTTGAACAGCATTTATACTAAATAATTTTCAAAAAATATATATTTATTAATTTAAAGCGCATGCAATTTCAATGATAAAGAAGGTGGTGCAAGTAAATTAGGTGAGGCTTTAGGCTGTTGTATAAATCTAATAAGTGTTGAACTTTTTTTAATGTAACAAATAATTTTATCTGATTTAAAATAGAAAAATTTGGAGATGAACTTTCAATTTTTAAAACCATTCTTTTTAAATTTAAATAAATCACATTTATTTACTTTCTATTAATAAAATTATAAATAGGAAATCTAGATTTTATTTAGATTCAGAATAGGATGCCGTTTTGATTATTGGCGGATTAAAAAACTGCCCTCTACTTACATCTTTATCTCTCAAATTAGCAGAGTAAAAAGCTATAAATTGAATAATGATATTAAAACAATATTTATAATTTTAATATTTCATTAACTCAATTCATGAAGTGTTTATACAAATTATTTTTTATATTTATTTAATTAGCATTATAATTAAAAAATATACTGAGTTTACAATAGGGGATGCATTAGCTTAGTGTAAAAATCTTAAAACATTGAATCTACTTTTATAGTAAGATTTTTTGCTAATTATTAATTTTTTAGTTTAAAAAATTGAAATTAATAAAAATAATATGATTATTTTTTTATTATAATATTGTAGAATTTAAAAATTTTTTTATTTTTATTTTATTAATATTTTTAAATTATAACATAAGCAACACATATCTAATGAGAGATAATTTCATAGGTAAATTAAGAACTCACAAACATTTATAACATATCCAAATCAGTCTTCCGTAATTACCTCTAATAATTAAAATAATATATTTGATTAGTTTTTATATTTAATAGTAATCCATCTCATTTCTTAAATTAAGGTCAAGTGAGATTGAAAAAGCAAAATTTTAACAAATTATTAAGGCTTGTGGTAAAAGATATAAGATATAAGTGATGAATATAAATTTATGATAATTTTGAGTTATGTATTTTTCTTATTATTTTTATGTTTTACTGCATATTTCACTTATCAATTTTGTTTAAATAAACTAATTCTAAATTTTTTTAAAATTCATAAATTTAAATGTTTTTTATCATATTATTAATTTTATATTTTAGATTTAATCTTTTGATAAATTATAACAAATATAAGTTATATTATTTAAGTGCCTTTTTAAACTCTCTATACGAATTCTTTGTTAATAATTTTTTGATAATAAGTATTTAAACGTTTTTTTAATTTTTGGTTTTTTAAAGTGAAAATAAATTATTTTCTTTCTTAATAAATTTTAAGATTATTTTTATAAAATACAATTTTTTATCATAATTATTTATTCATAAATTATTAAGCACTTAGAAAATATAAATTATTTATTTTAACTTTTTTTATTAATAAGTTTTAAATTTACTATTTATTTCTCTTAAATTCAAATAATAAAGCTTGAATAGTTTGAATATTAAAGAAAGAGGTTTAATTTTGGTTAAATTAAATTTTTTTCTCAAGAAAATATCAAAAATTGCAGAATTTACATTAAATTTATTACATTTTGTCATTTTCAATTCTTTTTTCCTTTTTATACTTGAAAATAACTTGTGTATGTACTTTCTAACTTTAAAAATTGAAAAGGAAAGATGATATCAACTTAAAATTGGATTGAATTCATAAATTCGAAGCATTAAAAGCCTGCTATTCCTTTAAGTTTATTTATCAGCTTTATTAATTTGCAAAATTCATTAAATAAATAATAATAGCAAATTTTAATTTTAATAAAATATCTTATATTTAACTTAATTAAAAAAATTATGTTTTATTTTTTAAGTTTACTATAGGGCTGTAATTAATAAGTATTATTAAGTTGTTGGTTAATATTTTATTAATTATTGGTTTAATAGTTAAAAATAAAGGATTTGATAACTAATATAAAAGCTTTCTTTAATTTTCTGAAAAGAATGCAATCGAATTAGGAAAAAGTTTAGCATAATGTGTTAACCTCAATTATTTAGATCTTAGTTTATTGTAAATATTATTAATTTCTTTGATTATTTACTATTAAAAAGAAAATTATAAACTTATCATTTTATAACTGACATAATTAGTTAGTTATTCTAAATATTTTTTCTTATTGATGAACAATTTAAATAATTTATATCAAATAGTTCAAATTATTTGAAAAGTAAAAGTATCATTGCAATTTCTAAGGGTCTATAAAAGTGCTAAAATCTTCAGTTTCTTAAGCTAAATATAGGGTAAATAGCATATTTATTAATTTTTAATATCGAATTTGTTGATTAATTTCGATTATTTTGAAACTTTAAAACTATCAATTTTGATTTTGTTCACTGGAACAGCATTTACACTAAATAATTTTTATTAATCCAAAAAATATATATTTATTAATTTAAATCTCAAGTAAATTGTGTGATAAAGAAGGTGGCGCAAGTAAATTAGGTGAGGCTTTAGGTTGTTGTATAAATATCATAAATGTTGAACTTACTTTGTAATTTTGTAAAGTTATTCTAAAATTTTTTTAAAATTCATTAAAAAAACTACAAGTTATAATATATAACTCTCAGTATTAAGAATTGTCTCCTAATATTTTTTTGAGATTAAGATTTGAAATGCTAAATATTTTTATTTTTAGTTATGTAAAGTTAAAATAAATTATTTTCATATTAAATTTAAAGAAATAAACTTCATTTTCAAAAAAAAAAGTAAAATGTGATTTTTTTTTCATAATTAGTTATTAATAATTTTTTTAGGGATTAGAAATTCTAAACTTTAATTTAATTTATTTTTCAGTTCTTATATTTGAAAGATTAAAAATGGCTATTCCTTCTTATTTATTTATCACATTAATAATTAAAATGAAATTAATAAATAATAGAAAATTTTAATTTTAATATGTTAAATTATTTTTAAAATATTTGAATTAGAAATATTTTTTTTAACTTAATATTTAGTAAAATAATGCTTGATTTTTTAGATTTTTCTTTAAGGGATGTAATTTCTTAACATAATTTATTGCCTCTTTAGTATCATAAAGTGTTTTTATAAATTATTGGTATAGTAAGTTAAATATGAAGGATTTTAAATATAATATCCTTTATGCGCAATATATACTTAGTTTCCTGATTATTTATTATATTTAATAAATTACTTATTTCACTTTGTAATTTTTTTAAAATAAACTAATTCTAAATTTTTGAAAAATTCATAAATCTACATGTTATTTATATATCATTTTTTATTTAGGTAATCTTTCCACAAATTTAAATTATTATTTAAGTATGGTTGTTAAGTCTACGAAGAATTTTCTAATAATATTTATTTGAGATTAAGATTTTAAATTTTAAACATTATTTTTGTTTTTAGTTAAGTAAACTGAAAATAAATAATGATTTCATTATTAAGTTTTATAAACTAAAGGACGACATATAATTTGATAAAAATATTAAAACAAGAATAAAAAAATTATACTAAATGTAGAGCCAAATCATTTATAAATTTCAAAAGCTTGTTTTCACCAATCAATAACGTTTCTATCAGCAATAAATTTACAATTAAGATTCTCACTTCTACCAAAAGGTACAGATGAAATCAAATAATAAGAAGTATCGTTTCCTTCTTCAACAGTTCTTGGTGCACTACTTGTACCCATATCTGTCTTGACCCATCCTGGAGTTATACTATACATTGATTAGTTTTACTTAATCAAGCTTAATCCTACATGTCTAATAAAAGCATTTAATAGACACTTAGAAACTTCATAGGCACTAAAAGACCATCTTTAGTCTTAAGGCTAAATTTTATTTTCACATTATTTGTAGTAATCTTCAGCTAACTCAGTTATTTTTTGTACTGTGAATCCTTCTGGGTTATTTAGAAGTGTTTATGTTAATTAGGGTTATCTGCTAATTTAGCCAGCTCTTGAAGAGATCTGAAGTATTTTTCCATCATCTGTGAGGTAGGGGATTATTTCTTGAGTCATCTAGATTGTTCCAAATAAATTTATTGAAAATGTCTTTTTGGCTGTCTCAATAGAGGGTTAATAACCTTCAGGTTAGCTGAATAAGTCGTGGGTGAGTAAATAAGCAGCGTTGTTCACTAGAATATCGATTTTTCCATACTTTTCAGCAATATATTTAACAATATTTTTTCTTGATTATTCATCTTCAATATCCAAAAGATGAAAGTCTACTTCTTCTGATGGATACTTTGCCTTAATTTTTTAAAAGGCCTCTTCTCCTCTTAGCTAGTCTCTTGCTGTCATTATAACCTTAAATTATTATGAGCTCTTACTTAGAATATCTTCAACTAAGCCGAAACCTAGGCCTTTGTTAGAACCAGTTATGAGAACAACTCTTTTAATTTATTACATTTCTTCTAAAAATTCAGCAAAATTATGAGAAAAGATATTTTTTTGATAAATCTATTTATATATTTTTTAGAAAAAGTTATAAGAACAATCTTTTAATTTTTTACACTTCTTCTAAAATTTCAGCAAAATTATGAGAAAAGATATTTTTGATAATCAATTTATGTTTTGTTTTTATTATTGAAAAGTCAAGTATCTTTACTCTGAATTATACTTGTGCTCAAAATAAATAACTAAAGTGTAAAAAAATCTTAATAGTACCTAAGTAGTTTGAAAGTGAATTTTATTTTTGTGAATAAGTTAGAAATAAGCTGATAAAAATTAATATTTTAGATTTCAATATATAATTTAAACAATTTAGATAAGCCATCATTATTATTAATAACCATCCTACTTAGGTCTATCAAATAAATACAAAGCTTGAATTTTAAATTATCAAATCTAATTCTTTTTTGAATACAACCTCAACAATTGTAATTATAATATTATATTTGAAAATGAGATCTTAAAGATTTATTTGTATTTTTGTTGGCTTTTATTATTTACTGCATTAATTTTTTGAATATTTTACCTCAATAATTCCAACGAATTATAATTATAATATTATATTTGAAAATTAGATCTTATAAATTTATTTGTATTTGTGTTGGCTTTTATTATTTTCTGCATTAAGTATATACATACATAATATTTAGTAGTTAATTTAATTATTCATCAAATTTAATTAATTACTGAAAAATAAAGACACAAAGTTTTATTTCAAATAAAAAAAAGTTAATTCAAAGTAAAATTTAAATTTATAAAATAACACTTAATTATAAAAATCATTTTTAATTTTAGTGCTATTCATTTTTTTATAAAAAAAAGTAGCTTTCAAATGATTAACAACGAGCCTCTCTAAGAATTTAATTAATGGTAGAACCAAAAAAATTTAAAAAAAAAATTTAACTTTTAAATTAATAATTAGCTTTAAAGATGAAAAATCTGATTTTAGTTTGCAATAAATGATAGAAAAATTGGGTTAATACAAACATGCTTCAACTTTTTCTGTTAATTTGAAGTTAGTTATATGATTTAGATTTTAGGTGATTAATAACTTAAAAAAATAATAGTAAAAAATAAATAGGTGATTTAGGAGCAAAACAGCTAGGAGACTCGATTTCTCACTTTCAAAACATCAATTCTTTTTAAATTTAACTAGAGTAAAAGAAATTATTAAGTCAAAAAATACAAAAATAAAGATAAAATGATTTTGTTTGCTTTATTATAATAACAAAATAAGTATTTAAGGGACTAAAAATACTTTAAAGCAGACAGTTAAAATTTAAGATTTTAAGAAAAAATAGAATTAATTAAACCAAAATTATTAAGCGAATAAATCTTATTTTTAAGATTAAATTATAGAAAAAGCTTAATATTTTTTTTATTTTTGTCTGAATAAACTAAAGTTTTATGATTTTAAAATAATATCAGCTTATTAGATATAAAAATTATTTCAAATTATTAAATAGAGAAAATGAAATAGGAAATAATGGTTGTATTTTTCTAAGCTTAAGGGATAGCTTAGTGTCTAAAACTAATATCTATTAAGATAAACTTAAAGTATTTAAAAAAATTTAAGTAGATAAAACAATCTAAATCTTATTTTTTGTTGATAAGCGATAACTTAATATCTGATATAGGTGCATAAGCTTTAATAGAGGGTATTTTAGCAAACACTAATATGAGATATTTATCAATCCATATAGAGTAAATTTTATTTATTACTAAATATTAATTAGTTAATTTATTTATCTATTAGAAATAATTAAATTACAGATTTTACTATTTAAAAACTGAATAATTTAACTAGCTCATAAGCATTGAATATAATAAAACTGGAGCTAATTCTTTGGTAAAGCTGTTAAGAAATTATTAATTGATGTAATATTTTCTAATATATTAGTGACAATGCTATTAGTGATAAAGGTGCTTAAAATTTAGGAAGAGCATTCAGAAATTGTGAAAATATTTCATCTCTAGTCATCTCATTAAAGTTACTAATACTTAATTTTGTTATTATTTAATAAAAATTTACAATAATTTATTGAAAAATAGTGACAATTAGCTAACTGAAAATGGTGTATTATTATTAGCTTAATAAATACCGTTCATGAAGAATTTAATTTCCTTAAATCTTTCGTTTGTGTAATTTTTTTATAAAAATTTTTAATCCATAATAAAGTAAAAATCATTAAATATTTAAAGGCTGCTATAAGTCATCAATAAAATTAGAATGAAATAAATTATTTCCAAGATTTTTAGATATTTATTTTATTGATAAAGTTTTAAAATAATAATTTAATTAAATCAAAAAAATTTATATAAAAAATAAATAATTCATTAATTAAAATATTATTTGATAGAAATTGTAATTTAACTGATTTTGTGCCTGAAAAATTTGGAGAGATTTTTTTTGCTTGCAGGAAATTAAGCTTAATTTCATTAAATATGGGGTATTATTAAAAAGTTACAAAAAGATCAAAAGATTTATGTTTTTTCTAAACAGCTTCAATAACTTAGGATGTATTGGAATACAAAAATTAGGAGAATGGCTTCTAAAAAATAAAAATTTAGAATTTATAAAATTAATTTTATGGTAATAATAATATTTAAATATTATTTCTGTTAGTTATAATATAATATTATAGGATGAATTTTATCAGAGATGTGGGAATTATTTAACTTGCTAAGAGCTTAAATAAGAGTGAGAAAATGTATTCTATCAGTCTTAATGTATTGTAATTTAAAATATTCATAAAAATTATTTGCTAATAAAAATATTTAAAGTGATAATAAAGTTACTGAATTTGGTACAAACAAAGCGCGATAGATCTTATAGAAATCAAAAAGAGCGGTAAATTGTCAATTAACAAATTGATAGTAAATAGAGCAAGCATAAAATGGATGTGATAATTAATTAATTATAATAAAAAATAAATTAAAATATTTTAATATTATCTAAAAATATGTTTAATTTTCAGCTTAATAACATTATCTTTCATCAATTAAATTAAATAAAAGCATAAACATGTTTCAAAAAAATATTTATTTGAATAGATTTATATATCTGTTTTTATTTTTTCCAATTAACAAAAATGATAATTATTAATAGGTCTATAAAATTTGATAATTGAAAAAGCTTTACTAAAGAAACAGAATTAGTCAAAAAAATATCTATCAGAGCACTTTTTTCACTATAAACTGTTATTATTATATTTTAAAGTAAAATTTTAGAACTTTTAACACAGTTTGTTAATGTGCTATTAGTTTTTAGCTTAGAATTTTAATAAATTTACATTATTTTAAATAAATATTATTTTTTTCTTTGCTAATTTATTTATTAGATAGCAACGGATATATGTAATTTAAATGGAATACAAGCAATAATTTAATCCAAAAATATGAATTACGTAGCACTATTAAAATTTGAATGAGAAGGGTAAGAATTGTTGAATTTAAATTCCATCAATTAATTATGCAATGAAGATGTTATTTTTTAAGAAACTCTCTATAATTTAAATAAATAGAAAAAACTAGTAAATAATAAATTAAATGATATACATAAAGCCAGAGTGAGAGAGAGAAAGAGAGTACTTATTATTACTTAATACATATTTTATTAAAAGAAATAAGAATCAAGTAAATCTAATTAAATTTATAACGAATAATAAATAAATAGATTAAACTGAATTTACACACATATACATATATATAAAACTTAAGTAGAACAATCTTATTAGCAAACATCAAAAAATAAATAAGTAGGAATAAAGATCGTAGCAGCAAATAAATTATAAAGAAAAACATTTTAAATCTGAAAATGAAATTAGATTTTCTTAAAAAGGCAGCGGCTATTTTCTATTTTTTATTTGTCAAAAGCAATCAGAAAAAGCACACTCATATTTTCTTTTTTGCACAAAATCTTGCATACTTTTTCCAGCTTATTAGTATTTTTGACATGAATGTAAATAGCTTGAACGATACGGATACCTATTTGTAGGGCTATGATTACTTTTTATAACTTTTTAGGCCCTTTTATCTCATTCACTAACAACAAATCATTGATCCAGTTATAAGTCTGATTTTTGTTTTCTTATTTGAAGTTTATTTTTGCTACTCAATGTGGAAAATATCTAATTTTAATCAAAACAACATTTTGAAAGATTTCATCAAGTATTCTCATTACATAAACACCACTTTGGTATGTTGCGAGTGGAACAATCATTTCTTTATGATAGCGAAAGTCGATTTACTTATAAGCTTAGCAACTAAATAATTTAGCAGCTCTTATATTCCCTCAAATTACTTTATCCTCCTTGTTATTCTACCAGCCATATTGCTAATATTTAACAGCTTGACTATTACTTACATTTATCGTGAGATTTAATTCATTGATTAAAATGTAAGCAAACCATAAGCAGAAGATTCCTTATTATTTGTTATGTTTATAACTACTATTTAGCAGCTGATGCAATAATAAAATATAAAAGAAGGAGTATACATTTGTGGAATTTTCTATTCATTATTTTATATTTTTAACATTCACATCATTAATGTCCCAAAGAAATAGTTGAGACTGAGCTGTATTCAAAGAACTTCTGCATACTCTCTTTTTGCAATAGAAATATTGCTTATTATGCAAGACGTTGCTCCTAGTATATTTTAGAGATAGCATTATTTACAATAGGCTATTTTCATTTACTTATTTATTTACATACTTGTGTACTATACTGAATCAAGAAGATTTGAAGTATTATTTCACTAAGGAATTAATATTAGAAATATCAAACAAGATCAATTTACTTTATTCGTTTGCTAAAAGCTGCAGCTAACCTTGAGTTAAAGTGATGTGAACTATTCATAGTTCTTAGAGATAATGGGTTTCTTCACTTCTCATAAAAGAATCTGCGATAATCTAGCATGCCCTTGCAGTTAATTTTAGAAGCAAAATGACAACTTAGGTCTTCCTAATCTCTTCTAGCTCTTTAAGTAGACATCTCTCTAATTCAAAAAAAATGTTTTAGATTTCATAGAGTTTTACCTTGAAACGAAAGTGGAAGAATCATACAAGCGCAAGCGGGTAAAATCAATTTTTTAATTTAATGAAACATATAAAAAATATTAAATGCATAATTTTATCTCTTAAGTAGTAGAAATTTTACTTTAATTAAATTTATATATTAATTATTAAATAGAAAACAAATTTTTAAAAGTCAACTTATTTAGATTGAAAGCAAATTTAAACAAAAATTTTAAAAGAAATAAGATTTTTAAGAAAAGAAAAATAAAATAATCATTCACAATTTAATTGAAATAATTATTTTAAATCCAAAAAAACCATTTTATTTTTTTCAAATACCATAAAAATAAAGTAATACGCTTTTAAAAATTGATAATACAAAATTTTTGGGAGTTTCTCTAAGATTCAAATTGATTATGAAAGTCAAAATATATTTTAAATTATCTTTTAAAGAATAAAATAATTATTTTTAAATAGAAATTTTGGAAGGTATTTATTTTAATTTTTAATAAATAATATCTTTTTATCAGTAAAATAAAACATAATCTAAATTAGTTAAAAAAAATCTTATTAATTATATATGATAGAAGTTATTTTAAATATTTTTTTAAAAAATTATCAAAAGATTTAGAACTCTTCTGAGCTATTTTTTAAATACATTGATTTCTTAATTTTCTAGAAGAAGAGATACACTAAGGCTTTGTACGAAATTAAAAAATTCTAGTCTAAAAGAGTTTCGTCAAATATTTGTTCTATTATTTGTGAATCCCTAACCTATATCATAGAACTGTGTACGATAGATGATCAGCTGAAACTAAAATTCTCAAAGAAGAAAGATGATAGAGATAGGTTGAAAGAAGTAATTATTTTCTAAAAGATTATTCACAGTGAAGAAATAATAGACATGTATAAAGAATAGCTTTTTAATATTCTTTAATTTAGAAATCAGATTTTTTAAAATCTAATTGAAGGGTATGCAAGCAATTAGCAATACTAAAAAGATATAGAATCCTTTATCATTCAATTAGAAAAAATTGAAAAATCTATAAAGAAAACACATTATGAATTTCCAGAAAATGTTCACTACTTGAAATTTTTAATAATAATAAGAAGCATTATGCTTAATGATCCCATTGAATGCTCTAAATATGAGAAAATTCTCTAGGAAAATATTCTTCTAGATAAGGTAGATTAACTTTTTACAATTAATCTTATTTCATTTATTATTGATGTGAGATTTCTTTTATTATAAATTATTTTAATTAAAAAATAATTCAATAAACAAATAAAAAAGTTATTCATATCTTCTTTTATTTGATATTCTCTTTAAATATAAAAAGAATTAATCAAATTTTATCAATAACATAAAAATTTTCATTTGTTTATTTTTGCATTTTAAAAAATAAAAATATTTCTTCAGATTCATTTTTAAATAAGCTAAAGATTCTTTTAAAATAATGTTAAAATGAAATGATTAGAAAATTAATTTTTGTAAAAGCAAAAAGATTATGACAAAGTAACTACTTATTGTATGATGGGCGGCGAGTGTATAAGCATCATAGTAACATATAGAAATTATTAGGCATTAATAAAAAAACACTCATAGAGAACTCCTTAGTTTTTTTCATATGCAAAAGAGGAGTTTTCAACAATAAAGTCGATAAACGTAATTGAAATTTA
This sequence comes from Tetrahymena malaccensis 436, assembly GCA_000231845.2. Classification (NCBI taxonomy): domain Eukaryota; phylum Ciliophora; class Oligohymenophorea; order Hymenostomatida; family Tetrahymenidae; genus Tetrahymena; species Tetrahymena malaccensis. Next base: position 872,523 of record JH719956.1, read on the forward strand.
TTATTCAGGAAGAGAAATTGTATTTAAATATTATTAATAGAATTTAATGCCTGATCAAATAGGTGCTGTACATGATTAAATCATTTAAATGTTGGCTAAAGGTGCTGAACCAAGAGTAATGAATTCTTATAGGATGCAATTTATCTAAACAAAAGGGGGATACATTTCACCTATTAAGTTGTACTACAGCTACTTTTTTAATCATAGTGTTCATGAGCTACTCTTTTCATGCTTTATGCTAAAAATAAGAAATTCATATGAATATTTAATATTAAACAAAGGAGGTTGGATTACAGACATTTCTAATGGTTTTTTTTACTTTCTCTAAGAAACCCTTGGATATGAAAAACTTGAGTTATAAGATATTAAGAATTCTAATATTGTTCTCTATTCAACAATCTTGCTTCAGTATATTGCTAATTATGATATTGATATCAGATATAGTTAGAATACAAGCGTTTAGTCTTACCGTCTTTGTATCCCAAATGGTAAATTTAACTTTATATTTACATATTTAAAAAAATATTTGGTAAAAGATTTTTGTGGCATGCTAAAGACGTTCAGTAGAATGAAGTAAACAGTATCTAAGAAAGGAATTATGCTCAATAACCCAGAAGATGAGAGCTTGCATAAAATTAAAGAGCAGATATTTGACTAATATTATCAACAAAATGTGAAGACAATAGATGTACAGCTCTTGATTAGGCAGGAAGCGGTAAATTATGAGTCTAGTGATGACAGCTCTATTTTAACTTAGAAATAGTTTATTTTAGAGTTTTAAGGTTTAAATATTTCGAGAGATAATAAATCATCAATTAACTAGTCTATTTCGATGGCACTTTAAATGGGAAAAATGAAAACAATTAAAGATATTGGTAAGAATAAAGGTATTACTATTTTATCACAGCTAATTAAGCAAGCTGTAATAAAATAAGAAGTAAGAGGATCAGATGCCCAATAAGAATTAAACAATCAGACCGAAGCTAATATATAATATAATGACGAAGACGAGCTTGCAAGAAAGCGAGCATCAAATATGATTTCAACAATAAATGAACAAATTAAGTTATTTAAGATGGAAAATGAGATTTAACAAAACAAGAAATCCTTTTAAATAGACAAACACTTATATTAATCAAGCACTATTTAGAATAGTAGTTTGACAAGTATTTAGGATAATATGGAAAATGCATAACAACAAATGAGAAATACTGTCAATTAAAGCTAATTTAGTTAATTATTACATTAATAATCTAAGAATGACCAGATTGTTTAACATTAAAGCATGAAAAAGACTACAGTCAAGGCGGCTGGGAAAAATGATTCAAATGAGGAGTACTCTAAATAGGCTAGTTACAACTAGCAATCAGCTAAAAAATCTAACTCAAAAGAATAAAGTGATTTGAATTCTATACCTGTTTAGCAATACCTAGAAAAGAAGCAAGAGCTAGAAAATTAACTAAGATAAGTTAATAATCTTCTAAATTAAGTCAACGAAGAACTTGAATAAACTTCATAGACAATAGAAAAAAATTAAGAAACAATAAAATCTCTTGCAAAGTCAAGTACATCTAAATTTTCAAAGCAACAAACTTCTAAAATGCATATAAGTACATAAAATAATAATTCTCCTTCAAGTAAGAGAAAAGTTAAAACTTAAAAAAACTTAAACGAAAGTGGTGTTCAATTTTCAGAAGAAGCTATACTTGAAAGCTAAAATTAAATTGGCAATATTAATAATAACTCTATTTCAAAAGCCTCTTACTTTGATGATCACAACAACAAGGAATACTCATAATAGCTTTGTAAATTGAGAAATAATTTATTTCATTTTAATTTTATCTAATAAATTAGAAACAATAGATAAAAATTTGTTTATTAAATTCAAAAATAGTTAAAATCATCCATTTAAGTTGAAATAAATCATTTTATTTTAAATTAAAAATATTTTTTTATTTAAATAAAAAAGCTAAAAATTAATTTGGAAGAAGCCATACCACTTAAGAAGAGAGAAAAAAGCAAGAAAAAAAGCAGTAAAAGCCTACATATTCGTAAGCTTTAAAAAACCTTAAAGAAAAGAAATAGCAACAACAGTAATAGCAACAATAGTAAATGCAAAATCAACATAATTTAGTTTATGGAGAAAAGTCAGAAAATTCATTGATGTTAAATAGCTCAAGAAATGAAACAACTGAAGCTCGTTCTTTTGAATACATTTAGGAAGCTGCTATCAAAAAATTGGAAGAAGAAACTAAGCTGCTTGAGTCTGAAAATTAATCTGAATCAAATGAAGACGATGACGATGATGATGACTATGACGATTTTGAAGATGATGGTGACGAGGAAGTAGAATCTGAAGATGAATAAAATATCATGTCCATGAAAGATATCAATTAAACCTTTAGCAGTTACACTGAATAAACAAGAAATATTTTTGGTGTGGAAGATGATTCTAATGCATCTAGATAGAGGACATTTGGTAGAAACTAATAAAATGGAGAATTCCACGAAGTTCAATAGCAACAAATTATCACAACAAACATCAAGATCATTAACAAGATATCGAATGATCCTTCCCCTCCTTAAGAAATAAAACTATTTGGAATATATTTCTTTTTCTAGATAATTAGCTTTATCATATTTATTTCAATAGCTTTATCTTTGCTCTATCAAAGCATATAAGTGTTTTAATAATCTATGACCGTGATGTGGATGACTCAAGAAATTTCAGAACCTTTGAACATCTTTATAGATTATATGAATTACAAGCTTCTCTTAACTGCTACAAAAGTGCCACTTTCTTATGGCAATTATATAAATGTAATTTCTTAAGAGGGTTACTCTGATTTAAGAGATTAATTTGAATCATACTTTGAAACTCAAATTGAGTTCAATTTCCAAAATTAATTCTAATAGCAAGAAGTCACAACTGATTTAGAAAGTATTAGTACACCCATTCATGAAGAATTTTTGAAAATACACACATCCATTAATAATTTTTTAAAGTCTATTATGGATTACTATTATCTTTATCTAAATTAGCCAACTATCTCTGGGGACGATTATCTAGGGACAACTTTGATGCCTATATAAGCCTCCTAGCAAATCTTTTCTGATTTTACAGATAATGTTTAGCACTTTCTTTAATAGCAAAGGCTAAATACCATCATAATTAATTTAATCCTTTATTTGTGCTTTTAAGTGTTTACTGTGTTTTTATTTTCTCTCATATTTAGAGGAGCTACCATGATAAAGAACAAAAAAGAAAAGCTTCTCAAACTAATATCTCATATTACAGAAAAAGAAGGATAGGTGCAAATAGCTAAAGGCAAGATGTGCTAGTAGCAAATCAAGTCTCTAGATCAAGAGTATTTGTATGAGCCCTTAATTATCTAACAAGAAATCCTATCAAGAGAACAGTAAGAAGCTTCCCAAGTTAACAAGGGATCTACTTCCTATAGAAAAAAAAACATATATCTAAGCGACAGAATTAATGACTAAAGCGTAGGAATCACTTCATCCTATCTAATATTGATAGTTTTATTCCTTCTCAGTAGTATTATAGGAGCAACAGTAAGAAAATTTATATTAATTATATCAATTTTATTTATATATTTATTTCTTTTTTTACTATTTACAGGGATTAATTTTAGTGAGCTAGTTGTTGTCTAGCTTTGACACTGTTATTTCCAATAACAGTCAATTTTTAAAAGGAGTGAATACTTATAGTTTTATGAATATAGCTGAGGATCTTCTTGAAGTAGATAGGTTTTACACAAACTTCACTAATGATTAAATTTATCTTTTTAATAATACTGAAAGACTCAACTTAACTACTTTTTACACAGACTAACTTAATCTAACCACAACTTATTTTACTATTGATTTTTTAAAGCTGATAGAAGATTCAAATATCCCTGCTTAATATTATAACCAAATAGAGTAATTGGTCTCCTTAAGAGGTACATGCAATATTACAAATTTATATACATCTTAAGAATAACAGCTATGCATACAAACAATGAGTAGTCTTATGGATAATGGCTTTTAAAACTCTATTATTAACGTTTTAGAAATTATCAGAAACAGAAAACTTGAAAATGAAAGTGACCAAAATATTGTCATGCTATTTAACTTAGGAACATATTATGATGAAAACATAATATCATTCCTTTAATTTAGAATAGTAGACTAGCTTATCACTATTTTTAAAGATTACACTAACTCATAGTTAAACATGATTTCAGGTTACCTTTCAATATTTTACATAGTTGCAGGTATTTTAAATACAGTGCTATTTTTATTTATATTTGTCCTTTTTAAAATATACTTTCTCTCGCCTTTCATTTACTTAAGGCGTGGTCTACTTTTACTGCCAATCGAAAGAGCAGCTGAAGATGTAAATATACTTAGTATGATTAAATCCTCTTTAAAAATAAAGTTTTGATAACATCATTGTTTTATGTTTATATAATATTTATGTCTCTATATTCTATGTAATTATATATTTGTACATTACCGTATTTTCTTGTGTCAAACAAATTATAAAAAAACTATTTTTTTTTCTTCCATTTTCGAGAATTATTAAAAATTTTATTAATCATTATGAAAATTTTTAGTATTAAAAAAAGTAGATGCAGTTAGTTTAAAAAAAGTGTTTATTTATTTCGCAAAATTAAAAATTAAAAGAATCTTGCATTCAAATATTTACTTAAATATTTTCATTAAGATGTCCTTTTTGAATAATTATTAAATTAAAAAATTCAAAATATTTTTCACACCAGCAAGACAGCTTTTGGTTAATTTTTTTTAGTATATAGCTATGCATTTTAGTTAGCTATTAATTCATATAAATTAATAACTTTAGAAAAATACATTTATTATCATTAATAAAATCTAGTTTACTTATTAAATTAACTAAAACTAGAGTAAGATTTTCAATTTACAGGCATATGATAAGCTATATAGTGAGTAATTAATTTAAAAATAGCATCAATAATTGGTTGAATCAATATAAAATAAAAAAATAGCCATACATTTTGATTGCGTATTTTTCAAATAGTTTTTAAAGAAAAATAAATTTCATTTACAAGAAAGAATTAACTTTTAATATTTGCAAGCAAAATATATAAAATAAGTAACAAACTTATTCTAATAATTATTATTTTGTATAAACAATATTTTAATTCTAAAATAATTTATTATTTATTTTAGCCAATCATACTACTTAGCATCTCACACAGATCGATCGATCTTAAATCTATAAAACTAAAAAATAGTATCAGCATAGCGCATTATATTTTATAGTGTTTGACTTAGTAGAGAATTTATAATCAACTTAAAAGGAAAGTCCACCAATAAAGCATAGCCACTTCAAAAAGTAAAAAGAAAGATAAGAAATCCATTATTTATAGGGAAAATATAAAACTAATAGTTGAAAGAGTTTAAAAGTAGTATTTACTTTGACACATAAATTCAAAAAAGCCATTATAAATAAGTCCTACCTACCTAGCTAGCTAGACATTTGATTGTTAGATACAGAATAGATAAAATATATTTAAGTAATATTAAACAAAAAAGTTATTTAAACTAAGTTTTTATCTATTTAATCAGATAAGTATGGGTTGTGTTCAAGATAAAAATTAATCGTAAGTTCTAGTTTATGAAAATAGTATGGGAGAGCATTTCTCAACCATTTCAGGAAAAGATGTTTAGAATATACAAGTTGTAGTCATGGGGGTAACTTAAGAAAACGAATAAAGGATATTTGCCTATGATGCATTAACATAGAAATTCAAAGCCCTTTTGGTGCCTTAAGGGATGACAATTTGGAATTATTCATGTTTAGTACATTTATCTAATAAAGAAATATTTATTACAGGAGGACTTAGTTCATCTGCTTCAGAAATAAGTAGTCAAGCTTATATTTATGATAGCATTAACAATAGAGCAATAAGATTACCAAATATGATATGTCCAAGGTACACACACATAAGCATATTCTTTAAAGGCAAACTGTATGCAATTGGAGGAAGAGATTATGGTGATGATGATGATAGTGCTATAAGATCATAGTGCGAGAGATTTAACTTTTTTATTCATAAGTGGGAGAAAATCAGTAAGCTAAATATCCCCAGGTGTACAGGATTTTCCTTCATTTATAAGGACTCGCTCTATGTTTGTGGTGGACTCACTGGTAAAATGCATCGTTCAAGGGCTATAGAAAGATATGATGAGAGTAATGACAGATGGGTTCTATTAGATTTCAAGCTTTCAAGAGGATTAGAGTGCGGTTCTCTTTTCTCAGCAGCTCACTTTTTGCCACCTGCTTAAGCAAAAGATAAATTTATTATTGTTGGTGGAAACACCGAAGAGGGATCATAAGATACTATGTACATATACAGTATGAGCGAAAAAACTGTCCTAGGTAAATGTTTTACAATTAAAAATGATTGAAAATTTGAAAAAAAAGCTAGTTTCAAAAAAGTGGTAAAAAAATCATTAAAAAGACAAACAAGCACTTATTTAACAGATTTCTTATAGAGATAAAAAATAGTTTTGATATCATCAATTTTAAAAAGGCTAAATTTTTATTTCTTATCGTATTTCTGCTTGCACTCAATGACGATGAATTCTATCTATTCAATCAACATTTGGCATTTTATTTTCTACAAGTCAATCCAAATCAATAAAATTATATTTAAATTAAAAAATATTTTATCATTAAAGAAATTAGCTGAATTATTTAAATGATGAATTGCAAAATAAATGAAATATCATAATTAACTAATTAAATTTTTGTTTTGTAATTAATAAAGGAGGACCTTGCATGAACTAAAAAAGAGTTTTGCAAAAAGCTATTGCTTACAATAATAAGGTGCATATTTTTGGAGGCTCAGAGACTGATGGAGTTGAGGTTTATGATCAAAGTGCTAATAATTGGAAAGAAGATAAGCTTTAAACTTTTTCGTTGTTTGTTTCTCCCTAGGATATTGACTTATTCTCTTACTCTCAACCTCCTGTTACCATTCCTGATGAGATCCCTTTATCTTCCAAGATTCACTAATCAAATATACAACAATAAAATTAATGTAATTTTAGATTTTTCTTTAAAAAATATAAAGAATCCTCCACAAAATAATAAATAAATTTACATGTTTTAATAAAAAAAACATTTTTATTCTTTCCAGTTATCTTAAGGAAAAAATTTTTATTTCACTTTAGTTTTGAGTCTCTAAATATATTTAATAATGTTAATAATTAGCTAATATAACTTAAGAAGTATAATAGAATGGGGTTATTTAATATAATATTAATGTAGATAAAGCCAAAGAAGAAGATGAAAATTAAAACGGGAAGGTTTTAAGTAGCAACGACTTAAAAAGATCAAATTTAAAGCCAGAAGATAAAAAATTCCATATTGAGACTGAGTTATCTCCTATTGCAAAGAGTTTAATTAAGGAAGATTTAATTGTTGAAAAATCATACTTGTTTGGCACAGATATTGATCCATTTATCTTAGAAATAGATTTCCTAAATGCCAAAATCGAGAAAAAAAGTGTCCCTCTACAGATCCGTTTATTCTAATATTAAAGCGCAGTTGCTGTGAAGTAGATGAATTTAATTTTATTGATGGGAGGTGTGCATGACGGAATGAATAAAACTGTAAATTACACCTATACACTTGATGTTGAAAAATTTGTTGGAAAGAGATTAGAAAATATGATAGTAGGTGCCTATGCATTTGCTACTCTTGTTATTTATCCATACATATACGCAATAGGAGGTAAATAGAGTACTGATTTGTCACAAAGCAACAGTACTTATCCAGTTATATTGAATTCTACCCAGAGATTCAACCTAGAAACGATGAAATGGGAAAAATTACCCAATTTAAATGTTAAAAGAGTGTCTGCTATGGTTACTAATTTCTCTAATAAAATTTACGTTTTTGGAGGATTCAAGGGAGATATGGAGTAAGTTAGACCTAATGAAATTGAAGTTTACAATTAACACTCTCCTGCTAAAGACTCTAAAGGTCAACCTATTTGGGAGGTGATATCTGTTAAATTTCCTATTGGACTGGAAGGAGCGCCACTTCTTAAAGTTAATATATTGAACTAAGAGCGTCCTGATATCATATTATTTGGAGGAAGGACTTCGAGTGGAGAAATTAAATACATATCTAAATTATCACTAGAGATAGATTAGAGTTAAGATTAAAAGTAAACAGAAAATGAAGAAGAGGAAGAAGAAAACGAAGAGGAGCCACAACTCTCTCTAAAATTAGATAAACTCAATCAAATGATTTAGAGCAGGTGTCTCCACAAAGTAATTTAGCCTTACAAAAACTTTGTTTTAGTTTTAGGTGGCTAATTAGAACCATACGTTGAGTGTGTTGATGTCTCAAAGAATTATGCTTCTGCTGCTCTATCATAAGTACCTCATATTGATTTGATGGCAAAGACACTTTGCTCTTTCATCAAGAAACTCAAAGACCACACTTTAAAGCAATGTTCGTTTACATACCTTTGAAGTGTTTTTAAAATAAATGCAATTAATCTAAAATAAAAACAAAATTTAAAGAATTCAAATTACAAAAAGGAAACCTTAAGAGCAAATCAATAGTATTAATTAATCTTTCTGAGAGACTATATTTTTTGATATAAATAAAAAAGATTCCTAAAAAACACTACAAAAGATTTATATTTTTAATGATATGAATTTTAAAAGTATAAAAATAATATTTCCATTTGTATATAGTAAAAATTATTGAATATTTCTCTTAGATATCTAACCTTTCTAGATAATTTCAAAACTTTGTTAACTGAAAATTTAAATAATTTTTGTTTACATTTTTTTTCTTAGGGATAAATTTTACTATGTTTATTAAATATTAAATTAATATTTTATTTGTTAAAAATAAAAAAATAAAATGACACAAAAAATAAAATAAATATACACACATTCAATTATAAATAATATAAATTTAAATAAATATTCTAATTAATTAGAAATTTTTATCGTATAAGGTATTAAATTAGCACCAATTTTTCATATTTATTCTATACGCTAAATCAGTTGTTTAATATTAAGCTATTTACTTTCTTTACTGTCTCATTTAGCATTTGAAAATTGCTTCATAATTTATTTCTACAACTCTCTATTTAAATTTAAATGATAAACATAAGATCTTTATAAAAAAATAACTTTATTTAATTTTAAATTGCTTTTCTAACTTATTCCATAATTCATCTTTAATGAAAAATACTTTATATGTTAAAGTTTTTAGAGTTCAAATACAAATAGGGTATTCATTCGATTTAAGTTAGATTGAATTTTACTTTAATAAATTAAAATAGAATTTACTCAGAAGTCCTTTCTTGGCTTTTCTATCTTGAGTCATGACTTCTATCCCTTTCTCTCTAGCTTTCTCTGCTTTTAGCATTGTAATTGCTATATCTCTTACTATCTTTTTATTACCTATCTCTATTTCTTGAATTTGATCTTTTATACTCACTCTTTTTTAAGCTATTTCCTCTATTTTTTGATATTTTGAAATTACCTACTTTATTTGGTGAAAGTTAAAAAATACCTTGAATTAGTTCTTGTCCTAGATCTACTATTAGAGTGCATTGGCTTTTTAGAACCAAATTTCTTTTGATTCTTTTCAGGATAAATGTCTTTTTCTTTCTCTCTACGGTCTCTACTGCTACCTCTTTCTCTGTTTTATTTTTAACCCCTAAAAAAAGATTATTTTAATATTTCAAATTTTTTAACTCATAAACTAAATTTACTTGCTGTAATCTTTATATTAATTTGCTTCTTCAGATCTTCTTTTTGGAGATTGAGATTTTTTTCTGTTATAAGAGTGAGATTTATCTCTGTAATCTCTCTACTCTCTCAAAGAATTTGCGTTTGCATTATTATAAGAATAATTTTAATTATTGTAATTGTTAAACTATCTGAGACTGTTATTTTATTGATTGTTGTTCTATTGCTAATTATTGTGGTAGTAAGGCTGATAGCTTCCTCCTCTGTGTTACTCAGGAGATCTTCTATCTTTAAGAATACATATTTTTTATTATAATTTAATATATTAAATTAAGCAATTTACCGTTTTTCAATGGTCTTTGAGATGAGTTTTATGAATATTAATTATTAATGTTATTTCCATTATTATTACTATTATTGTTGTTGCTGTTGTTATTGTTGGCGTTATTATTTCTTATTGGATACTGGTAATTTTTAGTTCTATTCAAATTTATATTCATAAATTAATGAAAAATTATAATTAAATTTACCCTCTTGAAGAACCTCTATAGTCTTAGGAATTCGATCTTTTTTATATAATTAAAGTTAACTAAATACATATACAAATAAATGTTAAATACCTTGAGCTCTTTCTTGGTTTTGATGATCTACGATATTCTCCTCTATTTTAAATAAATATTTTTGTATTTCATTTATAAATCAATTGTAGTTTATCAATGGATATTTTAATTATGCTGTCTTTATAGAAATCTCCAATTGATTGAATTATATATTATAACAAAATTACCTTTTTTCTATAGATTACCTCTTTGGAGAATAGTTTTTATTTTATTAATTTTATTGATTTTGTTGGGAGTAATTGTTATAGTTTCCCTATTTAAGTTATTAAAATTATTCTAAATTTCTAAACCATCTTTTTGAAATTGAATACCTTATCTATTTTTTAATAGAATTAAATTAATTATTGTGATATTTTATTTAATTATGATAAATTATTTACTCGTTTTAACTTCGGGGCTTTGGGAAGGTGAAAGGTTCTTTAAGAAATCATCACTAACACCTAAGGTTCTATATTTTTTTAATAATTCATCCAAAGTTGGATCTTATTTGCATGCTGCACAATCCCTTAGAAATTTTTAACATTCTCTACAATTTTCTAAAATATGCACTTCTTGGTCTAAAACATGCTCATCAGAAGTTACCAAGTGTCTAATTATTAAAATTTCAAAAATTGCTTAACATAAAGTTTTCATTTTTTACAATTGAGTTAAAAAATATATTCAATTTAAAACAATTTGATTCTATATTTATAAAATAGATCTATATATCTATCTATCAAAAAACTTAAGGATTAAAAAAGAAGATAAATGAAATTATTAAAATGTTTGATGAAACTATTGTTTCATTTAAACTATCAATAAATTCATTTTTATCAAACTCGCTGCTGAATTAAATATAAAATAATTACTAGGCAACTGCTTGCATTTATGCAGGCTAATTGATAGCATTCGTTTCTTGAACTTCGCTTTGCTATTTTATTAAAATATTTTGTTAAAAGGCATATTGTTTTAGGTTTTAAATATAAAAATAAAAAAGCTCTTGCTCTAAATTTTTTAAACTGCTAAATTAAGTTTTATTATGCTTTTCATTTTCTCAGAGCCTCAAATAATTGCCAATTTATTCATTTATGTATTATTTTTTATGCATTAAAAGCATCAAATATATCCTTAATTTGAAATGCGTTTTCAATTTATTTATAATAAAACATTTTTTCCTAATAAATATATTTTTTAATTTGAATCTATTGAAGGTTAAGATGATGCAAAACTAAATGGATCATTTTAAAATAAACTTATTCAGATTAATTTATATTTGATTTATTTTGGCAATATCTACCATAACCAGTAAACAAAAGTTTTTAAATTAAGCTAAATAAAACTCTACCATTTTGTAAATATTAAATTAAGCTTAAACTATTAAAATTTGGCTTTTCCTGTTGTTTATGTTTGAATAAAACCTAGTTTTTATGTGCCTTCGTAAACTTTTAGCTACTTTTTGGAATACTTTATTATTACTTAGTTAGTTATCAGAATTTAAATTAATTAGAAGCTTTTAGGTAAAATTAGTATTTTTAATTATATCAATCAAATTGATAATTAATAAATAAATATATAAAGCAAATTTCACTATTCAAATTTGCTTGGTAAAATTTGATGATTTCTACTTAAATCCATAAATATGTGATATTATTAAATAAAAGATGTATCTACTAAAGATATTGATTACTAAATTTATTAATCTTACATAATATATTAATAACTTTGCAAAAAATATTACTTTATTATCAAAAGAAAATAAATTTATTCACTTTAAATTAATAAAAAAAAATTTTTAAAAACTTATTTCAAAATAGTATTTTATTACTAAAAACAATAATTTATTTTTAAAATGTTTAAAATCCTTGTGAAATATTTTTTTAGTTATAAAATTAAATAAATTAAGGGTAAATAAAAGATTGATTTATATTTGCAATAATAAAAATTTGGAAATCTCGCAAACAATATTTGACTAAAAATTTATATATATTAGCAAAGGAAATATATTCTCTTTGTAATATCTTTTAAGGAAAATTGTATGTGTAACTAATTGATATTCTTATAACCTCTAAAAATAATTTAATGAAATTCTGTAATAAATTTTAATTAGAAAATTGTATACAAATTACCATAATATTTATGCATTTGTGGGCATTTTAAAAATTAAATTTTATTATAAATTCAGCAAGAAATATTTTTTCTTTTATTTTTCAATTAGTTTTATTTCCTTAAAATTTGTTTTTTTAAATATAAAATGATTTTTAATTAAATAAATCAATTATTATTGATATTCAAATTGAAAAATTATAAGATTTATATCAAATACATTTAATTTATAAGCAATATTTATATTGGATTTGTATTTTATTATTCTTAATATCATTTGATATTTTTTAAACTATTTATTAATTTATTTTCTTTTATTCTCAGAGAGGAAAAAGGATAGATAAAGATTTCTACTTTAATTTTTATTTATAAATACAAAAGATTTTAATCTTTTTTTGTAAATTAATTAGTTGATAATAATTAATTATTTTATAATAATAACTAAAAATAAATTGATTATTTATAAACAAAGTATTTACAATAAATAAAAGAGAATGTTAATATAATTTAGTTTTATATTTATATATTATATATTTTTTGAAGTAAAATTAATATTAAATTAGTTATAAATTAATATTTATTTATTTAGTTTATTTGTTTGTTAGTATTTTTTATAAATTAATTTATTATAGTATTTAGATTTCATTTTAATGTTCTTCAACATAAGTTGAATGCATATTATTTTTGTTGGTTAATTAAATTCATATGTTTTTTTAATGTTCATAGACATAAGTTAATTGCTTAAGTAAGTTAATTATGTAAATTTATATTTAATTACTTGAGTTTTTATTCATATTCTTATTATTTAATGTTGTCGCCATCTTCTTAAAAGAATGTTGCCAAACTATTGTATGATTCAACTAGATCAGGGTGGTTACCTGAGAAGAGATCTTCTCTTATTTTCAAGGCTTTTAAGTAGAAATCAAGTGCAAACTTTTTATTTCCTAGCTTTTGATATGTTAGAGCTACACTGTTGAGTTATTTTGCAATATCAGAATTTTTCTCATCATTGTAAAGAGATTTTCTGATGGTCAAGGATTTTAACTTATAAGCCAAAGATGTTTGATGATCGCCCTTTCTGCTGTATGAGATAGCAAGATTTTAATAGGAATCTGCTACTTCGGGATGCTGTTCTGTTTGGTAAACTTTAATTCTCATGTCCAAAGCTTGTTCGTCATACTCTTAAGCTTTTTGTTCATCACCAAGCTTTTCATATGTTACAGCGATGCTACTTAGAGACTCAGCGATTTCAGGATGATTGTCTTTGTAAATCTTTTTTCTTATTTGTAGAGCCTTAAGCTTATATTCCAATGCTTTTTAATTTTCTCCTATTCTTCCATAAGAAATAGCTATGTTATTTAATGATTCAGCAACGTCAGCATGCTCTTCCTTATATATTTTTTCTCTCATTTACAGAGATTTTATCTTTAGCTCTAAAGCTTTTTTATCGTCTCCTAGCCTTTCATAGAAAATTCCTAGATTATTCAAGGATTCAGCTACATCTGGGTGATCTCCCTCGTAGAGTCTCTATCTCATTTTTAAAGCCTTTTCTTCATACTCCAAAGCCTTTTAGTAATTTCTCTACCTTTCATAGCAGACTCCCATATTGCTGTAAGATTATGCAAGCTCAGGGTGATCTTGAGTATATAGAGCTTCTCTCATCTTCATAGCTTATAAATCATACTCTTGAGCAACCTCATCAAATCCTAATTTTTCATAGGTAACAGCAACATTATTTAAGGACTCAGCTATATCAGGGTGATTTTTTTAATAGAGTATTTCTCTGATATAGAGGGACTTTAATTCGTAGTCTAAGGCTTTAGAATAATCTCCTTATCTTGAATAGAATGCTGCTATACTGTTATAAGACTCTGCAAGGTCAGGATGCTTACCATGATAAAGTGCTTCTCTCATTTTTAAAGCTTTTTAGAAATAATCTTGAGCTTCTTTGTAGTTTCCGAGTCTTTCATATGATATAGCTACGCTATTTATTGATAGAGCAAGATCATGGTGATTACCTTAGAACAAAGTTTCTCTAATTTTTAAGGCTTTGAGTTTATATTCGAGAGATGTTTTGTCATCTCCAAGTCTTTCATAAGAAACTGCGATTCTGCTATAAGACTATGCAAGCTTTGATGGTTCATCATTCTGCAGAGCTTCCCTCATTTTAACAGCCTTAAAGTCGTATTATTAAGCTGTCTTATTGTCTCCTAATACTTCATATGTTTATGCTAATGAATTAAAAATCTCTATTAGGTCAGGGTGGTTTCCTTTATTTATTTTTTCTCTCATATTCAAAGCTTTTATTTTATATTCCAAGGCTTTTTTGTGTTGGACAAGCTTTTCGTAAGTTGATGCAATATTGAGGTAAGATCTAATTATTTCAGGATGTTCCATATTATATAGACTTTCTCTCAACTCTAGTGTTTTTAAATCCTACTCAAGAGCCATTTTGTACTCTTCTTAAGTGGTAAAAGAAATTGCAAAACTATTTACACAATCAGGGATGTCGTAGTGAAGCTAGTCTTTATACAACTATTTTCTCTAGCTTAAGCAATTGTTTAATATTTTACTAGATTCTTTAAATCTATGTTCACTGCTTAAAATTAGTGCATACATATTTTGAATCTACAACAAATCAGAATTATTGAAATTAGTATTTTGCTAAGCAATTTTTATAGATTAAATTAAGTTATTTCCAGGATTTTTATTTAGTTGACCTGTTAAAAAATATAAATATGAAAGGTATTTGTGGGTGTGTAGATTTTGAGCTTTGTAGCTGGAAATCAGTTTAACGATTCTGAGATATTCTTGTTCTCTGTTGATTTATTACTTCGAAAATTCGCTAAGCAAAATTGCTCTCAATTTAAGGGAGTTAAATCTATTTTTAGGATCCTTGCATATCATATAGTATTTGATAAATATCATGAGAGAAAGCTAAACAGGATCATCAATTTTTTCCTCTAAGAATTTACCTTCTCTGATACCGCTTAATGAAAGCTTATCCTGAGGTAAATTGAACAAAGTCAATAAAGTCAAACCCATGCTATAAATGTCGCATTTATCTTACATTTTTAATGTGGAAGATGAATTTTTAATGCATTCCATTTATTCTGGTGAGTAAAACTTGATTTCATCTGATGAAACTTTTTAATTAGATTGATTTATTGAAAATCTACCAAAATTTGATAGTTTGTATTATCCGTTTTAAATTTTTAAAATATTTCTTGGATTTAATTAGAGATGGGTAATATCGTTTGAATGTATTTCAGTTAAAGCATTGATAAGCTAAAAGAAAATATTAATTAGCTTCTAATTAGTGAAATCTTTCTATTACATCTAAATTTCTTATTCTAAATCACATTCAAATATTTCTGTAATTTAAACTAATCCCAGGACAGGCTCGATCAAGAATTGCTCATAGACTTTTAAAATATAATAGTTATGGTTAATCTAATCAAGCTTAAACTGCTCACTAATGATCTTTTAAAGAACTTATTCTTATTCTTATTTGAATTTCTCGAAACAATTTCCCTTCTGAGCATTGAACTAAGGAAGTTGAACAAAAATAGCAATTTCTGCCTTCGTTTTAATATTGTATCCAGCCATCACAAATTCAGAAACTCCATGTCTGCACAAAACTTTTTTGACCCTATAAGACTTGTAGTATAGCTCAATTAGTATAATCATTAACTTACAACTTGTAGCTTTATCATCGTTCTACTTTACACTTAAGAAGTCATTATAAATTTAATTTAACTCACTAAGAGTTAGTTAACTTTGAGAAAGATAATCAGACAAATTAATTTCAATTATAAATTCATAAATTTTCTAACTTTACGATTTGAAACCAATTTTCTCTATCTCACTGTTTTAAGTCTTTATTATAAAATAGATAATTAATTAATTACTGGAGGGAATTTTATTCAATAGAATATTGAATTAAAATTTACTTTAAAGTACATATTTTGAATGCTCTCCTGGCTTTAATAATCATTTTTCTCTTCCTCCCTTTCATCGAGTTTACCTTAATCATCTTTTCTGTGGCTGATATCTTAGAGTTGTATAGATTTATTCATTTAATCTCTTAGCCAATTCTACAAAAAATAAAAAAATTGATTTAACATTAAAAGAATTTTTTAGTAATTGTACTTACCTCTGTTTTTTATGAGTATTCGTCGCTTTTTTCATTTACCTCATCTCTTTGGAGCTTTTGTGGAGGTTCATCATCAGAGGACCCTGGTGAGTAAGAAGATTTCTTCTCTTCTTTTTTCAGTCTACAATTTTCAAAGTCATCTTCTTAAGTTGCCAATAAATTAACTAAATTATCTTCTTTAACAAAATCTTTAGCAGACTGATACTGGCGGTAACCTAATGGAATGGAATTTTTTTACTGATTTCTATTTTCGCTTTACTATTTTGAAACATTCTTTTAAATTTTTGAATCCTCCAAGTTTTGTTAGTCTTTAAAGCTCACTTACTATTTAGTTAACAACGTAAGTTCTTGTTGAATAACTTAGGTAATCATTTTTTTATAAAAATTTCAGATTTAAAAATCTATGCTGATATAAGTTAATCGTTAGAAGCTCTTTTCAATGAGTCTAATTAGTAAAAGATAGATTCTGCTGAGCTCTTTTTTAATTTAGTATGAGAAGTAATATTGAGAATTGCTGAGTCTCTTTATTATAATTTATTAACCTAAATACTTCTACTTAAATTCCAAATGAAATAAATTAATAAAGGATTGTTTTTAATTAAATTATTTCTGTATTTTTTCTTAATTAAATAAATTAATTATAAAAATTTCATTGAATCAATTTAGGATATATACCCATCTCCTCTCCACCCCATACCAACAAAAGCTAATTCCACAGATTTCCAATTTTATAATCAAAACCTCACAAAATTTTAATTGAAAGAGGATTATTTTCAAAATATCAAATTATTACGTCAATTTGAACTATATTTTAAATAATAATACGCATTTATAATTTATCTCAGCAAAATTGTTCCTCCTTAACTTGCTTGATAAACATTTGTTTTAATATAATTTACATTAAGTTAAGTATATGATGGAATATGTTCAGCATTTATATATTCTAATCAAGCACACTTATTTCTATTTTCATAAATAAGAAACTTCGTGAATTAGAAAGTTAATAAATA
This sequence comes from Tetrahymena malaccensis 436, assembly GCA_000231845.2. Classification (NCBI taxonomy): domain Eukaryota; phylum Ciliophora; class Oligohymenophorea; order Hymenostomatida; family Tetrahymenidae; genus Tetrahymena; species Tetrahymena malaccensis. The sequence goes on from JH719956.1 coordinate 890,165, forward strand.
TATTAATTTGTAAATATTCACTATAATCTACTTGAAAAGCACTTTATCTATTCCTGAAATAAATTAAGTATTTTGCAAGGATATTTTAACTATAAAGCAGATTCTAGTTATTTACTATACAATAAATATCTTGATAGTCTGTAAAAGTATACTTGAAAATTAATTAAATTTTCCACCTTCCATCAGAAGTTTTCATTTCTTATAACTATTAATTTAAGTAAATGGGTTGACTTAGAAAGTTATTATTATTGAATATCTTGAACCATTTAAGGTAAGCCCAAATAATTTTTACTCACAAAATATTATTTAAAATCTAGTTTTTTTTTTAATAAATCTCAATTATTTGTTTTTAAATATTTAAGTCATAATTATCTTCGAAAAAATGAAGTAAACTAAGTGGAGTTAATACTTTTATCTAGTCTGAAGAAGGTAAGATGCACAAAACTTTTAATTTTTCTAATAAAATTTTTTTAAAAATAGAAAATTGAAAAAGAAATTAGTAATCTCTCAAATTAATCTCATAATCATCATTTAATTAGATAAAAAAGGAAAATTTAGTCATTAATTGACAGATAGATAGATATTGGCAAGGATTTATCAAATATTGTAAAAATAAAGTAAAAAATAACAATACCCTAAGAATTAACGTCTATAGAAAAATCAAATGAAATATACAAATTTTTTGTAATAAAATTTAAAAGATATCTATCTATCTATCTCACATAGATCTTATGTTACACACTTAAAATTTTAAGTTAATTAAAGTTAAAAATAAAAAAATTCTACTTGCTTTAGATATACACAATGTTTTGTATTGTTATATTATAAATTAAATAGATGGATTTTGAGCATACTTAACTAAGTTGGGTATATGGAGAAATCAAATAAAATATTAAGCTTATCTTAATTTTTATTTTTTAAAAAGACAATTTTTTTATTTAAGTATCTATCTATTTAGGTTACGCTTTATTTTTCATTGAAATTATTATTGAATTATGACAAATATAATTCAATTTTGGAATAGATCAATAAATTTAAGATTAATCAAGAAAATTCATGTATTAAGTAAGATGAATCATTCTAAATTAATACATATATAATCACACTCCTTTAAAAAACAATTATTTATTAGTCCCAAAAAATAAAATTTATTCAAATTGTTTACTGTTCGCTTTTCACATAATTTATGTAAATTACTCAACAAGATTCTAGTTAATTTAAATTTTAATTCCTACTTGTTCATAAATCAACTTATGTCAGAGATTATTATTTTTCAAATTAATTATGATCTAGATCTTTTTAAAAATCTAATAATAAAAAAATTGATTAAAAAAGACTACTATTTTGAATATAAAGCAAAAAAAAGTTATGGTGTGGGTGAGGATACTAATTATAATTAATTTATACAAATTATTTCTTGATTTTTTTTTTTGAAATCAATCAATGATTAATTATTTTTATTTTCTCGTTTTAATTCTTATTTTAAATGACTTTTATATAAATTAAAAAGCTCTTTATCTTGCTCAATAATACAATTGTTGATCAATTTAGATGATATTTACAAATATCATTATTTTTAAATTTATATCATTTTGTTAAAATGTTTGTAATTGAATACGTAATAAAGATAAATTTTTATGATTTTTGTAATAAAATATTTAATTTACTTTTTTTAAATTTTAAATTTTAACTAAAATTTTTCATACAAATTTCATTTTTATTGTATAAATATTTCATTTGAATGATAAAAATTGTAATAACTAAGCAGATCAGGGCATTTTTTTTTTTTTCTTAAAACAACTTTTTAAGTATTTTCTCACTTTAATATAATTTGTAGGGTTTTATGATAAAAAATTTTTAATCTTCAGAAATTGAAAACATACAAAAAGATAATTAATTTTCTTTTATAATCTCGATATATTTTATCATTAGAATACGACCACCTTATTCTTTTGAATTAAAAGCCTATAATATTAAATGATAGAAAATGAACATAGTGATAGTTTAAAGTCATTATTAGCTTTTAATATACTCATTCTTCACTCTTCAAATTGATTTCATTGAGTTAAAGATTTTTAAATCAATAATTCTAATGGAATATATTTTTTAATTTCAAAAATAAAGATCAGCATTTTAAATTAAATAATTTTGAAATTAATTACCAGTTTAGACCTAAACAACACTAGAGACACTAAAATTACAACCATTATTAACGTTAACTTTAATAAAAAAAACTCAATATATATTACTAGCAGTCAACATAACAGAAGAATCGTCAGAAAAGTTTAAAATGAAAGATTACGACATGATTCAAAAGATAGCTGCTAAGTGAAATTATAAATCTATATTAAAAACATTATTAATGTTGTAGAATTTGCATATTATGTAGAAAATCTTAGGATTCATTTCTATTTATATAAATAAATAATTTTTAAACTAATAATCATTTGTATTTTTTAAAATGTTAGTTAGCAATTTGAAAATTTTTAAAAAAAAGAATATTTTAAATAAAGTCCATCCAATTAATTCAGTAACTCAATTTTATTTCATCAAAGTCTAATTAGAATTCAAAATTTAATATGACAATCTTGTAGAGTATTAAAAGTTCTTATAAACATTTATTTGGTCTTAAATAGATCATACCTTTAATCGCATTAATTATTGTTTGAGATTTCAACACCTTTGCAAGAAGAACTAAGAAATTATTTAAAAAATTTATTATAAGTATAATTTTATTAAAAAAGAGGATGAAAAGCTAGAATACAAATCAATACTAACAATTATTTAAAAACATTTAGAATCTTTGCATAACACAAATTATCAATGATGTTATTTAAATCATTATTAGTAATTGATTTCCATACAGTAAATATTAATTATTCTATAGCAAGACGCTTATCAAAAATCTAGTCGTTTGGATACGACTAGCTTTAAGAAAGGCGTCTTGCTATAACAAAAAATATTTAAATTAATATTTAAAAATTTAGAATTTATAATTTATAATTGAATTTATTATTAGCGCATTTAATAATGCGTATTTGAATATTTTTGAAATTTTCAAAATTAAAAATAAATTTGAATAAAAGTGTAAATAAAATTAATATTAATGAATTAAAAAAATAAAATTATTTTTAAATTCAAATATTATTGTTTAATTCATTGATATTTTTAACTTTAAAATTTATAAATGATTATTTGCTTCATTCATATTTGAATTAAAAATTATTTCCAAAAAAGCAAAATTATCTTATATATCTATATTGAATTTTTAGATGAATAAAATATTTATTTAGAAAAAACATATTAATTATATAATGGATATTCAAATACTTTATCTAAATTAAATTTAATGGTATTTTTTAGTGATAGATAAGAAAAGTTAATAAAATAAATTATAAACTCACTAATAAATATAAACTCTATTTTTAATATTCATTTCCCTAAGAGAATACAAAATCCTGAAAATTGGCCTTAATTTTTACCATCAGGAGATTATAATTAATCATGTGCTGCTCTAATTCCATAAGATTTTTTAGCATAGGAAAATGGGTTCCATTGTTCATCACTCAAACCTAAACCAGCCATTTCTGCAGAATTTTGCTTATTATTTCGATCTTAGCCGTAAGCTGCCCATGTTTTATGATAATTTCCTCCTATTCTATACTTAAATTTATACTAAGTAGAGTAAGAATTTATTCTCCAACATGGCTCATAAAAATCAGAAGTTTAATTGTAGCCAATAGTTAATTCTAAAGGAGTTTTACATCCTTCTAATACTTTACAATTTATTTACAAATCTTAAGTAAATATTTCAGGTAAGGTTAAATTCTATTAGTATTCAAGTTCTAATATTGTGTATCTACCTGATTGATCAATTATAAACAATTATTTTATTTTTTAATTGTTAAATGCTGAATATTTAGCTGATTATAATTTATTTATGTCTTTGTCTTAATCATTTAATAGATTTTAATCTTTCCAAAAGTTGGAGTTATATTCAAAATCTACTCCTTATAATTTAGCCAAAAGCTAGAACCCCTAAGATTGTGCAGATGCAAAAGGATTATTTTATTGTATCAATAACCAATTAAAATTTTCTATTCTTGTTTATGTTAGTATACATTTTTAATCACCTGCCATATTTTAAAGTTAATTCAAAAATAAATTAACTTTTTCTATGCCATCGAATTTTTTTTATTCCTCTTACCACTTATTATTAGGATTGGTATACATGTAAAATTATTTATCTATGAAATTGCAGGTTCTTGCTTTTTCGAGTGCACTCAGAAATGGTTTAAATGTATTTTTATCTGTAAGTTGATCGAATACTGTTTAAATTAATATGTCAGTACTTTATCCTGTTTAGCTAGCATATACCCTAACCCAATTTTCAATTGTATTTACATCTTGAAAATGCTTGATCTGGTGAGTATAAAAAGAAATGAAATTCTTACTTTTCTATAGTTCTGGGTCTAGCTTTAAAAGTTGCTATATTTATTCTAAAGTTAATTCAGAATGAATATTAATATATTATGAGTAAACTTCTTATTTGTGTTGTAAAACGGCTTGTTAATAAAATTATTTAACATTAGGATTCTAATTTTATAATCCCTGTTAATACTCATTATAAAATTTTTTAAATTCATATTTCGATTAAAAGGATTTAATGTATTATTTGATAAAATAAGATTAGTAAAATTATGCAGCTTTGCACATTTCATCTAAATCAAAAAAACTGCATTAATTTATATATTCATTATTTGAAAGCAAGTTGAAGAATCCTGTTGCATTCTTCATCTCTATATTAAGCTCTTTGAGATCAATACTAATTTATGGTTTTTCTTTATTCTTTAATTCATAAGCACTGACTGCCAACTTCATAGAGAGTTGCTGAATAATAAAAAAGTCTTTAACCAGTACCACCTCTTCGCTGTTATGATTTATCTTCAGGCTTACTTGAAAGTTATCTGCCTACAACTACTTGAAATTATCTTGATTATTATAATAATCAATAAAAATTTGAGAAATCTTTTGATAAGACTCAAGATTAAATTGTTTTGTTTCACTCATTTACTTTTTTTCTATTTAAAATAGTTATTTGCTATATTATTAATTAATTATAAAAAAGGGTATCATAAAAACAACTGATAATTATTTCCATAAATATTCTAAAATCTTTGTTATTAAATTTAATTTTTTTATTTTAGCAATATTATAAAAGAATAATTTATGTATTATCAAATAAGAAGTAACATCATAAATTAAACCTTTTAGTTCAAGCTTGTTAATTACTCTTAAAAAAAAGCAATTAATCTTTTTAAAATTTATAGTTATGTTTATAATAATATTTATTTAAATGTATGAATGTTTCAATTTGTTGGTAATATTAATATTAGAAATAAATAAAACAAAATTTACTGTGTAAAGAAATTATTAGTTTTATTTTTAAAACACAGTTTCTGGTTTTATTACAAGATTTATTTATATTTTAGGTGAATCGAGTCAAATTTCATAAATATTCTAGAAAAAATAATCTTTAAAAATATCAAATATATTTATTTGAGATATTTATTAAAAGTTTGTAGAAAATTTCATAGTATTAAGGTAAAAAATTAATTAGGATATAATAACAAAATTTGTGGGTAAATATCTGGATTGATTTGAAATAAATGAATATTTATTTCATTTTACTGATACTTATCATATATGATAGGTATTTTTATTATAATATATTTTAAAGTAATATCATAAATTAAACCTTTTACTTCAAGCTTATTAATTACTCTAAAAAATAAGATATATCTAATATTTAAATTTATGTTAATACCTACTTAAATTTGAATGTTTAAATTTTGTAAAACTAAACAAATATTTAGCTTTCATATTAGAAATAAATAAAGTTAAAAATATTGTTTAAGGAATGTGTTGGCTTTATTTTGAAATCTATTTTTACCTGGCTAAATAAAAGATTTAAAAGATATTAGATGAATCGAGTCAAACTTCATAAAATTTCTATTAAAAATTATTTAGGGGAATTCATTCAAAAATAAATATAATCTCTAAAATATCAGATTTGAGATATTAATTAATAATTTGTGGAAAAATATTTAGACTTTACTTCTTAATTTTCAATAAATTAAGGTCAAAAATTAATTATTAAATAATAAAAAATTGTTTTGCGAATATCTTAATTGATTTAAAATAAGAAAATATTTATTAGATTTTATTAATATCTAATGGAAATAATAGATATCTTTATTTTAGCAAATTTAAAATTTTTTTAAAAAATAGTTTTAATATCTTATATCTATTTACATTCTTTTTTATATAAAATATTTATTTTATTATCTTAAATCATGTTATCTCGCTTAATATATTTAATATGATTAATATGAGTGTCTTTTGATTATTAATCAAATGGTTGGTTTTTTACCAATATTTTAAAGTATTCAATTATTTTTATTTTTCTAAAATTAAGTATCTATTTTATATTTGGTTTGATATACTAATAAATTTATGAATAGTCTTATGATATATTTATTAGTAATGTACATGATGTTCTAATACGGAAAATAAAATTATAAGATTACTGTAAAAATATTATTTTGGTAAAAAAAGAATGGTTTAAAAATAATACAATTTTGAATGAGTAACCATTTTATTTAATTAAGAGCAAATAATTTAATGATTTTATAAATTTTTACATGAATATTTTGATACTTATTTATATTAATTTATACATAACTCACATATTTAATTAAACTAAATTTATATCAAGCATTAATGTAAATGATTTTATGGTTTAAAATATATAAAATAAGCAATTTTAATTCACTATATTATTTGAAAAAGTAAATTCATCATTCAGATTATTAAACAATCTATCTTATCTAAAAATCTTTTAAAATTAAATACAAAGTAAGAATTTAAGTGTTTCTAGTATCTACCTAATTCTTAAACAATTATTTTATTAAAAATTGTAAAATAAAATTTATTTAAGTAAATAAGTTAGCTAAAAGAATTAAAAATATCAAAATAAATTTAAAGTGCAAATCAAGTAATTTAGAAAAAAATAAAATAAAACAGGAATAGCGATCTTAATTTGTGTGAGAATTTATTTAATAATTAAATAGCCTTATTCTAATTTATTTTTTTTGTTAAAAATGTAAAAAAATATTATTTAAACATAAAATATGAAAAAAGAACATCTAAAGAGTTTATCTATTTATTTATAATTTTATCAATAAATTAAAAATACTAAGAAATATCTTAATAAATGAATTTAAAAGCATACAGGAAAATGTATATAAATATTATTATTTTTAAATTTATAGGCTTTCAGAAAAATGAATGAGCAGGTAATTCCTATAGACATTCATAGTTAGCACATATGGGACACTAATTAAATTTAAAGTTTTAAGAGTAGGTTGAAGAGAGCAGGATACAGTGCTTGTGAAAGGAATGTCTGCATAAAATAAAGAAGATTTTACCTTCAGCTTTATTTTTTTGTTGTTGCTGAGACTATTTCGAACTTTCTTCGTTTGATACACAAATGGGTTTTTTGCAAATCTAGCAAAGCTCTTATTATTTATTTACTTATTTTCCATTATATAAATATTTACTATACTGCAATTGAGTTTAATGAAATCCTTCCTTTAAGATTTCTATAATTACTTATTTATTACTTTTTATTTATTGAAATTTATGAAAGGCACTTTCAATTTTTTCATATTTAATCTTATCGCTCATTTCTTCATTTTAATCATCCGATTCATTAATTTTTTAGTTTTTAATTTTCTTTTTATTTTCACAATCTTTTACATATTATATTAACTATTGAGTATCCATATCTAGTATTACTTCATCAGAATCGAAGCTGTTATTTAAATTATCAAATTAATCATTATCAGATTAAACTTTATTTTATTTTGTTTAAACTTCTTAGGAATTACTTTTCATTAAACATTATGCATCTACTTAATTACTTTAGTTTGGATTTTATTAGTTTTCAAAAGAATCTTTAGGATCTAAGTTAGAGTCTGACTCATACGAATTATTAATTTGCTCTTTTTTATTATAATAAGCGCGTTTAAGTTACTTTTTCTTGAGTTTTTTTTTCATAATATTTGCATATTATTCATAAAACTCGATGTAATTAACTTTGCTGTTTACTGAATTCAACATGTAATTATAAAAATTAAATTTGGCTATTAAAATTATACTATTCATTTTATTCATTATTAGAAACATTCTAGAAGGACTGTTTATTTAAAAAATGCATTTAATATCTTGACACATCTATAATGAGCTTAGATCCAAAATTTTGATTATTTCACTTGATTAAAAATCAAAAGAAGCGTAATTTATTCTTTTATTTACTTCAAATAAAAATGTCTTTTAGCTTTTATTTTCAATTCCGTCTTTGAAATAAGAAATGTTAGCTCCTTCAAAAAGATATTCTACTCCTTCAAAGCTTATTTTATTTTTCCCTAAAAATGCTAATTTCTCTTCTTAATTAATTTAAAAATTGATAAACTACTAAAAATCACCAGCAGATTCATAATATTCTGTGTTTTCTTATGATATGATAATGTACTAATCATCAAACAGCAAATACAACTTCCCATTTAACAAAGCCAAATCAATTATTTATTTTTCGCTTTTTTCTAAATCTATGATAATTCTCTCTTCGTATTCACAGTAACCTTTTTTTATGTAATTTTTAACATAAGCTAAAATAACTCTTAAGCATGCTCAAAATAAATCAAGATATTTCTTTTAAAAGATGTTAAAACATATTAATTTTTTGAATATTTTCTATTTAAACAGTTAAAATTATTGCTTTAGAATTTAAAAAAGTTTAGAATTACCTTTAAACAATTTTAAATTTTATCATTTTATAAAAATAAAAATTAATATTACAAATTAAATACCTTTGTTAATTTGGATAACTTGATTTTATTTAGTCAAAACGAATATTTACAGCACGTAAAACTCTTTATCATAAAAGCGGTTGAAGACTATTTTTTTAATTTGTATGTTGTCTCGTGAATCAACTTCATAGGTATCAATGAGTTCTAGTTCAAGTTGGTCGTTTACATTCTTTAACTAAACAAAGTATATTAAGCCTTATATGTTTATTTATTTATTTGTTTAATTTTTTATCTAATTATTAAATAAATTCTACTTTAATAATTTAATATGATAAAATTGTGTTCTCTTATTATTTCAATGTTTTCGCAATAATTTTATTTAACTATATCAAATTTCTGGAAATTCATGTTTGTGGCATTCAAAATCCATATAATACCTTCTTTATCTTAGATAAGCTGTTATTTAAGAGTTAATTTTTTTTATATTCATTGTCTATCTTAAATTATCTTACAAATAAAGATGCATCAATCTGATGGATGAATTAAACCTAACTTAATTATGGATATGCTTCAAATAAATTAATACAATTTATAGTATTTAAGTCTAAAGAGTCTTCATATAAATCTATAATATGTGATATTTGCTATTCTAAATCATTCTCCAAGCTTTATACTTCCATTTTTATAAATTAATATTTTATACTTGAAATACACTTTTACTATTTATCACTGTTTATCTATCAGAAATCAAATATCTTTGATTAAATTAAAAGTGCTCTATATAATTAGAATTACTATTAATAAAACTTTCACAAACACGTAGAGAAAACTCAATTGTTGAAATTTTAAATAAATCTGCTTTAAAAAGTATTTGTTACATTTTTTAAATCAGCTGAAACAAAATAATTTTGATTCTTATAAATAGGATTTATTTAGGCACACATGAATTCTAAAAGAAAACAGAATAAAAATTAATTTTTTATATTATATTTTTTGATGGTTTTTTATGCTGTCTTTTAAGCGAATAGTAAGCCTGAATCTTAGTAATTTGAATTAATAGATAAATAATCAGTATCTTTTTAAAAAACCAAAAAAAATAATAGCAATAAAAACTTAATTGCAAAAAAAATTTTAGATTCAAAGTTTAGTTAGAATTTCATTCAAGAAAATAAGGAGAAATGGGAAGGCAAGGAGAAAATATCCTTCTTTACTAGTTCATGTTCCTAAAAGGAATGGCGAGTATGCATTAAATTAAAATAAATTTTATAAAATCGAAAATAAAATCACAATAAATAAATAAATTTAATTATAAATATCTTAGTTATCTATTTAGCAGCATTCTTGTCCATTTTTTATGAAATAAATGCTTTGTTAGGTTATGATGGACTCCTACCTGTTCATGTAAATAGCTAAATATCTATTTTTCTTTCATTAAGATAAGCTAATTTCTTTTTTTGGTTTTTTCTAGACCTATTTAAAAAGATTAAGAGATAATGGAATTAATAAAGACATGAGTATGGTACCAACAATCGTTTGGTGGGCACCTGAAATTATGGAGTATATCAAAAAAGTTGTTCCTTCTTTGTCTGAATTCGATAGCTATGAAACTCTCCTTCATATAGTAAAAGATTTATAATATTATTCATTATTTTAATATATTAAATATACAACACAAAATCATAACTAATCAAGTTTATAAAACAGAAATATCTTTTCTATAAAAATTAAATATTTAAATAGGAAATACAAATAAAAATAAAAATTTAAAGCTATAATAAAAAAGTTTAAGTTATTAATAAAGAATACTAAATGTTTATTTTCTTTTAAAAAGAATAAATAAAATATTATCTTAGAGAATATTTAAAACATTCATCTATTGACCACAAAAAGCAGAAAATATCTTAAGAATTTATTATATTTCAATAAAAATAATTTAATGCATTGTTAATAAATCCATAAAACATATACTATACTTAAAAAAATAAATCTAAAGACTGTTAAAGCTATAAATATTAATTAATTTTTTTTTAATAGATTTGTTTGGTAGGAGTAATGCTGAGTATTTTGGTTTTGGCATCAAATAAATTTATGAGTTTCTTAGTTTACTTGACTCTTTGGTTTTTATATTTATCTATTTTTTCTGTTGGATAACTATTTTTCTCATTTTAATGGGACATTATGCTTTTAGAAGCTGGTTTTCTTACAATGTTTATAACTCCTACAACTAGAAATGGATTTATGGTAGTTGATGAAATATCTTCAGTAACTAGAGATTTGTTAAAATGGCTCTGCTTTAGGTTGAATTATGCCAGTGGAGTTGTTAAACTCACAAGGTATTGAATTCTTAATAATTCAATTTTTAAATTTAATAAAAATTTAACATTATTAGTCAATGTCCTACTTGGTGGTAATTGACAGCACTTCATTACCATTTTGAAAGTCAACCACTTCCAAATCCTATTTCATATTACTTTCACTAGCTCCCTTCTTGGTTGAAAAAATTATTTGTAGCTTAGAATTTTATTACTCTCGTAAGCTAGCTATTTTTTCTATTTTTATAAAAAAATAAAATAACTTAAACTTATTAAAAGATAGGAGGATCTTTGCTTATCTACTCTCCTTTTAGAAGATTGAGGTAATTTGGTGGTTTAATGCTTCTCAGTGAATAATTTATGATTATCCTAACTGGAAACTACAACTTCTTTAACTTTTTAACTGTTTTAGTGTAAATTTTTATTTTGATGAAATAATAACTTTAAAAAATATCTTCAATTTAAAAAGCACTTTAGCTACTTTCGATGATAAATTTTTAAAGTACTGGACTCCTAAATTTATCTTAAATCTACTTGGTGACTACTGTTCTTGCATTCATAAACCTTAAAAGATAGGATCTTAATCTAAAAACAAAGAAAAAGACCCCTATACACCTATTATGAAAAAATTAAAACTACTCATTTTCTTATTAATATTTGTAAGAATATTTAGCAAAATTAACTGGACTTTATAATAATTTGTTTATAAAATAAAATAGATTGCTATGGTTATCTGTGCATACTTAAGATATTTCCCCATTGAAGCTATTTTTGAAAACGGCAAAGTAAATTTCACCCTTTCAGATATTAGAGTTAATTTAGTCAATGGCAAAATTCCTGTTGTCGCTTTAGTAGTTTCTATGCTGTTTTGTGTACATAATCTCTTCTCTTATTCTCTAAAATATAGCAGCCAAAAGTAATATTATTCAAAAAAATTTGAATCCGTTTTATTATTTTTCATTTTTTTAATTAAAAATATTAAGGAGTGTTATCGCCAATACGAAAAGATTGTTTGCAATAACATTTGGGTTTATCATGTACATGCTCACTTCTTATACATTCTTTGCAGGGTTAGACAAAGAAATGTTTTAATTCCCATTAAACATACCTTTATTAGCATAGCTTTAATAGCAATCTCAGCCTTTCCACATTGCTAATAGCTATGGTTTATTCAGAGTGTAAACATTATTAAATTTATTGAAGGAAATTTTAGTAGTTAAATTCTAATTTATTAAGGATGACAGGTATAAACGGTAGAGAAGAATTGGTTTTTGAAGTGAGTGAAGATGGAGTTAATTATTAGGAATTAACACTTTTTTATAAGCCAGGACCAATAGATCAACCATTGAGATTTGTTGCACCTTATCATCCAAGGTTTGACTGGCAACTTTGGTTCTCAGCTATGAAACCACATAGTAATTTGATAAGGAAAGATGTTTAATTAATATTGATTTTTTATTTTATAAATAGTTAATGAAGCTTATTTATTAAATTTCATGTTCAAACTGATCAATAATAAACCTAGTGCTCTTAGTTTAGTAAATCATAATCCATTAAAGGGCAAGGAGATAAATTTCTTAAATATTAAAAAATATATTTATTAATACACTACTCTAGAAGAGAGAGCTAGCACAGGGTAATTCAAATAATAACTGCAAATTTATTCCTAGATTTAATTTAACTTTTAAATAAAAGTAATATTTGGAAGAGGAAAAATCCATAAGTAATGGCTGAAAGAGTTATGAGAGTGCACAATAACTTGGAAAAGAGCTTAAAGTTAATGCAACAAGAAATAGATACCAAACGTTATCCTATTCACCTTTTGAGATAAACAATACCCCTTATTGAAATAGTGTGGACACTTTTAGTTCTAATTGCTATTAAAAATTTCCTTAACAACAGAAAAAAGAATGTATGAAAAAAAAAGAGACATGTATACATACTTATAATGCTGATAAGAAAAGCATATATAAATAAATATTAATATTTATGAGCAACTAATTTATTTTTAAAGTATTTTTTATTGCTAAGCTTTACGTATCATCTAATTTTAATATTATTAAATACTCTGAAAATATTTTAACCATAACTACTACAGTTAAATGATTAAATTAATATAAATTTATTAATGTTTAAGATGTTATTTTACAAAATTTATTTTTTTATGTAGAAATCTAGAAATTCCTACAAAAATACAAAAATGAATACACTACATTCCAAAGCAAAGCTTTTTTAGTAAATAAAAAAATATTTAATATGTGATATTTAGAAATAAGAAGATATTAATTATCTTTTCTAAACAAGGATATTTCTGGTAAAAAGTACTTTTAAAAGCTTAGAAATACAAAGATATTTCCTTATAATTATCTTAAATATATAAAGTTTGATTTAATTGATACTCAAGTAAAAATAAAATGATATTCTTGCACATCTAAAACTTTTATTATTGATTGCAATTTAACAAAAAGAAGAAATTTTTAAATGATTTTTGGAATTAATATTGATTTTATCTAAAAAATTTTAAATAAACTTTTTAACTTTAATTTTAGAAAATAGTGAAAATTAATTTGATTTAACTTAACAATTAAAGTAAGGAAAATATAATGATATTCTTGCATATCTAACATTTTAATGATTGATTGCTATTTACTAAAAAGATATAATTATTTCTAAATGATTTTTGGAATTTAATATTGATATTCATTTAAAAAATATTTAGATAAAATATTTAACTTTAATTTTAGAGAATATTGAAAATTAATTTGATTTATCTTAACAATTAAAATAAGAATGATGTTTGTTATTAGATAAATAGAAATGTAAAATAACAAGTAAAAGACATTAATAATTAAGAATAATATGTTAGCATGATAAAAGATAATTAAGTTGAAGAAAAGTATGTATTTCCTCTTAATTTTAATAAATAAGATATTATAAGAAAGTTATTAGTTTGTTTTTGAACGATTATTATATTTTGATTAGTTAATTAATGTTTTATTTGGTAAGTTGAAATAAATGTTTTTATTTATTGATTGATTGATTTATTTAATTAATTTTTGACTCAGTGATTAGTTATTTAGTTATTAATGAATGGTTAATTGTGTTTGTTTTTTGTTTATTTATTTATTTGTGCTTTAGACAGGATATAGTTAACAATGTATTTAAAATGATAGTTTTGTTTTTATTTAAGTTGCAAATTAATTAAAACCATGAAAGATTTATATAAGAGAGTTAATTATTAAATAGAATATGCTAAAATCTGTTATTCTTTAAAATGTTTTTATGTTGTTCAATTGATTATTTTATTTTTATGTTTTTAATTTTTATAAGGATTTTAACTACTTACTTCTCTCAGTTGAAATAGTCTTCATATTCATTACAGTTTTAGTGAATTTCTTAGATTTAGCTTGCTTAGTAGTGCTAATTAATATTTTAGTTTTCAAGATCATGTCTTGCATTATTTGATTGGTTAGTGGTGATCTAAGAGCTGTCTTCTTCATCTTCGTTTTTAATATTGTGATGCATTTGGTTTTTGACTTGGAATTGTTTTGCTTTTTGAATATCTTGAGTTTATTCGTTATTAATGTTATTTTAAACTATTTGCTAAATGTGTTTATTATTGCTAACTGTGAATTCCTATTCCAATTTAACTTCTTCGTCATAAAGTTGGGACTATATCTCTTGTAAAAATTTATAAAGATCATGATCTAAAAATTCTTAGACATCATTTCCTTTATTTGTGCTTGTGTCCATATTATAAATTTAAACTAGAAGATCAATATCACCCTTCAACTTTAGTTACTTCATAGAACAGATAGCGAGTCCGCTTGTGAATTTTTTGAAACTCATCTATTTATAAAATATATTTTTTAACAGTCTGAAATTGTTTTATTCTCAATAATTTTACTTTAGAATTGTCGGGAGGTGACTAACAAGCAATAAATGGAAATTTAAGTTTTATTTAATCTTCTCCATTAGTTGCTGCACCCTTAGACAAAGAAATACACTTGAGGGTTTGAGTTGATTCTTTAGAAGAAGCAGAATTTCCAGAAGTTGCATTTTGCTCTTCGTTTATTTTAACAAACTCATTTTAAATATTTCTTTTGATAAGATGCTTTGAAGCAACCATCTTTAAAATCAAGTCTTTAAGAATTTCATTTTTTCTTTTAAGACGATCCTTTTTAGAATCCTAATTTAAGAGTAAATAATTAAGTTAAATTTAGATCAAAAATTAATAAATAACATACCAAGGAGTTTTTGAAGTATGTTTTTTGATTTTGTTGCTTTTCAAGTTAGTTGTTACTAACCACATTATTTATTCCTTCTTTTTAGTTTTTGTTTACTGGAATTTTTTAAATTTTAGAGCAAATTCCATTTAATGGTTTACTATATTTAATCTTTTTCTTTTCTGTTTTTGTAATAAGCTCAGCAGCTATTAAAACGTTTAATGCATCATAGACTCTTCTTTTAATATTTTATTCGTCTTATCCCTATTTAAAAAACAAATTTGATAAATTAAACTTATTTAATATGAAATAGCAATTATTCTACTAATGATTAGTTGTTTTTTTGGCGGTTTTAAATGATTTCCTCAGTAACTTCTTTATAAGTGGTTTCATTTTTTTCACGCACTATGTCAAGAACTTCTTTGCTTAAAATTCTTAGGCCTAATTATTTATTTTAAAATATATAAGTTAGCTAGTTAGATTGTTAGATAGAATATAATCGATCAAAATAGTCATATTTATAACTTCGAAGTTGTATTTATGAAAGTGATTTATTTATTTACCTCTTTCGTTACGATTTCCACAATTTTCGTCATCAGAAGCATTGCCATCTTTCTAAGCTGTACGGTTACCATTTACTTATGAATGACTTGCACTTCCATTAACTTTTTAGCGTTAGTCTTTTGGTTAAATTAAAATAAAAATAAATTAAAATAATAATAGATTTTTTTTAATATTTACTTGAAGGCATTTCAAATTGGTTATTTTTAAATATGTTACTGGTATTGTAAGGTGCATTTTTTTGTTATTGAGTTTAAGTTTAAAGATATCCTTCTAATTAGGTATTTGGATTTTGTTAGTTGTTTGGAGTCATGAAACTCAAGTTGTCAAAGTTATTTTTCATAGGAGTGATTTGATATTTTTGGTTTTCAGGTGAGATGTTAAAGTTTTATTTCATTGTTTTAACTGTGCTATTTAAGGTTTATTCCTAATTAAGCTTTTCTTCCTTTTTATCTGTTTCCCCATAACCACCAGCATTCATGTGATTAATTTCAGTGTAAGAATTCAAGTCTGCATTATCTTCTTAAATTCTTTAGTTTAATTCTTTTTCCTCAATTTTTAGCTTCTTTTTGAGTCTGTTGTTAAACTGTTATATGTCTTCTTATTCCTCTTCTTTCTTATCTTCTTCTTTTACACCATCTTTTGCCCAATCAACTAGATTATTGCCTTAGTCAAAAGGATCATTATCCTACCCAAATCCTAAACCATAGCTATCAAAAGGGCATATTTCACTTCTATTCCCAGCTATATTTTAGAAAGGGCTTTGATTTTAAGGTGTTTAATTTAATTAGGTGAATAAATTATTATTGTTGTTATTGTTAATTAGCATATTATAAGGAGTGAATTAGCATTAATCATGATTATGAGAACTCAGAATACGTCCACCTCCAGATTGCATTAATTGAACATGAGGGCTGATTGGGATCAAAGGAGTATTTTTATATCTTTAAAAATAAAAAAAACCATTAATATTTAAAATAAAAAATTATTTATATATGTGAAAATGAATAGCCAAATCCAACAAACTATGAAATAAAACAGCAATTTGATTTAACTTAATAGATTTTTAATTTGGTTAAAATTTTTATAAAATTCTTATTTAAGCTGAATTATTTATGTGTACATTAAATAATTGAAGTAATATTAGTTTTTAAAAATATTTTGTTGATCTTTTAGAATTAAGTTTCTTTTTAGGGATAATTTCGATCCTAAGAAGTAAATAAAGATTTTTATAATTTTGAGTGATTATATTAAATTTAGTTAATCTATTTATCAATAAGCTGCAACACTACAAAATTTAGAGCTTACAAGTTTTTTGCAACAAGCAATATCGTTTTTTAGGAATTTTGTTAAAAATAAATTAATTTTCTTTCTTAAATAAAAAATAAAATGGAAATTTTTAAAAAAATATACTACTTATGTTATGTTTTCAGACTTTATGCTGAGTAAAAATTACTTTATTGGTGATAATTTGGTATGTTAGTGAAAAATGCGTAATAATTAATTATTTACGAGTAGTTAGATTGATTTAAGCCATGGTTGTAGAAATGAGAAGGTAGTGGAGTTTTATTGTAATCTTCTAAATCAGTGTAATTAATATGATTATTATATTAGAGGTTTTGACTGATAACATCTTCCATTAAGCTAAGACCATTATGATCAGGACTTAGAGGGTGAAAGTATATTGGAGAGAATAAATGAGGTGGCATTTCTTTTGTTAAAAGTTAGCTGACACCGTTGCTGTTGATATTGCGTTACAAAGACTAAATTCTAGATATTTTAATAAGAAAATTAACAAATTTTAAAGTATGATCTTTTTAATATTTGAAATTTCTAAATATTATTTGATATTTGTTTCATTTCAATCTGTCTATCTATCTATTCTATTAATTCCTACTGGAAAACGTGTGTATTTAGATAAGAGACAAGCAATTGCAGAGTGTTAATAGCTATTAATGATCCATAGACTCTGGCTAAATTTTTGTATTGAATTTACCTGCCAAAAGGATAGTTTGCTGGTGTTGTGGGTGTTTCGTATGCTTTGCTCTACAAAGAATCATTAATCTAAATTTGATCATTTGAGAAGTTATTATTCATATCTAGTGTTATATTTTAAAAAATAGTCAAAAATAGCAAATAAATTAGCTTTGTAAGCAAATTTAAAATGAGCATATTATAAGGAATGCCCTGAAAATTGCAGTAAAATCTAATTGCAGAGTCATAAAGCCATTTTTAGATGATTAATTTAAGAATGTCCTTGATAAAATAGTTAATTTGACTTCTAATAAATGCAAAGAGCAACTAAAATAAACAACTTAGCATTAGATTAAGTAACTAAGTAAATCTGTTTGGAAAGTGGAGCAAATGACTAAGATTAAAAGAGTATGTTAAAAAGGAGAAACGAAGTACTTTGCTGAAGAATATAATGGTCATTTGCCAAGCCCTCAAACTAGGCTCTATTTAGATGCTCAGAAGGTTCACTCTTTTCTTTCGCTTGAGAGATATATTTCATATTTGATTCAATGCAATTTTTATTTCTTTAGATTTTTATTTTATTATCTTACTTTTGCTTGTACTTGTTTATATATTTGATTCAGAAATAATAGAAGCAATTAATTATGATTTGCTTGTTTTCTTGTTTTTGTTTATTTTTTTGCTTGCTTGTTTAATAGTTAATATTTTTTCTATTTATCTATTTATCATTCATTCATTCAATGAATCAATATATACATATTTTTATAAATCAATAAATAAGTACACATATACTCATAAGGCTACTGCTGCAGTAGTATAGATTGAAACGCAAAAATAATCAAACAAAACTCATGCATAAATACATGCAAAAGAATAAATAAATTAATCAATAACAAAAGACAAAAAGTAATAAACACTAAAGCTATTAACAATATTATAAGTTGTATAGAGAGAGCCATTCATATAAAATCTATTAATTGTCTATATATAAATTAATTAAGAAATTCGTTGATCTCACATATAAAATCAAAGAAGCTTAAAAATAAGCATAAAAAATAACAAATTCAAAGTAGATTTGTGTGTGTGTTAATCTTTTTCATTGATTTTTCATTAACATCTAGTTCTTTTATTGTTTGTTTGATTGCTTAGTATTTTTTTAATATTTTTTTGTGGAAGAAGATAGAAAGAAAGAAAGAGTTTATTAATTAAAAAATAAATTGATAAATGAATGATAGTAGCATTTATTCAAAATATGTATCTATTATTAATAGATGTAATATATATCTTTTTGCTTCTCTTTTATTCACATATTTACAAAAGTTGTTTTTTATCACCTTTAATAATGTTAATTAGCCATTCTCTTTTCGTTGACGAAAACTAGAAATCAATTTTTTTCTTCTTCTTCTTTCTTTCCTGTCCTTCACCAAATACTTTTCTTTATTTTTAATACTATTTAAAGAAGGGACATTATTTTATAATAACAACTAAATCTCCCTTTCCATACCAAATACGAATTAAATTTTCATATTTTGTTAGCGATTTTTTTGAAAATTTTCTAATTTCTACAATAACGTTTGATTTACTATTTGTAGTAAAATTTAAAAAGTTCTATCTTAGTAATATCAAATTTAATTATGGCAGCTGTCTTAACTTAAAATAATTCATATTTTTATTTGAAAACCTTTAGCGAAAATAATTCTTACTTAGCTAAGCTTTTCATGTAGAACAAAAAAAAAATTAATAATTTGATTTAATAAGTTAATCTTAGCTTTCTTTACTTTCAAAGATAATTTAAACATAAAAAAATTTAGATAAATTTTCCCCATTCTTTCTAACTAATTTAACAACTATAATTTTTTAATAGATTTCTCCCCATTTTAAAATTTGCAAAAAATTTTGGAGGGAAAATCTGATTTAAAGAAAATTGTATTTTTTAGTTTGGGCTCGGAAATTAGATTTTGAAGTATTAGCTTTTTAGCAGCTCTTTTACTTGTACATTTAAAGCCATTTTGCTTTATTGACAGTTTTAGTTTGATTTTAATCTTTCTTATTAATTATTCTAAACAAATTACACGTCTGGTATTTTCATCAGTTAAAAATAAATAAATTATTTGTTTCCTATGATTTAATTTTAACGAAATAGCAAGTTGTAAGTTTATTTGTTAGATAAGAATCAATAGATAATTAAATAGACAGAAAGATCGATAAATATTTAGATATACAACCTAATAGATACTGTATCTTTCCCTATCAATACTTACCAAAACACATTAATATCTTTATATTTTAAATCCCCCTTTTTCACTTATCAGCTAAATAAAAAGGTATAAACTTTCATTAAAAAAAATCTACTCTATATTTTATTAATTTTTATTTATTTAGATTAAAAAAATGAAATTAAGAAAAAGTGATAAAGTAGTAATTTTTAAATTTAAAATTAATCTAATAATTTTGAAACCAAGATTTTCTACAAAAAAGATTAAATATTTTCTAATAAACAAGAAAAAGGCAGCAATCCAGCTATATTGCATTTAATTACATTAACATTGAATACAAATAATTTTGCTTTTGATAAAAAAAACTTATAATAATATTAAATTATTCAAAAATTTATAATAGAATTTTTCCAAAATTAAAATATTTATTTATCCACTTAAATTTCTGAATAAACTAATAAAATTTGGTTTAAAAATAAGTAAATTAATTTTTTATCTACTTTTGTTGCTAAATAAATTCATAACTAATTTATTCTGTAATAAAAAACTGAAATATATTTAATTAACAAAAAGTATTTAATAACTGTCTTGATTAAATAATCATAAAATAATTTCAATAATTAATAATTAAAGAGCTATAAATAAAATTAAATGCTCATTTTTTTAAGTAATTAGCTAAATTTGGATTAATTCATTTTTTAATTTAATAATTGATTAGGAGCTTTCAAAAGTCAAAAATTAAAAATAAAATTTGCAATTATTTTTCTAGATTTATTTATATTTTCAAAAATAACAAAAGATTTAATTTAATATCTTTTTAATCTTAAAATACCTTATTTATTTACTTTTTTCGTTGAAACCTCACATTAATCTCAATTTAGAAATATATTTTAAAAATGAAGCTTTTTAGAAAAATCTAATCACTTTTAGATATAAAATAGCATAAAGCCCAAGCTCAAGTATAAAATTTTTGCTGTTTTAAAATTTTTTTCAAATTAACATACAAGATTTTAAAAAGTGAATATAAAGAATTACATATATAAAAAATACTTTTTATTATCTAAAACATGTAAACCAATAAGTGTAATAGGAAATAAAAAAAACCAAATTTTAATATGTAAATAACTATAATTTAATCATTTGAGTTTATAAATATATTTATTTGTTAAAGCAATATTAAACAAAAATAAATAATAGTATTATGTAAACTAAAATTATATAATAAAATAATATATATTGCAGCTATTTTTTTATTAGGTGTGCTTGAATTTATAGATGCATTATTGATTGAAATCTAGAATTTTTAGTAATTTTTTTTTTTAATTTGTGAAAGAATTAGGAAATAATTGAAAAAAAAGCTATTTAATAAAAAATAAAAAAAATGTTTTTATTTATGGTGTCAAAATGATCAACGAAATATTAAAAAAGAAATTTCTTAGAAAAAAAAATATTTATGATCTACTGATAAATTATGAGTAATTTATCATGAAAATTGATGTGAATAAAATTTATTCAAGAAATATAAGCTAGCATTTCTTTGAATAAATTAAATAATAAATTTTTAGCAAAAATTTATATTGACGTAGAAGTAATAAAATGAGAAGCAAAATAAATTAAAATGAAGAATGCGAGATTATTAAAATTATTTCTAGTTTATTTACAATATGTATAACTGATTTATATAAATATATGAGTACTCTAATTAATTAAATCTTTTATTTTTTTGTTATTCTTTGCAGATGGATAGATGTCTATTTTAGTTGGATTATTTTATATTTTAGAATATTATATAAATATGATCTATCCTAGAAAAAGATTAAGTTAAATCAATGTAAGAATCTAACGACAATCTTTTCTTCGGGATATATATTGTAATGTCTAGCAGCATCTTCAGGGTCTGGGCATCTTTATTTTTTGAGGTCGCTTTCAATTGATTAAAAGGATTAGCTGTTATTGTTGGTTCTCTTGCTCATCCATAATTTAAAGATACCGCAACCTTTAAGTTTAAAAGTTAATAAATTTAATGATACTTTTTATTAATGAGAAAAAAATTAATACTGACTAAAAAGAGACCTCCTTCAAGAGCGCCTTTATTCATAGCTATAGCTAAAGAACTCATAATTTAGTGTTTTATTTAATTCCAAAAATAAATTGTTTGTTTATTCTAAATTTTTTAGGATATGTTAAATTTGATTTAATATTAAATTATTGATTTTTTTAGATTAATTTTTGATGAAAATCTTATAAATTTTAATAGATTTATTAGGAAATGTAATACAATCCATGTAATTATAAAATTTTAGATATCATATGAAATCATTACTTCTAGAAATCTAATAAATCCTATTAATTTATTCATTCACTGTAAAAATTAAACAATAAAATAATGCTTTAACTCACAATTATTAATATAATAAGTAAATGCAGAACTGTCAAAAAATTCAATTCTGCTTATTGAAACAGGTCTTTTCTCAAACAATTCTTCAACATATACATTGAAGATTTTTATATTTTCATATTTAAATAAGTCGTTATTCATTTTAATTTAAATAAATCCATAAAATTTACTTTTTAAAACTTAAAAATAAATTTTGTTTAAAGCTATTCGGTGACTTGTTTAGCCAATATTTATTGCCATAATTTTTAAAAATAAATAAAAATTAATTATTAAATTACTTTACTAAAAAAACTATGGAAATTATTTGTACATTTTTATTTAAAACATTTAATTTTTTATATAAATTTTCACAAAGAAAATTATTTGAATTTGTTTTTATTTGTTTTTGAACATACAACAGTCGTTTTATTTTCCAATACCATTAAATATTTATATCCTAACTCTAAGTAATCATTTAAATTGTTTGTGTAAATTTTTAAAAAATTAAAAATTTTATTATCTCTTTTAACAAAGAGGTTAATTTATTTTATTTTTATTTTTTTTGTAATATTTTTTACAAAGCAAATATTTAGATTATTTGTGTTTGCTTTCGTAGAGTAATTTATAATGTTTTTAATTCATCTCAAAGTCATAAATAAATAAATATTTTAAAAATAATGTAAATTTTATTATTATTATATACTTTATCAATAAATTATTTAACTAAATCAAAAAGAATATATATTTTTATTTATATGGATGCTTTTTATCAGATTAATTATATTTTTCAGAAATAAATACATAACTCAATCAATCCATCATGAAATTGTAACGATAATTATAGAAATTAGAGCTAGATTGTAACTCTTCTCTAAATTAACTGTTATTTTAATTAAAAGAATAGTTGAGCATGCCATCATCTCTTTATTCATGATCATCTTATTAATCATAGCCAATATTATTTGCAAAAGAAACATTATTTTATAAAACGTAAGGATTAATCTATTCATGTACATTGTGATATTATAATAGTTATTATTGAGCCCTATTTCTATAGAAGTTGTATTCATTTTGCTATTAATATGATTAGCTTTAGTTACTCTTAATGCTTTTAATATTCGGGTCATCTAGCATAACAGAACTACTTAGCATATCGTCAGCTGATTGATTGGTATATGTGAGAGCGCAGGCCCAGCTGTCTAGATTATCTACTACATTTGGGTAATAAGAAGGCAAAGTGTCCCAAACTTTACTTATAAGATTAAGTCTCTCACATTTATATCCATTACCTCCTATAGTGTAGAGATGATGCTTTGATAATACAACTTTGTTTCTCAAATCTTTACCATTTTCCATCTCAGCTATAACCTCTATTTTATATTCAGGACTAGTAGTAAATTTGTAAACTTCCTTCAAAAAACCTTCGTCATGACCTCCTCCAAGGATATATATGCAGTCTTTTGAAGCATACCTAGGATGGTGGATAGCAGCACAGTTACTTAAATGTTTTGGAAGTTTAAAATTGATAATTTCCCAAGTATTAGTGGAAATTGTATATTTTTCAATGTCATTTAGTCGTTTTTGGCTATCATACCCACCGAATGTGTAAACGTATTTCCCATAGCTACATAAGGAGGCAGCAAATGCACATTTTGGAATTTTCATAGGAGAGAGTTCACTCCATTAATCAATTTTAGGAACATATAAATAGCAACTACTAAGCATCTTTTATGCCTCCATGTTATATCCTCCCATGATCATAATACTTCCATCATTTAAAACGACTGAGCAATGTTCTTTGCGAGCTATTGGCATATTTTACCTTTTTATGACTTGCAAATCATTCTATATACTGATTTCATAAACCTGATCTGAGTTTCCACCTCCCATAAGCAGTAAATTGTCGTTTCTCAACGTGACAGCAGAGCTATAACCTAAAAATTTAACTCCTTCTAGACTATACTTTTTCCACTCAAACTTTTTCAAATCTAATATGATCAGCTTATTTTTATTGCCAACAAAACATATTTTAGGCTAATAAACTTTTATTAATAAAAATAGTTTTCATTACTTATAATAAATAATTTTTTGAAGTAGCTATTTATTTATAATCATTTATTTAATTTTATACCATCTAAGTAAGCAATAGTACTGATAGATTTGTAGATATCACTTCCAAAGACAATAGAGGGTATTTCGAACTCTTACTTTTCTTAGCTGATCGTGCTTTCCTTAATCTACTTTTTAATTTAATCTTCAATTTCAGATATCTTGTTTACTAATTGATCATTCTTTATAACTTTTGTTTGCTCTATTTGTTGTTAATACAAAAAAAATTGATTGATTGATTTATCTTTCTAAGATATTTTTACAATCAAATATTTAATTATGTTTAATATATTTTATGTCTTCATTAATATATATTACCTAACAATTTTTCTGTTTCTTATATGGTATTAGAGTTGGATATGAATTGGTCACTGATACTTTGATGGAGGACTATATCTAGCTCTAAAGATTGTATATATTCCATGTATATATGAGAGTATTCTTTCTTAAAAGATTCTCTTTTTTAATTTATCTTATCAATTAGTGTATCAAATTCTCTATCAATTAACTGCAGTTATTCCTTCAAATATTTTTCTTAATACGTTTTAATTTCTGTTGCATTCTAAATTGCTGAATTCACTGTATCCATGATGTCACCAAGCTGATCTTTTGCTTTTTATAACCTTTCTTTAAGAAGAGAAACTGAATGCTCTTACTTTACAAATTTATGACCAGAATGATTAATAATGCACTAAGTGCATAAATGTTCCTAACAATCTTCGCAAAAGAATAACTAAAACTCCTAATGTGTATCACATAATTGTAATTTCGATTAAAGCTAATGCTATTTCAAAGCTAAGTCAAGTGCTATAAAATTTTTTGAAAGTGATTCTGGACGTACATCTGAACTCAATTTTTTCCTACAGCTTGGACATTCAATAAATCCTTTAGGTTATTAAATTTACTATAAGCACAGCTCGCAGAACGTGTGGCCACAAGGAAGATTTCTTGGAACATGCTTTTTTTCATCATATAGTATATAGCACATAGGACACTCCATTTTAAAGAACCTTTATAAAAATTGTTGCTGCTAAAATAATACTTTTTTAATTTGCTTTTTCAAAAGATAAAATCACTTTTACTATTAAATTCCTTTTTTGATCAAGCTGCTTTGATTATTTAATACGTAGTAGGTATTTTATCTAATACTTGATTTCTAATACTTAAAATTTCCACTATTTTTCAAATACATATTTTAATAACTTAGCATCAACAGCCAATCAATACTTCATAAGCAAATTCTAAATAAAAGTATTTAATTTAAAAATTATTTTATAATTTCCCAATAAAAAAAAAGTGATAACATTTCAAACCATTTCAAAGGCTTTAAGATTTTTTTAAATTCTTTAAGCAAAAATAATAGAATTGTTTTTAAAAATGTTATTCTTAATCAATATTTTAGTAAAAAAAATAAAAATATTTTAAGATGATTGTTTTTTAAAGCTTTTTTTTTCATGTCAGTGAAATTAAAATTCTTACAGAAATTAATGAATTTAATTTATTTAATAGCAATAAGAACTTATTTTACATTAATTATTCATTTGAAATAAAAAAATAGATTTTTAATAACCATAAACTGAGATTTTAATTTCTTTAAAA
Organism: Tetrahymena malaccensis 436; assembly: GCA_000231845.2. Lineage (NCBI taxonomy): Eukaryota > Ciliophora > Oligohymenophorea > Hymenostomatida > Tetrahymenidae > Tetrahymena > Tetrahymena malaccensis. The sequence goes on from JH719956.1 coordinate 916,412, forward strand.
TGCCATCAAAGTTTTTATAAAACATTAAAAACAAAAAAAATGCTTTTTAAATAATTTAAATGAGTGAAATTCATAAAATTTGTGAATCGGATATTATATATTAATATTTAAGTTAGAATTTAAAAGATGAATCAGGTTTTACAACTATTTTGGTTACTTAAGCTTAATAATGCATACAAATGAATAAATAAATAATATCTGAATCAATTTGATTGATTGAAGTTACTTGGCTTTTAAATAAATTTAAGAATTGAGCTCGTTCAAAATGTTTAAATATTGCATACATTTATTTATCAACAATTTATTTGATTACTATTTTAGCTAACTTACTTATTAATGTAGCTCTAAATTTACATAACTGCAATAAATTATACGATTTTAAAATAACTAAGATCCTTTTCTATGTAAAATAAGATTTAATTGAGTTTATTTTTACAAAGAATGAGTTCATTCAAAATATTAATCAAATAAATAAATATATAGATATGAATGTATGCATGGATGGATGCTTTACAGCAAGAGTATCTATTGATCATTCATTCTTTATATGAAACATTACTAAGCAGTTTTGTATTAGTGCAATACCTAGATTGAATAAATCAGTATGTTATATACTTAATGAGATCGTATTTATTTTTATTGCAAATGAAGAGATCGTGTTCGACTTGTTTAAGTTTAGCTTCAAAGAAAGCCTTAGTAGCAGCTGCAGCTTTTTCTCTTCTATTAAATTCAGCAACGTCAATCTTACCCTTTTCAAGTAATTCAACGTTTTCAAGCTTTTAAAGACTAATATTTTCTTCAGCTTATTGCAATTTGTCAGCCAAGAAATCCCTTTCTTATTTAAAAATCTTTTCCTTGAAAGCCTTAAGATCAGGTACTTCGCCCTTTTCAATTTATTCTCTTTCGAGAGATTTCTCGTAGTTTTCTAATTCATTACCCTTGATTTCAATGTAGCCCATTTCAGCCTTATCACCTCTTCTTCTTTCACTCAAGAAACGTACATTAATGAAATTGTTGTTTTTGTCACCTATTTATTTAAAATTAGCATATTTTAATTCCATTTTACTATTTTACTAGCTAAATAATTCATTTTTCTGATTGAATTTTTCTATCAATTAGTGAGTAGAATTCACAAAATAATTTGCTTATTTTTTCACAAATTTGTAGAATATTTTAAGCTGATAAAGCTTTGTTTTTTTCCTAAAATGTTAAAATAATTACCCATTCTTGCAGCGATTTCTTTAACAATTTTTCTTCTAGCTAAACTTGTGGTCAAGAAACTTTACAAAAAGGATCTAGATTAATTGCTATTAGTTTTGGCTACTCTCACAGCATTAAGAAGAAGTCTTTCAGCGTAGGGCTTCAAGTGTTTGCACTTAGTCTTAGTGGTAGTGATACGCTCGTGCATGACGAGTTGAGTTAATTAGGTACGGATCAAATGGAATCTCTAAGAATGAGCACGACCCAATTTATAAACTTTATGACCGTTATTTGCTAAACCACCCATTATTCTATTTTATTTACTTTGATTATTGACAACCTATAATTAAATACCTTTTAATATATGATATTTTTCTTTTAATCAAGACAATACTAACTATTAAATCACTAATTCTTATTTTTAACTTTTTTAAGTGCTTTCTAAAGCACATTCATTAAAAACATATATAAAATCCATTATTAATTGCATTCTTTGAATCTTTCATTTATATTTTAAAATTCTCATGTTTTCTTTTTCTTTCTTTTTTTTATTTTTATGTTTTTTAAAATATCTTTTTTCAATTTAAATTTTAATCATGGTTATTATTCAATTGCGAACTAAACCAAGCAAGCAAGCAAGCAAACAAACAAACAAAAATTATTTATTTAAAATTATTTCACAATGAATAAAAATTCAACAAATATCATTTCAAAATATAAAATTTAAAATTCATTTAAGAAATAATCCAAAAATTATTTAATGTTAATTAAAATTTTATTTAAAAGGAAGAAATGTTTTTCAATTATAAAATGTATCTTTGTTTTTCATCAATTTTAATTTATTTATTATTTTATAAAGATATTTAAAATAATATTTTCATATCATTTAAAATTAAATAAAATTCAATTCAAACATCATTTTTACTCTTTAAATTTCTAATATAAAAAATATCATTTTTCATGCTTTACTTGTGAAATCAAAGCTGCTAACAATTTAAACTTATCTCACAACGATTGTATCATCTTATTTGCAGAGATGAGTGCTAAGCTTATAATGCTCGCTTAAATCTAAATTTTAAGCTTTGATTTAAATTATATTAGTTGGGTCAATTAAGTCAATAAATCTGACATATCTATCTTTTAGGTATATTTGTATTTAGATTTGAATTGGATTTTCGTATTAGATATGTCTGATTCTATGTCCAGATATAATACTTGAAAAGGAATCTATCCAAACATCTTCTGTAGGGAGAAAGCAAGCAAACGATTTGTTTAAATGCTTTTCATCTTTGATGCTCTCTTTAATTAATCCAACATATTATTCACCAGACTCACTGTTATTGTATATATCTAAATCAATCACATACATTTAGTTTATCTCTATGAGAAAATCACTATATAATTGAATGCATTATTGATACAAGTTTTTTATAACTACCTCTCCTTTTTCATTTTTCCATACAACTGCTTAATCTGATTGCTCAAATCTAGAGCTCAACATTTCAAAGTTTAGCTTTCTATTAGTTACTCCATGATAGATTTTGTTGTTGCTTTCTAAAATTCGATTGTGCTAATTAAATTAGTCTTATAAAAGATTCTTTTTAAAAGACTAGTTAAACTATTTTTCATGCTAAAGATTTGACAATTATCCTTGCTATTCATATTAGTTTGTTTTCTGGATAGAAGAAACGCTGTAGTTTTTAGAATATAGATCGCTTTATTTTTGTTAAAGCTCTTACTTAAGCTGTTAATTACTCATTTCATTATAACATAGTTAATTGCGTTGATTCGTATTCTAAGTTGGTAATGGCACTTCCATTTATTGAGCTAATTTAGTAGAATTAATTACATTATAATTTTAAACAGCCTTTAAAACCCCTAATTTGAAGCTAGAAATATCGTTTATAACTAATAAATTCAAAGCTGAGTCTTTGAGAGCTTCATCAAGAATCTACGAGTTTTCCTTCTTTTATTAATACTTTAAAGATATTAATTTTCCCAAACTTTAGTCACATGAAGCTTAATTCTACTCGTAGTTAAGCAAAATTTGCTTAATATTTTCTTTTGAAGATATTTAATTGTAGACTTCAATATGTTTGTTGATTTTTTCAGAATGCCTATCTAATATTTACATAGATTCCTTTTCTTTTTCAGAAATAGCATCCAGAAAATCTTATTTGAATGTCTTAAAAAACTAAATAACTTCTTCTCTCACCTTATTAACCTATTCATTTTATTCTTTTATTTAGAGGCTAAGTTTTTTTATTAAGCCATCACTAAGTGGAGGCCAGTTTGACAGTATTGTTTATTAATTACTGTGCTCAATTTTACTGATTGGAATGAACAAATTTGGAGAGATATTTTCATCTTAAATACATTCTATGCATTTTAAGTGTTAGCCAATTAAATTTTGTGTTATATTTATAGCCTCCAAGTAGTTACCCTTATGGTTTTAGCACTCAATTTTATACTGCAATCCAACCTTTTCCATAGTTTTAATTAATAAATTTGTAAAATATCTTAATAATCTTTAATAAAATTTTGATTGCAATTAAAGCTTAATAATATAATTGTAGAAACCAACTTTAATAACATTCACTTAATATTATTAAATAAATTTAATTTTTTAATAATAAATTTGAGTGATAATAAAATTACTTGTTTTAAATTGTGGTGAATCTCTGTTTTAAAAAAACACAGCATATTTTTAATGATAAAAAATAAATCAGTCTTTTTAATTTTCACACAACATTAAATTTTTAAAATAAAAAACTTAATTTGATTTAATAAATTAGTTTTTTAATTGATGAGATAGTAATTTTAAAATAATTTAGCAATCAACTAAACTGTTAAAAATACTTATTAGATAAAGTAATTTAATCTTTTTTCTCTTTTTTGTACATATTTTGAGTAAATTTTAAGCATAAATAAAAAATTTCAGTAAGCAATAATAAATCTGTTTGAAAATGATCAAAAATATTTTGATTTATTATATTTTAGATATATTAATTCTATTTATAATAATGGATTTATCAGTTTTTAGTAAATTGTTAAACTTTAAACAATGATATATTCTTTAAAAAACTAAACATGGCAATAAAATTTACAAAAAATTATATATTTCTTACAACAAGTTCAAGTGAATTCATAATAAAAAATTCAATCCAATTAATATTCTTATTTTATTTTCCATGAATTGCAAAAAATAACAGATTATAAACTACTATCAAATAGATCATGATACAAAATCATTTTTTTAATTTATTAAAATGTTATTTTAAAATTATAAGAAATAAATAGAATGGTAAATTTATTGTAGATAGTATATAGATAAAAATAAGATTAAACTAAACCTTAATTTAGAAGCTATCAAAAGAATATACAAAATGCTAAAAATAGTTAATTATGAAACCATCTATTCTAGCTAGATGCATAAATATTTATAATATATGAATGAGCTAAGGTGTAAATAAGGTGTAAAAACATTTTAAATTATTTTTATTTTTTAAAATGACACTTAAATCAGTTAATAAAGATTTTAAATTAGTCCTGATATTTATTAAAGTTTGTTTTTAAGAAATTCAAATGAGTTGGATAAAATTTATAGAAATTATATTAGGATTATTGATTTTGATGATATTTTATAAAAATACAAAGCATGGCATAAAATGAACATAAAGAAAATAATAATTTGATTTAAAAATATTTTTTGATTAATTAACACATATATTAATTTATTTAAGCTTAATCTTTTATTCTATTTGTTTGCTAAGTTTTTTCTTCATTACTTTGATTGGTTAGTTCTTCTGAGAGCTTCTTCGATTTCTTATTCGCTAAGCTTTTTGAATTTAGGTTATTCTTTACTTACAACACCAATTTCAATATCGGTAGGATTGAATTCACGGTTAAGAATCTATAAGTTAATTTAATAAGTAAATTAGATAACATAGTTATAAATAAATATTTATTTATTACATTTTTTAAAGTATTAATGGCAACTTCCATAGTTTTATCAGCACTCATGGCTGTGGCATTCTTATCTTTTTTAAATTCCTTTTCTAATTGATGGATAGCATCTTGCTCCTTAATACCAGATGCAACAGCCTTTATATTAAATAAATTACATTAATATTTCAATTCAATTCATAGCTAAACAAAAGAAAATATATTTGCTTTTTTAGTGTTTTTATCAAGTCTACTAAATTTTTAAACTTAAATATTACTTATTTATTAACATTTTAAATAGACTTTAAATAAAAATTGCTTAAAAGTTTTAAATTAAAATAAACAATTACTCTGTAACCACAGAAGTAGCCAGAAGGATCATTCTTATAAAGTAAAGGGCCTAATTCATTGTCATATCCAGCAAGAATAGTTTCTTTATTTTTAAATAAGTTTTTAATTTAATTAGAAAGGCTAATGATAATTATCAAATGATGAGATTAATAACAATAAATATTTACCAACAGCGTAAGGTCTCATGAAAGCTTTTTGAGTATAAACTTAGGATAAATCACCTAATCTGCAAGAGACCTAATCAACAGGCATGAAATGACCTAAATTATATCAAAAAGGATTTAAATTTTGTTTTTTTTTTTGATGTTTCATATATTTTTTTACCATTTTTAAGCTTATATTCACTGGCTTCTTATCTAAGTCTGGTTATGATGGCTTTAGAGTCAGCTAAATTCATTAAAATGAAAAGATATTTAGATGATTTATTATTTAATGCTTGTTATATATATTTTTTAATGAGAGTTACGGTAATAACCAGTGGTAGCAGCACCAACACGTTCACTTACGGAATGAATATTAGTGAAAGAACTCATATCTACATAACTTTCCTGATAATATTAAAATAAAATTTAAGCCAAATAAAGCGTTTTATGTTGTAATTCTAAACAAAATTTAACAAAATCATTTTGTAAAATTTTATTATGTCTCAAAAGAATTTAGAATTGCTTAAAATCAAAAATAAATTAAGTACTTATGTCTTCTTTTCGGTAATAACAACAACGCAATCCTTGCCTCTGACACCAATAGTAGTGATACCAGAGTTTTTAACAGCTTTTTAAGCATATTCTGTTAAATTATAAATAAATAAAGTTAATCTTTGTATCATCCAATCAATAATTGTTTCATTTATAATAATTCTTTGTCAATTTGATCCAGAAATAAATATATCGTTTTTAATATCAATTAATTGCAATTTTCAGTAAGACTTTAGATCAAAAGGCATCATGATCAAAATTTGAATTGAACATTTAACTTGCTAAATTAATATCGATTATAACTTCATATACCTACTTAGAAGAGTCTTCCTTCAGGTGAAAAAACTGTAATTTGGGTTTCTGATCCGCTCATTTTGATTGCTACTAAAACTAACTTATATTTATTGTATTTGAGTTTTTATTAATGATTTAGATTGTTTTTCTTGCTTTAAATATATAAAAAATATATTTATTTGTTTTTTTATTTTTATTTGATTAGATTCGAAAGATTTATTTATTTTTTTTAAATTTAATTGAAACATCATTCATTCATTATTAATTAAATTTCATGCAAAATATTTAATATCAAATACATAGCAAGCAAGAAAGAAAGAAGCATACAAGCAAAAAAGCAAACAAACAAACTATCTTCTCAGATCAGAACACAGATTAGAAGCTTTCTTATTATTTGCATACAAAAAGCATATCTGAATTTAGGATATAAAACATATAATCTAATAGCAAGTCCTGTTCTCCTCTTTAATCTTAATTGATACATGCTTTCTTTGAAATTTTTATTCAATTTTCTATGAAGCAAGAAACTCTCTATATGACACATTAATTTTTTAAGAGTAAGGCATATCTTTGACTAATCTAATTTTTGTAGATACTAATCATATTATCTCTACTTAGAGAGTCTCCAAATTTTAATATATCTTTAATGTTTACCTATTTCAATTTAATTTGCATTATAAAAAATTAAAATAGATTTTTTATCAAATAAATTCTAAAATGTTTTTAAATTTGTGATAAAATTTAATTTTTATTTAGAATTTATTTTACAATCATGAAAATTTTAATAAAGGATTATTATTTTAAAGAAATAATTAATTATTATTTTTTGAAAATTAAACTATTTTTACTATTTCAAATTATAAAATTTTTTATTAAATCTTTATGCTATTAATTAAAAAGCTACACATTTTATAATTTAACATTTAAAAATTTGTATTGATTTTGTATTCTGAAAATATTTTAAATTTTTAAGTATGAAAAGATTTTAAATTTATAAATTAAAAAGAAAATAGCTCACACATTAATTTATCTTTTTTTATATCTCTCAATTCTAAAATTTGTTTAAATCTTTAAAAGCTATTTCAATAATACAAATTTATTTTTTGGAAAATAATTAAAAATAATATTTAATCTTAAAGTAAAAATAATTTTTCAAATTATTTTATGAATTTTACATAAAAAAAATTTAAGCAATATTTTTTCCTATGAAATGATTTTTTGATAAATTCAAAAAAAAATTTTCCTTTATTTAAATTTGCAAAAGAATACGAATCACTATCAGAAATAAATCAGAGAATGTTATATCAACTTTAAAAATATTTAAGAAAATATAAATTAATGATAAAATTGTTTAATAACTAAGTAAGTATAAACAAGTTAGTTTATTTAGAGTAAAACGAAATTAGCTTTCTTAAAGAATAAATTGGTATTTAGAAAATTTTATGAATATACTAGGGTGCTAACTAATTGGCGTATATTATAATTTTTTATTTAATATATTAGCAATTTTATAAAATAATCAAATGGTAATTAATTTTCATCAATGAATTTTTCAATGAAAAGAATTGGTATTTAGAAAATGGTAACTAAAGATGAGAGTATAAACTAATTATCAATTATACAACTGAACATAAATTTAATTTAATACAATTTTAATTTATAAAATAACTAGATGGTATTTAATTTTCATAATATGTAAATTTATTTATTTCAATAGTTTGAAATTGTAAATTAGGAAAAACTTAACTAATATGTCAATTTCTTCTATTCTTACATTACTTGTATACTAAAGCACCTATTGCAAAGCCTAATACGCAAACGGCTGCTATTACAATTACTACTATTGCCCATACGGGGAAATCATCTGATGGATCTGCAATAGACTATGCGAAACCTATTTTATTTTTTAGAATTAAAATTGATCTTCTAAGTTATTTTAATGAAATTACTTATGGTTTGATTTTAATAAGAATACATCGAAACAAATCTTCTTAAAAATGGACCACCAAAGACAAAGGCAGCATTGTCATTACTAGTGAAAGGTTGTATCAAAATTTAGCAGTTCAAAGTTGTTGAGTTGGAAGTGTAAAATGAGAATGGAAGTTCATATTATCTTAAAACATCTCCTGAATCTTTAATGTTAAATAACATACTTCCTATTTTACTATTACAGTCAATTCTGAGTCCGTTATTGGTAAAATTTGCACCTTTAGAAATCAAAAATTGATACAACTGTTAGTACATACCTTATTCAATAGCTATGTAAGGATAACTAGAATCGATTAATGCTACTTGTTTAGTATTATTAAAGGTATATCTAAATGTATTGAGATTAAAACTCGATACATTTACTGCCCATTTCTGTGAGTTTTAATTTGAAACTTAAGCTAATTTATGATTGTAAATTTTGGCATTTTAAGCTATACTTTTTAAATTATAACCTCCCAAAATTAATTCAGAATCATCGTATTTGTATCCTAAGTATAAAGAAAACATATTTTCTTTAATAAATCCCTGTTTGTAAAGAGTGGAGACAAACGAATTAGATTATTCGTTCATATTGTTTTGTACTCCCAATCCTAAAATACCATTAGACTAATTATTTTAAAAAAATATTTTTCATAAAATTTATTAAATAAAAGTAAATATAAAAATTAGGTATTTCTTTTAGATTAAAAAAAATATTTTTAAATAGAAAGAGAAAGAAAGAAAGATTGATTGATTACATAATCATTCTAAATTTTGTTTGCAGAATCAAAAAGTAAAATTGTTTAGTTCATATTTTGAATATCTCCAAAACTTACAAAAGCTTTCACATATGAACCAGAAACCCAACCATTTAAATAGTTTAAAGTATCCTAGGTGTTTGTTACATTACAACCATCAGAAGTTTAGCAATCATAGTAAGCCTTAAAGCCCTTTTTTAATTGAAAAAAATTTAATAAACTATTTAAAATGAAATTTTTAATTTACATTGCAATTGTTTTAGTCTAAACAATATTTGCTTGGAATCATTATTTTATCAGAGCTTGTATCGATTGCAAGGGTAAAACTCTTCTTTTACTAGCCTATAAGAATCTCTCCTGTATATTACTATTTGTCGTTATTTTTCAGCTTTGTATATTAGATGGTTTGATTTTTGTATGAATACGATGATTAAGTGTCTTAAATTTTGTTAGTGCTAAATGGAGCAAGGAAATTATTATTTTGTTATTGGATTTCTCTTTTCAAAGAAACCTTAATTACATCAGCATAACAAAGTGCAGAGAAAAGCAGGAATATTAGGTATGAAGAGGATATCATTGTTTAATTTTTATTTTTATCTAATTTATTTGTTGTTAATTGTTTTATATTTTAAATCAATATGAATACATTTATGTGAATTATTTTAAAAATAAATTTAATTTTATACTTTTTAATAACGAAAAAAATAGATTTAGCATTGTAATAGAAAAGAAACTCTTTAAAAAGAAATTTTATCAACTCATATCAATTAATTAAAATCTTTCTTAATAAATTCTGACCTAATTAGAAAAAATTGATTTAGAAATATATAATGATGTATGAATAATGATGAAGGATCTCTATTATTCTTAAATTGCAAAACGAAATTTGATGCGATTTATTCATAAACATTTACTATGTTACTAAGATATTATGGACTTTTGCTAATAAATTAGTAAAATTTCTATTATCCTATTATAATGTTAATGAATATTATACTATCTATTTCTTTGATTTATTAAAAAGAAAATATAAATTAATCTGATATATTTGGCTCATGTAAGATTACTTTAGTTTTAGTGATATTTTTAGTAAAAAAATAAAGACTGACCTTTCTATTCTAATTCAGATTACTTAATTATTAACTAAAAAAATTTATTGTATTTCTTTAGTATCAAAACATCTATTTGATCTTTTAAAAATAACATTTTAAAATATTTTGTTTTATGTATCCTTACTCATTTTATTTTCTTATCAATAAAATATTATTGATTCATGATAGGAAATTATAATTAATATTTTAAACCTTAGAGTATTTTTTTGTAATTTATGAATGAAGAATATAATGATTTTCAAATATTCATATACTTTTATTTTATTTTTCTTATTATGAAGCAAAAAAATAGAATTGTTTTATTTTTAATATATTTTTTTAAATGTTATAAAAAAAAGTTGAAGAACTCATTGCACTTACTTATTTAATTTTTTTAATTATAAATTGTGTAAAGAGTGCTAATGACATCATACTTTGCTTTTAATTTATTTTAGTTCTAAAAAAACTGTTTGACTTGAAATACCTGCAACAAAAAGCTAGTACGATTATGCATATTGTCGACTTTACGAAAAAAAATTTGATTTTACCACTGATAAGAAATAATCAAAAACTTTAGCTCTTTTTTTAGAAATTCTATCTATTTCAATTATTATTAATGATTAATAACTTAAACTTGTAAAATAAATCAGTTAAACTAGGCATAAAATTAATAGCTTAATTTAAAATATATGGAATGTTTAGTATATCTATCGCACACTGGTAATAAATAAAAGGTAAAATTTTATTTTAAAGAATCATCTTTGCATTTTTAGTTTATATTTTAAGTTAGCTTAAGAGTCAAATACGATCTATGAATATTACTTTGAATTTGCAGTAAATTGTTAAGAGAAAACTTTATTTTAAATTGATAGCTTTAAAAAGTAAAAAATGATTAACAAATAAACCATTTAAACAAATTAAAAATATAATGCATTTAGAAGTGTTTGAATTAAAAATTGAACTTTAATGAGTGGTAAATTAAACAAATATTCTATTTACAAAACTCAATTTGGATAATTTAGATATTATCAAATCAGTTTTAAAACTCCTTTGTTCAAAATATAATATTTTTAATATAACATCATTAAAATTAAATTGAGTAAAAATATTTTTTTAACAATAGATGAATATATAATTAAAATTATTATAAATATCTAACTATTTTTTTATTATTTGTTTTAAATTTTATTTTTTACTTGATAAAATAGACAATTTTTATAATCCAAACTATTAATATAGACAAAATAATAAATACCATTTTTGATAATAAAAGTAAACATCTAATGTGCCAACTAATCAGGATTTTTGATAAAAAAATTTATCAAAAATTTAAATTACAATATTGTTCTTGTAAAATTCTAAATTTTTTAGTTTTTTGTTTTTGCTCTACAAAATTAAAATTTACATTTAACAAAATTATTATTAAATAATTTACCCTGAATCTACCAATAATTATTAAATTTATTTAAATAAAAATAAGCATAATACTATTTTTATTGAGTTAATAATAACTAAATTACAAAATATAAAAATCAAATTTTATTTTATATTAAAATATATTTCTTTAGAATATTTGTTATATCTTTATCACTTATTTGTTATCATAGTTGCTATTAAAAGACAGTTAATCTTTTTGTTTTAAGATAGTTGCTAAATAATTTTTATTTTTCAGATTAAGTCATAAAACGAATACTATTTATATTTTGTAGTTAAAAAAAAAAATTAATTAGGATGTTATAAAATTTTTTTCATGAATGTCATAATAATAAAAATATGCTTTCAATATCATAAAATTAATCAATAATTATATAGAATTAAACTGGATTTACGTTAATTTAAGTATCAAATAAATTAGATTAGTGCATTTTGCTAAAGCAGAACCTAAGTCTGATATGCCTTCAAAAATATTATTTTAATAGAGATCAAGTGTCAAATGGAAGAGTTTAGTGCATTTTGCTAATTCAGAACCTAATTTATATATACCTTCTGGTCCTATAGCACAACCCCTTTTAAAATGTTTTAAATAGTTAATTTTTTAAATTAGAAGGCTAATTGAAGGGGGAAAATGAGAAATAGTAAGAAATTAATTATTACGAAAATCAAAAGTTTATAATTAAATAAGAATCAAATAAAAATAAAAATTTAATTCGTTTATATATCGTATTCGTAATGAGGTAAATTATTTTTACTAGAGCTCAAGTGTTAGAATTGAGAGATTAGTGCAAGTTGCTAATGCAGAGCATAAAAATATTGCTCCTTTTTGTCCGAATCGGTTCAAGCTTTTAAAAATTAAAGAAACATTAATTATTTATTTATTCAGAATCAAAATCAAGAAAAAATATGAAATTGTTGAAACTTTATCAATTTTTAAATTAAAAAAAGCATAATCAGAATCAAAAAATAAATATAAAAAAGGGTAATAAATAAAATGCATTTTTTTTGCTTGAAATTAAAAAATACTACATTCCAAATAAATAAACTATTTTTTACCTTAAACGAAGTATCAAATTTGAGAGGTTAGTACACTTTGCTAAACTTGAACTTAAATCTTTTACACCTTTTATACCAATTTGATTGAATCTTTTAAATTTTGAAGAAGATATTATTTATTAGTCAGTTAGCTAGAAGGAAGATTAAAGAAAATATTAAAAAATAAGAAATAAAATAATCGAATAAAAAGTGAAAAACAAATAATTGATAAAAAGCACCACAATCGTAATTATAAATGGTTAAGTACTTAAATATAATAAAAAAATAGTTAGTAAAAATAACTTTTTTGTTTGAAATCCTTTTATATATTAAAAATTATTAAACTAAAATTTTTACGAAAGATCGAGATTCAAATTTGAGAGGTTAGTGCACTTTATTAAGCCAGAACCTAAACCTTATAAACCTTTTAAGCCAACTTAATTTTATCTTTTTAAATATAAAAGAAAATATGACTAATTATTTTAAAGGAAAAACGACATAAAAAATATGAAGTATGAGATAGTAAGAAATTAACAGCTAATTAAACTATAAGTTTCAATTAAATAAAGCAAAAGTGAGAATTAAATAATAAATAAATCAAATAAAAAGTTTTTAATTGATTTAAATTCCTTTTAATATTAAAAAAATAAACCTAATTTTTGTTTTACTTCATATTAAGTGATAAATTAGAGAGATTAACACAGTTTGTTAAAGCAAATCCTAAGTTTGATGTGCCTTTATTACTGATATCAGCATCGCTTTTTAAATATTTAAAAACAAAATTAACTGGTTTAGTTAGCGTTATATAGATGAATGAATGAAGAAAAATATATTAAATTTTAATAAATAGTTTAGTAATAAAAACAAGAGTTGAAAACTATATTAAAAAGACAAACTCAAAGATAAAAAGTTAATAAATTAATTATTAATTAAAATTTTTTTGGTATTAAATTCTTTTTTATATAATAAAATATTTTAGTCCGTCCAAGCAAAATTAAATAAATATTTTTACCAAAGTTCTAAAACCAAATTTTAGAGATTAGTTAACTTTTTTAAAGCAGAACCTAAACTCAATACATCTTCCTCATTAATTTAATTTAGCCTTTTTAAATATAAAAAAAATAAAATTATTTTAGTTAGTTTTAAAGTAGATATCAAATTAAAATGACAATTAAAACAAAAATCAAAAAGCAAATTGAAATTTTTAAATTAAATTTTATTATAAAAATATCTCAGTAAAAACAATTTTTACAATAAATCAATTGCCAAGTTTTAGAGATTAGTGCACCTTTCTAAACCTTAACTTAACTTAGATACACCGTTTGCTCCAATTTAATTGCTTCTTTAAAAAAAAAAAAATTTTTATTAATTAGTTTTCAAAAGGAAAAATTAAGATAAAAGTTGAAATATAAAAAATTAAATTTTTAATAAATTTAAAAGTAGAAAATGATAAAAGAGTTAATTAAAATTAACACATTTAGAACTAAAAAGCTTTTAAATCAAATAAAATGATAATAAATAAAAAAGTTTTTTTATTTTAAATTCATTTTTAATTTAAAAAATATCACAAACCTAGAGTAATATAATCTTATTACTTTAAATTGAGTTTCAGATTTGAGAGACTAGTGAGATTTGCTAAAGCAGAACCTAAGCATGAGGCAAAATTTACACTGATTATATTGTAGCTTTTTTAATATGTCAGTTAAGTTAGTTATTTAGTTAAAAGAAAAATAAAGGGAAGATATTAAATATTAAGAAATTAATAAATAACCATATCAAATATTGAAATTTTTTATATTAAATTAAAAAATACAATCAAAAACAAAAATGTTAGCATTCATAAAATAAGGAGATAATTTTTTTTTTGTTTTTAACTATTATTTATGCTAAAAATATCAGAATCAAAAAGAAACAAGTTATTTTTACGAGAGGTCAAGTGTCAAATTAGAAAGATTAGTATACTTAGCTATAGCAGAACATAAGCCAGAACTGCCTTCATTACTAATTCGATTTTAGCTTTTTTAATTATATTTATTTAGAAGAAAAAAATGCTCTTTCATTATCAAAGTGTAAATAAATCAAATAAATAGATAATTATTAATATCTCACTTTTATATCACAATAATCATATTTTTTACCTTAAATCAAGTGTCAAATTTGTTAGGTTAATGCATTTAGCTAAAGCAGAACATAGACTTGAAGCATCTTTTGTAGAAATTGTATTTGTACTATTTAAATATTAGAAAATATTATTATTTAGCTTGACAGAAACAAAAATATAAATAAAATTTGATTAAAGTTTAAATCAAGATTCAAAATTTATAATCTTGTGAATTAAAAAAAACACTATCAGAATCAAAATATAAAATTTTAATAAATAAATAAATAAATAAACTATTTTTTGTTTTAAACTGCATTTTTTACATAAATAATATCTTAATCCAAAAAAAATAAAATATTTTTACGATAGGTCAAGGGTTAAATTTTAGAGATTAGCACACTTAGCTAAAGCAGAACCTAAACCTTATAATCCTTTTACACCGAATTCATTGGATCTTTTAAATATTGAAGATAATAAAATTAATTAATTATTTATATTTAGAAAAGAAAATAAATAAAAATATAGAAACAACAAGAAAATAATTAATATTAAAATCGAAAATAAAAAATTAAATCTATAAAAAAAAGCACAATGAAAATCAATTTGCAAGTAAATTAAATACTAAAAATTTTTTTATAAAATTTCTATTTAAAAATATCAAAATCTAAAAGAAAGAAATAAACTCTCTCTTTTCAAATTTAGAAAAAAATGTACTTTTTGGTCAGAAAGAAAAATGAAGAAAAATAGGAATTTAATATTAAAAATACAAAGATTTCATTTTTTATATGTAAAAATATCACAATCCTATAGATATAAAATAAATTTACCTTAAATGAAGATTTAAATATAAGAGATTAGTGCATTTAGCTAAAATAGAACCTAAGTCTATCATACCTTTATCACCAATTTAATTGAAACTTTTTAAAAATAATGGAAAATAGAATTATTTAGTAAGAAATGAAAATATAGAATATAATATGATATAATAATAGAAATTAAATTTTTTGTAAAAAGATATTTGGAATTAAAAAATTAATTTAATCTTTAAATTAAAAATAACAAAATTAGAGTAAAAAAAATAGTAAATTAAATTAAAATTGAATAAATAAATTGATCATAATCTAAAATAATAAACTGTTTGTACCTTAAAATAAGTGTTAAGTTTTAGAGATTGATGCAGTTTGCTAAAGCGAAACCCAAACCTGGTACTTTTTAATTGCCAATTTAACAGCTTCTTTTTGATTATAAGAGAAAATATAGTAATCAACTAAAAAAGAAAATTGAAGAAAATACATGAAATAATAAGAAATAAGTTAAAAATAAAAGCAAAAATAGAAAATTAAAATTAAGTTAAGAGTTTAGTTAAAAAAATATTATTAGAATATAAAAATAATTAAATCAAATAGTTTTAAATATATATTTATTAAATCCAAAAGAAATAAATAAACTGTTTTTACTATAGATAAAGTGTCAAGTCTGATAGATTAGTGCAATTTGCTAATGTAGAGCTTAAGAGAGATGAATCTTCATCATCAAATTAATTTTTACTTAACATAGAAGAAAATATGTTTAGTCAAAAATGAAGTTGGATATGAAATATATAAAAGTTTATCATTAAGTTAAACAAAAAATTGAAAATAAATAATGAGGGTGATTAAGATAAAATAAATTTTATAAATAAAAACAGTATAGATGAAAGTAAGATTCATTTTAAAATTTGATGAAATTTAACTATAAAAGTATAGATAAAATTAACATTAATAAATATGAATTTATTTTACTTAAAATAAATCTAGAGATCATTAGGAATTTATTGGCAAGAGTTTATAAACTATTTTTAAAATAAAAATAAGATTAATAAATAATGAATTAAAAAATAAATAAATAATCACTTCTTTCAGATCATAAAAGTGTCTATTCTTTAATATCATTTTTTTAAAAAAAATATTAATGTTAATTTTACTTAAATTTAATTAAATATAAAAATCAATTAAGAAGTAATTTAGTTTTAAAAAGAATTTATTTGAACGGTGAGAACAAATAAATTATAATGAGATCAAATATTAATTTAGAATATTAATTTCTACATTATTTGATGAAATTTACTTTATTGGTACTAAATAAATATTTAGAAATATACAATCTCTTTATAAATAATCAAATAAAATTATAAATTAATAAAAAAATGTTTGATCCAACCCTAAAAGTTAAAAAAAATTAAACTCTTTAATGTATTATTAACTCTTAAAATTTCATACTTATTAGTAAATGGTAGAAAGTTAAAAAACTGCAAGAATAATAAAAATTTTACCATTTATACATAAGGGTTTATAACTTGATACAAATAATATTATAAATTATAAAAAAATAATCATTTAATTAAGCACTTTCAAGTTTTAAATTCTTGTAAAAGTGGAAACACAAGAATTTAATTCCTAGATTTGCTATATAATAGATTAATTTAGCAAATTATAATATTTTAAATATTATCTATCATCAAATATAAAATTTTATTTTTATAATAGATTTTATTTTAATATTATAATATTTTTATTTGTTCTAAAAGAAAATATTATTTATTTATTTATCTATAAAGTTTATAATTTATCAATTTTTTTTGAAAATTATTAAAAATTTTGAAAAATTTATGCTTTTTTTAATTTTAAAATATTTTTATTTATTTAAAGAAACAAGCTTATTCCTTCTATTTTTTTTAAGAGTATTTAATAATTATAAGCATGTTAAATAATTGATATTTTCTTTTAAAATAATTAAAAATATTGAATTTAAAAAATCAAAATCTACTTTTTAAATTAAAAAATAAATATTTTATTATAAAAAATTATTTATTCAATTTATGGATAAGCAAATCTATGAATTAAGTTCTTGAGTTTCTACTTTTAAAACCTATAAGTACTGTCTCTATTTATTTATTTAATTTTATCATAAATAAATGGCATCAATGCTTAGTTAAATAAAAAATGTGCTTATGCTAATTTTATATCAATTTATAAAATTAAAAATTTATATTTAAAAAAACTCTATTTATTGGTATAAATTATAATTTAAAAAATCTACTTTTATTTAAAAGCTGCTGATTTTTAATCCAAATATGAATGAAATTATAGGTGCTTCTTCTTTTTTTTTGAGTTTTAATAACTGAATATTGAATTTATTTGGTTGGTATTTAATATAATACTTGTACAATACAATAAAAGATAGAACTATTTTTTGTGCCATCATAAAATTTAAGTCTATCGTGTAATAAGAGATAAATTCATAGTATAGTATTAGTAGTAGCAAATAAATAAACCAAATTCAGAATAATAAACTGGAAAGTAACATTTTTTTGTATTATAAAATGTATTAAAAATGACTATTATGAGTACTAATTATAGGATGCTAGGGGCTTACTTCAACAAAAAATTTAATTGATTTTTTGAAATTTCTAGATGCTATAGCGAGATTAAGAAAAAAAAATGATGATTAATTTATAATAAAATTAAAAGAAAAAAGGGAACAATAAAGAAATATCGTGGAGAGTAAAAAGTAAGATTGATTTTTTATCTTGAATATTTATTAAGTTAGCAGATAAATCTTCTTTCATTATTATTAGTAATATAAATGATGTTTTTTGTGTGTAAAAACATTAAATTACGAATTATAATGAGAGATAGAGCAATTAAGATAAAATCTTGAAGACGCTTTTAGTATTTAATAATTTAACAATTTTTAAATTATTATTCTTAATAAATAAGTGTTTTGTTTTCAGTCAGTCATTAAAAGAGCTAAATTTTAATACACGCTAGCTAGGTTTAATATAATTACTAAATTATATAGCAGAATTAATAATTATTCAGAGCAATAAAGTAAATAAGATATGGATTTCAAAGATTTAAACACTTAGGCTACCTTCACAGCTAAGGTAAGACCATTTTTTTCAAATATCTTTAAATAGAAAATGCCTCCTCAATTATTTTAGCAACTTGAATTAGCATCTTAGTCTTGTTCAGGCAAAGAGAGGCTGTGAAATTTAATTGCTTCACAATTTTAGATCATTTTAATTTAATAATGCAGTTATTATTTACTAACATTTATTTTCTAACTAATAATATAGGAATTAGAAGATAGAAGAAAGTATTTCGAAGACTTGATTAAGAGAAGATACTTCTTTAACCAAGGTTTTGAAATTTATGGTGGTGTTGCTGGTCTCTACGACTACGGTCCACCTGGTAATTAAAATTAATAGTTTTCAAAATCATTTACTCATCATTAAAAAGCCTTAAGACATTTAAGAATAGGCTTTAAGCATTATAAATGAAAAATATGCAATAAAATTATATTCCAAAGCAATATCTAAGGAATAAATTATATTAAGTTTGTTGGATTAGAAAACATTTCATTCATAAATTTATATTGATTGAATGAAGAAATTATAAAAAATTAGCTAAATAAATAGGAATAAACAATAAAAGATTTTAACAATAAACAATCAATAAAAAGCTTTGATTTTTTTAGGAAATTATTTTAAAACAATAAAAGTACTATTTTATTATTTTTTAAGCTTAAATGAATGAGTTTAAACAAATAATTGACTTATTTTGATATACTTATTAATTTATTATTAATTAGGTTGCTCCATCAAGAATAACTTGTTGAAGTTATGGAGAGATCACTTCATTTTGGAAGAAGATATGCTCGAAATTTCATCAACCTGTATTACTCCCTACCCTGTCTTCAAGGCTTCTGTAAGAGATTTAAAATTCAATATTTACTTTTAGTTATTCCCTAAGAAGCAAAAATTAACATTAGCAATACTAAGCAAGTAGATTTAGATATTAATCAAAATCCTCTAAATAGAACTAAAACTCAATAAATAGATTTCTAAAATTTAACACAAAAGAGAAAATTCGCTTTAGATATTTTTATTTAAATTAGCGCATAAACTTCAAAGATATCCTCAAGCAAGATATTAATCATATTATTATCAAAATTTTTAATAAAAGCTTTTTTGATTATGGAAATAAATTGATAAAAATAAACTTTCAAATTAAAATAAAAAAAACATTTTAATTATTTAGTTCAAACTTTGGAAAGATAAAAACTAATTAAAATTATTTCAATGGTGTTTTATTTATCAAATAATTTTATTTGAAAAGGGTCATGTTGATAGATTCACTGACTTGATGGTTAAGGACGTTAAGAATGGTGCTGGTCACAGAGCTGACAAATTAATTGAAGCTTTCATTGAAAATAAACTCTCCAAGAAAAAACTTAAACCCGAAGAAGTCAAGGAATTGGAAGATATTAAGCAAAAGGTTGAAACTTTTTCTGCTTAATAAATGCACGACATCATCCAAAAGTTGGGTATTAAGTCTCCTGATACTGGTAACGAACTTGGTTTCCCTGAACCTTTCAATCTTATGTTCGGTACTCCTATTGGTCCTTCTGGATAATTACCAGGCTTTTTACGTCCTGAAACTGCTTAAGGTATGTTCGTTAATTTCAATAGATTAAACGAATTCAACGGTGGTAGAATTCCTTTCGCTGCTGCTCAAATTGGTTTGGGTTTCCGTAACGAAATTGCTCCTAGAAACGGTCTTTACAGAGTTAGAGAATTCGATATGGCTGAAATTGAACATTTCTTCGATCCTTAGAGACCTGAACACCCTAAGTTCAAGTATGTCAAGGACTTGAAGTTACCTCTTTTGACTGCCAAGAGCTAAGAACACGGTGATGGTTCTGTTACTCACATGACCTTAGATGAAGCTGTTAAGACTGGCACTGTTTCCAATGAAACCCATGCCTACTTTATTGGAAGAACTTTCCTTTTCTTAGTCGAAGCTGGTGTTAATAAAAATAATATTAGATTTAGACAACACATGTCTAACGAAATGGCTCACTACGCTTGTGATTGTTGGGATGCTGAAATCGAATTCTCTCACGGTTTCAAGGAATGTGTTGGTTTGGCTAACAGATCTGCTTTTGATTTAGAAAGTCACACCAAGGGTTCTGGTGTCAAGCTCTTAGCTGCTAGACGTTTACCTGAACCAAGAAAGGTTACCATTATTGACATCACATTAGACAAGAAGGAAATCTTCAAGGCTTTAAAGGCTGACGGTAATGAACTCACAAAGCTTATTGAAGGTTACAGCGATGAACAAAAGGCTGAACTCATGAAGAAATTCGAAACTGCTGATTCAGTTGAATTCGACATTAAGGTTAAAGAAGTTGAAAAGAAGGTCTCACTTCCCAAGGCTTTGATTTCATTCAAGGTTTCTGAATAAATGTAATAAGAAGAAAAGTTCGTTCCTTACGTCATCGAACCTTCCTTTGGTGTTGGTCGTATCTTCTCAGCCATTTTGGAACACAGCTTCAGAATGAGAGATGAAAAGAGAACATTCTTCCACTTACCTCCCAAGATTTCCCCAATTAAATGCTCTATCCTCCCCGTTATTTCTCACGAAAAGTACAATGATGCTATCCACAAGCTCAGTAAGATTACAATTTTATAAGTTTTTTTTAAAAAAATAAATTTCTTATCAAAAATTTAATAAATTAAAATTAATTTAAATAAATTATTTTATAGAGGTCGGTTTGACTAAGGTTGGTGTTAGCTCTAAGGTTGACGATACTGGTCATGCTATTGGTAGAAGATATGCAAGAACCGACGAATTAGGTATTCCCTTCGGTATTACTATTGATAATGATACTCTTGTTGATGATTCAGTTACTCTCAGAGAAATTCTTACCACTAAATAAATCAGAATTCCCGTAAATATTAAAATTGTAAAGATAAAGTGTTTCTTATTAAAAAATTAATACAATAGATTAACGACGTATTCAGAGTTGTCAGTGATATGGCTGATGGTCTCATTACTTGGGATAGTGTCTTAGCCAAATACCCTTTATTCAAGCCTAATGCTTCTGAAGAAAATTGAGATCAATATAGTTAAAATTAGGCCTTATTATATAAATTCTTTCGTATTTAATAGCATTATAAAAGATTTATTTGTTATTTTCTTGTTTTTTAACTTTATAAAAATTATATATAATATTGCTTGCTTCTTTCATTCTATAATTTTCCTTTATTTTCATCTCAAGTTGCTTTTTTTAAATATGAGAAATACCACTCACAAATATACAAATAAAATTTTTAAAAAAATCCATCATAATAAATAACAAACCTAAAAAAACAAATTGATTTAGAATATGTTAATTGGGATATAATGTTATCAAACTGAATATATAATTGAAAGGAAAGGTGTTAAGGTTGTAATAAAAAATTATAATTTTTGTCCACTTTTTGTATTTTCTATCTTAAAATTTGAGAGAATTTATTTTTTTGTTATATAAGTTACTAATTAATATCTAAAAGTTTATATTTAAACACATTTATTAAGTAAGAAAATTAATTTCATCGATTAATAGGAAGTTATTACATTCAGTTAGAATAAAAAAATATTAAAAATGATTATCGTTTACCACAAATATTATTAATTTGGTCATTTAATTTTTGAAAATGATTATAAGATATTTCTATAAATGAAATTACAATTTAATGTTCTTTTCTGAAAACAATTATTTTTATAAGCAAAAACTGTTTTTAAATCATCTATTGAAACATATGGGGATTAAAAAAATACATTTTATTCAGAAAGATCGTTAGAAATAATGATTGTTCTTTAGATAATTTTTAAAAACAATAAAATATTTAATAGAACTTTATAGAGGTTGTTTAATTTTAATGTAATGTTCAATTACTTGAGCAGCCTCTTTTCTCTAACTTACAATTAATTATTTAATTTATAGATTAATTAATATTCAACGCTAGGATTAGAAAAATTTTCAATTACTACTGCTTAGAAATATTTATTTAATCTATTGGTATTAACTTCATTTTTGATTAAAAATAATTAATTACTCAAAGTAAATTAGGATTCTTCTATTTTATTTCGCGTTCGAGGTTGTAGAAATATTAACATATTTACAACTAAGAATAATTTAAACACCATTTGCGTATCTTCAAAACAAATTATAATTTTTAAATTCTAATTAATTAATACAAATTTCAAAAAATATAAAAAATAAAACATTATATATAATTCTAACTAATTTGAATGGGTAAGAATGATAATACACATGCTTTTATCAAATCTATGAGTTAAAACCATAAAAGATTGATATTAACAGGAAAATAATAAGCTGATTAATCTGAGATCATCAAATAAATTAATTTGCATAAATACTCTGAGGAGTACATTCAAAGTGAGTTTGCTTTTCACAAAATAGATTTTTAGTACTTGAATATAATCAGAATTACATTAGAGGATTAATGGAAAGTTTGTTAGTATCCTGAAGGTTTTTTTGATAAAAAGGATGGTATAATATATGTACTTGACTCAGATAACCTAGATTCAATTAATCAAGCTATTTATACAATTAACTAAATTATAGAAGTTAACTTTGATGCATCAATTCCAGTGCTAATATTATTAACACAATAAAATCCCCATCTAATAAATAGCCACCAAATTAAATTGTACTTAAATGAATTTATAATAGATAGAGTTAGCGAAATTCACTTTTAACAATACTCTTAAAAAACAGGAGAAGGTATTTCTGAAGCTTTTGAGTGGCTAAACTATGCTTGCAACAAATATTGCTCTTGAAATTTTCAATCTTGCCATTTCAATTCACAACTAATTAATTTAAAAAATTTATTTCAATCATGCTCTTTCTAAAATCTTTAAATCTTAAAATTATTTATTTATATTTTTATATAATGTTTGCTTTAATTCTAATAGGTCTTAAATTGATATTTTTAATTTTAATAAATTTTTTGATTTATTGATTAAAAATATATTTATTTTTTTAATCACCATTTTGATTCAAAAGGTATATATACTAACTAAATATAATTTTCCAAACAGCAACAAATAAATAACTAGACTGTTGTTCTTTTTATGGGATAAAAATTTTTGTAAAGAAGCCTAAATTAAGGACAAAATGCAGAATTTAATATTTAATTTGGCATGCATCATTTTATAAAGACTTCAAATTAAATAATGGATAAATACAGTGATTAGTAATAATTTAATGTTAACATATTAAAAAATAATTTATTTTATTTTAAATTAGTTAATATCCTGAAAACTACATATTTTTTATCATAATTCAAAACAAAATAGTAAGAGAATTATAAAAATAAGAATTAAAAACATTAAGAACTAATTTTAGGTATTTTGATTTAATCTAATAAATATTAAATTTTATTTAATAATTAGTAAATAAACTCACATGTTAATGTTAAATTTTTTGCTTTTAAACATGTTATTAATTTATTATCTTACTTTATTTACTGTTAATTTACTTCCAATTTAAATAAAGCTATTTTCTATTAAATCAAGTGATATACTATCTAAAAATGCACACTAACTTAACTCGGAACAAGCTGATTGTAATCCTTCTAAAGTTATCAAATTATATCCAAAATTTAATTAAATATTTTTCAGATAATTTAATTATTTAAAAGATTGACAAATTAAAATAAAATCTTTGTCTTATATTTAGTTATTGCTCATTGAAACTAATATAGATTCAACATCTTGCAATGATTAGAAAACCCTTGAAAAAGTTATTAGAACTGTCTCTGTAATTTAAGTTTTGCAAAATCTCAATTATAAGTTTTTAATGCAATGGCTTTCGCTAAATGAGTAGCATAAATTTAGCAAATGGGTTTCTTATAATTAAGTATTGTTGAATATTAAGCTAAGCGTTTATAAACTCTAAAGCTTTACCATTTCACACACACCTAAAAATCCATTATTTGTAATTATGTTTCCAGTAAAATCTAACTCAGCTATCTTCAAATTTTCACATTGCTTAAGTTCTTTAAAAATTTCTAAGCATTGACCAGATATATTATTTTTAATGAAACTAAAATGAAGAGTTTACAAATCTTTATTGTTTATAATGATATTTTTAAAGTGCAAAAGACTTTTATCAGTTAGTTAATTTGTTGAAAAGTCAAATAAAATCTTCTTTAATTGAGTGTAATCTTATAAACACTTACAAAGCACTTCAAAGCTTCTATCTGAAATTTAATTCAGTGAAAATTTCAAATTTAAACTTTACAAATTCTTTAGATATCGTAGGGACTCTGCAAATAGCAATAAAACATCATCATCTGCATTGTTGCTTTCAAATCCAAACTAAAATTCTAACAAATTATAAGACCACCATCTAAATGCTTCTGGCATTCCATGTAAAATTTTCTTTGTAATTTAAGTTTAACTCAAGTTAAGACTGAGGGTTTTCAAGTTTCTGCACTGTACTAATGCTTCCCACAGATTACCTAAGCTTTCAATATTCTGATTTTCGTAAGTTATAGACAAGCTCTCTATAGATTTATCCAAAATTAATTATTAATTTTAATCATTTTTCAATTTAATTTCAACCAAAACTTGATCTCCAAAATACTTTACTACTATTTTATTTTTATGTCTAAAGTTTTTAGGAATTAATAGTTAAGCTTATCCTTGATCTATAGTTTGAACCTGCTTTTAGATAATTTTTTTGGAAAAAAATTAATATGCAGGGATAGAATTGGTAATTTGTTCTAAACTTTTTCTTTATTGTGGTTCATAAACAAGTGTTTATTTAATAATATTATAGAGTTCTGATTATCTATTTATAGGATCAGGATTAATTTCTTCATTTAATAATGGCTCCTAAAAAGGCTTTTTAAGGTATCTAGAATATAATTAAATATTAGAATCAAGCTAAACATAGTTATCTATAAGACATATAATTAGTCCAACAGAAAAAATATCTGACTATTAGGAGTATTTTTTTATTTAATCATCTTGAATCGCTAGTTCTGGTGCTTAAAAAATACTTTCATAAGCATTTAAAGTAAAATTTAATTAATCACTTGCATCTTCCTATTTAATAGCTTTTGAGAAATCGCAGAGCTTGAGAGTAGGATAAAGTTTTTTATGGTCTTCTATAACGGAAAAGCTTTGAATGGATATATTTCTAAGTATTATATACTGTTAATGAGCAAAGTTAACAGCATCTAAAATTTAATAAACCAAATTCTACTAAATGTCTTTATTTAAACTATTATTAACTTTTTGTAGATTTAAAAAATCTGCTAAACTGCATTCAGTTCTTTCAAATTCAAAAACAAAAAACTATTAATTTTCAATTTAAATGAAATAATCGCCAATGAATTCTTAAATATTAAGCATTTAAACTTATTAAATAATTTATTTTTTTAAATTCAATTCTTCTATATTTTCTTAAATTAAATTGATTTCTAGAATTGTTTATTTTCTCTTTTTGTAGTTGCAACAGCAAAATGTTAATTTCGTTTGATTGAATTGGATTAGCTCTAAATAACCTTTATATTCATCTTTTTTATACAATTCTTGCACAATTAGTTTAAAATCATCTAATTAGATTTTTTCTTTTTAAAATTAGCTTTTAAATATATTTAAAAAAGTGTCAACTTAACTCTCTAAGACTAAAGAGTATATTGTAGGAATTTGTTTTTGATCTGCCTGCATTTTTATTAGTTCTTACAAAAGTTCAGAAGCTGAAGGTCTCTGGCTAGAGTCAGGCAATAAGCAAAGTTAGGCTAAAATAAAAAGATTGGAAGATTTATTAGAATAAAACTTATGTAAAACGTCAAATATTCCACTGTTCTGATAATCTTAAACTGTAAGTCTATCAATATCAAATGAATTTAGGTTATCCAATTCGAGTAGTATTAATCCTATACAGAAAATATCTAACTTTTCCCCCCATTTCTCATTACAATATTAGGTGATTTCTTTGTATTTTTAATTACAGCTGAGATTTGACTTTTCTTAATATTTGTAGTAGTAATAACTCTAACCATAATTTAAAATTTTCAAAATCATTTATTAGTTTTCACCTTCTTTTTGATTATTTGTAAGTAAAAGATTATTTGGATTAAGACATCCAATAATAATATTCTTTTGATGAAGAGAATTAACAGCATCAAGTAACTAAATTATCAAATATTCTTTTTATAGCTAAGACAAGTTTTTATTTTCAAGTTTTAGTTTTTAAATATACTCTTTCAAATTAAATTCATTGTATTCCATTTGTAATACAAAAAAAAGTTTTTCATTAAATCCATGATATTTGTTGGCGCTTTATGTTTCTATTTTCGACTCATCAAATAAATAAAATTTATTTGGTTTTTTAACAAAGTACAAGTTATAGTAAAATATTTGGGCTAATTCGTACTCTTCTTTTAATAAAGTTTCTGAGTTAAAACTGTTTTTTTGATTTTTATTTTTAAGATAGGCTATCTTGATTACTTAGAACTATTCCTATTTAGAATTATATACTTTAAGAGTTATAGTATTATTGCAGCTTCTCAAGTAAGATAAGTCTTTAAAATGTGGATGCTAAGCTTGAATTAAATTCATAAATTTTTAAACCTCTTTGCTTTTTATTTAGCATGAATCACTTACAAATTTTGTTATTTGTTAGCCAACTTTTTATTGTGTCATTTTAACTAAAAGTTCTACTTATTTAAAACTAAATCTAATTAAATTGAAATTATTTATTTACAGTGAGTGGTAAAAATAAATTTTAACAATCATGATTATAAAAAAAATAAATAAATTTACTGTTTTTAATCAAACTAAAATTTATAAAAAATATTTTATTTATTTAAATTGAGCTACAAATTATTTAAAAAGTTATTATTTATTCTAGCTAATTATAAAATGAATAGGGTCTTCAATATTTTAAATATTCTGTATATTAAAATTAAATCAAAGTTTAAAAAAAGTAAAAAAAAATTATAAATTGTTTTCATTGCCAAATTCTTGATCATAAATAAGATAAACTTTTTAATAAAATCAGCAAATAATTTATTTATTTTTAAAATATTTGAGAATTTGAATATTTTTAATTGAAGTATAGAAGATAAGACTTTACCACTTTAATAAAAGCTAAAGGAAATAAATAATATCATTTAAATTATATGCTAGTATATTTAAATATATACTTTAAAAAGAAAACTTTTCTTAAAAAATTTTAAATCAAAATAAAAAATAATCATAATTAAATAGATAAGTAAAATATTTATAATTTTTGATTAGTTTTTAGAAAACATTAAACATTTGTGGTATATATAAATAATTAAAATAGTATTTTAGAACACTTTATTATGATGTAAATATTTTATATTGAAATGCAATTTAGTTGATAGATTCAATTAAATAATTCTGATATCTGTCTACACTCATGGCAAAACCAATCTTCTAAAGGCACTTAGTCGTCAAGTAAATCATCATCACAATATGTATGACATATTCTAAATCCACAATGATCACAAACTATTAACTTATTTTCATCTTGATTTGTCTCGCATATGTAGCATACATCATCCATTCCATCATCATCCAAAAATGAATCTACCTAAATTAATAAAAATATTTTAATAAAATATGCTTAGCTATTATCCTAATTAATAAGGGCAATCTGCTCTTTTACAGCATCTAAATATATTTTTTATCTTTCTTTTCGCTAATATTTGACTAATTAAAAAATAGAAAATAAATTAAAACTAATTTAAATACCTCTTCCCAATAAAATTCATCATCATCATTTATCCTTTATTTTTTTGGCTCAACAGTTATTACTTCTTAGTAATCTAAATCATTATAATTCTTTTTTAATATTTTGCTGAATTCTGCTCTACACATTGGACACAAATTAGTTACTTCAGACCATTGTAAAATGCAATCAATACAAAATTCATGATTACACTAAACAACTCCATATATACTGTCTTCTGGAATTCCTAAACAAATTGCACAATTTTTTAAATTTTATGACATTTGATTTTGCTTTTAAGTTAATTATTCATTTTTTCCCTCTGATTTTCTTTTATTTTTTACTAACTTTTTTAGCTTTTTAGATTCTTCTTACTTAGTTTTATTGATACAAGCTTAATTTTTTTCTGCATTCATTTCATTATTTTTATTATTGGAGTTTCTCATTCTTTTACTTTAATTTAGTGATTCCTACCTTTAGAATATCTATTTTTAGAAGGATTCATGAAGATTATTAGTAGACCTAGTAAGTCTTCTCTTTGAAGACGGATTTTATATTATATTATTGAGATCTATTTATTTATTTAAATTTTTAAAGGTGCATGATTAATTACTATTTTGATTAAAGTTCTACTGTTTTGCACTAGACGAATCTATTACCCTAGCTCTATATTTCCCTTTCCTTTTTTATTCAAAGTTGTTAGGTGTTTCATATGCTTGGTTCGCTTAGTTTATATTTTTAAAGTCGGAATATACTTAATTATCATTAAAAAGTTACTCATCTTTCTTATATGATTACTCATAATGATTACTAAAATCATATTTATTATCATTTTCCTGTTATTTATTAATCTAGTTATTTTTAGTCTTATTTACTACTTAGCCATACTCTTGTTCTACACTCATATCTCTCTTTTTCGGTACATTCTTAGTTTCGCTTATTTGATTAGCTTAAAATTAATTATATTCATGATTAAAAGGATTCCTTCTTGTATATTCTATTGATTCGTATAGACTTTTTTCTTCTTAATATTTACTTTTGCTATTATGGTTGCTAAAAATGTCTTTTTATGTAATTGTAAAAGGTCCAAATATAGGTTTTCTTTCACTCTCATATATCTAATTTTATTTTTGAGAGCTTTGAGAATTAAAGCTATAGCTAGATTTAACTAAGTTATGTTCATCTAAATTATTCTAATATTAATAATAACTTTTTTGATCACTTATTTAGTTTTAGAAGTCATTTTCTTTTTCATTTACAGTACTCAATATAGGTTTTTTTTTGTAAAAAGAAGGCGAAGAAAAATCTACATTCTCATATACCTTGTATTTTGCAGTAAATATATTCAAATCAGTGTTAAATCCTTCAACATCTCTCTAACTCATACAATACTATTCATATTTGCTTTCTTCTTAATTTAGATCTAATCTATTATTATTTGGGATAGGATTAGACTAATATGAAAATCCTTAATCTTGTTAGGATCTTTAGCTTCTTAATTATCGCATATGCTAAAATAATATTAATAGATTTTTAGTTAAACTTTTTAAATAAAGTGATTTCTTTTTGATAAAAATATAGAAATCCAGTAAGTAAATTTGCTTCTATTTAGAGTAGTAAATATTGTATAAATATCAAATTATATTTTTAATTTCAAAAATTTTTAAATTGAATTAGGTTCACAAAAACTCAAAATTTAATTTTTAATACCGCGAAGTGATTTGATATTATATTAATATTGTAAAAAATTAAAAATTTAGATTTAAAAGTAATAAATAAATGGTTAATTCAGGGATTAATAATTTATGGATAGCTAATAGGCTTTAAAGTAATAAAGATGAAAATATTTTTCTTAAATTACAAATTTATTTAATTTATCTTTATGCAAGAGAGAGAGAAAAAATTTTGCTCAAAAAATAAAAAAATTAATTAACTTAAAGTAAAATTCAGTAAAAAATGATCTTTATTTTGTATAATTGAGAGTAAATAAATCTATTTTTTCAATTGTATTTTCAAGAAATTAATCAAAAAATAGACTTTTAAAAATTAGTATTTTAATAAATAAAAAAAATTTTAAATATTTATCTGATAATAATATGAAATTAAAGAATTCAATATAGATAGTGTCTTTATTTTATATTAATTTTTAACATTTTTGCCAAATATTCAAGTATGATAGTTATTTAAAAATATTTGATTTTAATGGCTATATTTAAGTTTGAGTTTTTTAGTTAGTAAAATATTAATACTAAATAAAATAATAATACAATAGATAAAAATATATAAATAAGTAAATAGATAGATAGATAGATAGATAGATAGATAGATAGATAGATAGATAGATAGATAGATAGATAGATAGATAGATAGAGGGATAAGTAGTATGTAAATAATAAATAAATATTAGAAAAGCACTTAATTAGCGGGAAGAAAAAATATATTCGTAAATAAATTTCGAAGATAAAACTATTTTAAGTTATAAAGAAGGTAATATAATGTAAGAGTAAAGTTAAGTAATTAATAGCAAACAAAAAAATAAGAAGTAAATAAAAGTATAGTAATATTTAATATGTCATAGATGTATATATTTTTACTTTCATATGATAAGTGCAGTGATTAATAGTAAAATAAGAGAAAATATAATTTTACTGCCACTCTGGGATGAAGGAGCAGTTTATTAAGTACCGTTATTGTTATTATTACCACTAGTACTACTAGATGTTCCAGATGAACCTGAGGAACAAAGCGAAGAACTTACAATAGTACAATTATTATCATAAAACAATGAATTATTTTATGTAAAAGTACATGTGATTTGGTTATTAGTAGTGTCTATTTGGGTAGACAAAGAAGGTGACATAGCATTAGTTGTGGTATCATAAGTCACACATACAGTTTTCTATATTTAACTGGCAGGTACGTTATAAACAAGTGTAAAAACAGAGCTTGAGGTTGAAGTTGAGGTTAAGAATCTTCTTCTACCATTAGTTGTCTTTTTTGCATTTACTGAAAATAGCCCAGCTAAGCAAGAACTGGTATCAGAGCAATAAGGATTGGATGCTTAGTTTGTTACGGACATAGTAGCAATAGATCCATCAACATTCGAACCTTATTTAGTTAAATCTATCTATGTAGAATCCTGCTAAAAGCTTGGATCAGCTGTTGATAAATTTGCCAAATTGAAAGAAACTTAGAAAACGAAACCTTTCTTTTTCTTTTCAGCAACAAATTAAAATTAACTAGTTCCCAAAACAAGCTTATTTGCATCTGAACTTTCACTTGATGAGGAACCATCTACTTTTGAAACGAACAAATCGCCTATATTTTGAATATTCTGAACAAGTTGAATATTTTGCTGTTATTTTTAAGTGTCAGATAGAGTTGTACTTGTTTAAGTTTGTTACATAGCTTGCTCTATTCCTGCTGAAATACTTTAAATCTATGATTTGATTTAATTCTTTATTTCAGGGGTAATGGCTGATAAATTTGTGAATTATGATGTCAAGGTAGTTGCTTATATGGATAGATCAGAAGCAGCGTTATCAGAACTGGCTTAACAAACTATTTTACCGTTATTCAGCCTTGGGAAAGTGTTACTACTGCATTCTTTGCAAGTATTTGCATTATTAGGATCAACATAGGTTAAAAAGACAGAGCAATCATCAATACAGTTTAATCCATCACTTGAAACATACTTGCCATTTGTTTTACATTAAGCTGGAGTGATGCAACCTAATGACTTGTCAACAATGTTTCCTGATTCGCATGTAGTATAACATTTTGAATTATCAGAAGATCTTTTAAGATCAGGATAAATACAAGAAGCAACGCAGTTTTTTCCATTTGCTGAGACAAATTCTCCAGATGCACAAGAGGCTACGCAGGAATAATTGCTGACTTTTAGATAAGTTCCTGAAGGACATGAAGTTAAACATGATTTTCCATCAGAGCTAACAGCTAGTGGACAAATTATGCAAACTGTTAGGGGACCATTACTGATTTATGCCTCTCCAGAATTGCATGCTGAAACACATTATTTAAAGTCAGAAGATACCAACTACTTACAATCAGATATGGTATTTAAGCAGGATTAATTAGAAGCACTCGCACTTAATATCTAACCTGGAAGACAGCTACTTGAACAACTTTATCCATCGGGCTGAGCTAATTTGCTCTTACAAGCAGATTGAGTAACGCATTAGAGAATGTCAAGATCATACATCTCGCCTGAAGCACAATTGGCAGAGCATGATTTACCATCGGAAGAAAGTTTTTAAGTACATTTATTGCACTTTGGTGGTTGACCACTAGTAGATGCAGCTGGATATAATCCTTGGGGACAAGATTGTAGACAGAGCTATCCATCAAAAGAAATAACACCTGTGCATTAAGGCTTAGTGGTAGAGCAAACTTTATTTTATAAATCTGTAAATAATCCCTTTGGGCAAAATAGTAAGCACATGCCATTATATACCAATTCATTTGAATTGCATGCTGTCACACATTAGAACTAATTAATTTTACTAAGAGGTCTTTAAAATTAACCAGAAGGGCACTTGAGTAAACATTGAGATTAATCAACAGAAATGCTTCCATTACAATCGTTTATGCTCAATAGGCAATAGCTAGAAGTGGCATCCATTAAAGTGCAAGAATTTATGCATTTTAACTATATGGGATCAAAGAAAGAGCCTGAAGAACAAGGTTAACATACATTAAATCCTGTAGAAGCATCTTTAACAGGAGTTAATCCAAGAGGACAGTTAGGAACACACCATTATATTCCATTAGAATCTGTGAATAAATTACCTGAGCAAATGGATGGGTCGATGCAGCTTTTAGATTTAGAATCTGTAACATAGCTTCCACCACATTATGCAAGGCATTAAGTACCATCCGCACTAACAAAAGGCTAAGATGATGAACAGGCTTAACATTATTAGTAACTTTAAGTTGCAACTTGAGGAAGTGAGATTTAGCCTTATGGACAATCCTTTGAGCAGGATGATTTATCAGCTGAAAGTTTCAAGTTACATTAGTTTGTATTTTGTTAGCCACAAGTACCTGAAGTAGCACACGATATACATGTTTTAGGCGAAGTAGAACTGTTAGCAGTATATCCAAATCTACATGAAGCTTCACAAGTACCTAACTACGATGTAAAGTATCCTGAGCATTGTGTTGGGTCACTTAAGCATGATCCAGGCTATCCTGTTGAAGTAGGAGCCACAGATATAAGTGGGTATGGGCATTAGGCATAGCAATTACCTGCGCTATCTTTATATTAGCATGGTATGCAAACTTTAATATTTAAAGTTGAATCTGTAATAGAAGAGAAGTTTGGAGGACATGCTGAATCACAAGTAAAGGATTGCTTATTTAAAACACCTTTGCATTAAGAAATATTATCGAGACAAACCTTATTTGCTGTATCTGGAACTTAAGATGGTTAACAAATCAGAGGAGGTATACATTGGTTGTATCCAGCAGAATTAGCTACTTAACTCCAGTTTGCAGGACAAAAGGGAATGCAGCCATTTATTGTTGGAACAATAAATCCTTTGCACTAAGAAGGAGATGTTAAACAATTTGCAGTAGAGTAATCTTTGTAATTAGGAGCAGAACACTTAGAAGAGGGAAGACTCATAATATCTTAATTTTAAGCTGGTTAGCAATTTGGGATTTTGAGAATTGGATCTTGTCCAGATATTAAAACACTAGGACATTAAGGAATACAGGCTAACATGAAATTAGCTTGTAAAAGAGTATACTTACACTAGTCAGCGTATATGCATTATCCTGTTAACTAATCGCTAATTAGTGGCATTTAGCAGTTAAGACTTCCATCGTCATTAATTTAAAGACACTATTTTTGACCAGTCTTAGGATCAACAAATTTGGAATACCCACTTGGGCAACTTGGTAAGCATAAATTACCTCTTTTGATTATGAAGCCATTGCATTTAGTACCAGGGTCTGAACAAGTGAAATCATCTGTGTTTATCATACTTGGATTTTAACAACTAGCTGCTGCACTGCTGCTAAACTAGAAGTCTTTTGGTACTGTACAAGTAGGATTACCAGATGCATCACTTCCTTTCCAAGATGATGGACAGAAAGGAATGCAGTATTAAACAGATGCTGAATCAGTTATGATTTATCCTTAACATTTAGCACTCTGAATGCAGTTTCCAGATACTATATCTAAAATATTATTATTTCCGCAATTTAAAGTCAAGGTAAAAGAAGTCATTTTACAGATAGCGTTACCATTAGAATCAGTGGTTTGATAAAGATCTCTAGGGCATGATGATAAACACATTGACTAGGTAGGAATACACAAACCTTTACATTAAGAGCAACTAGTGAGACAACCACCTGTTGTAAAATCTCTTATTGTAGTGCAGCTGCTAATAGCTAATTATGAAAAATTAAGATTAGGAGGAACAATACAAGATAACATATTTAACGTTGGATTGTAGGATACCAGTAAGCCACTTGGGCATTAAGGCATACAAACTAAACCGCCTCCATTAGGAGCTTCAAAATAAAAGCCTTTGCAATTTTTTGGATCTACGCACTAGCTTTGTAAGATATCTCTTAATTATCCAGATTAACACTGTCCACTACTTCCTCCGTTATTGTTATTACCACTTCCACCACTACTGTTGTTACCATTTGGATTTGTACAAATTTTTTAACCAGAGGATGAGTCAGTACCTGACTAATACCCATTAGGACAAGCTGAAACACAGTTATAGTTATTAACCAAATATCCTAAACATTTTGATTAAGAAACTAAGCAATTACCTGTTGTAAAATCTCTTACTTGTGGTTACCCACAGTTACTAAGACCAATTTGTTAGATATTTACAGTACTAGGAGGTGTACATACGTTTTAACCACCTGAATTAGTGCTCTTAGTGAAGGATTATGGACAGTCTGGAATACATATTTAAGCTTGTTAGCCCTAATCACCAGAAATAGTCAGTAAATAATCTTTACATTAAGAAATATCAATGCAATTATTTGAAAGGAAATTTTAGACTTAACTTGAGCTACATTAAGGCCCAAATCCTTGGAATTAACAAGTTTGTTTTCCAGTTGAATCAATTTTATAAGAAAAGCCATCAAAGCATGCATTTGTACATTAATTTCTTTATGGGACAAAAATCTAAGTGCACTTAGATTAATCAGATAAACAATTTAATGTTGTTACATCCCAAACGTTAGGAGGATTACAGTTATTAAATATTGGTGCTGAAGTTAGAGTGTAGGTAGAGGGAGGTTTGCAATAATTAATACCAGTTTTTGGATCTTATGAAGGGGTAAATTGGCTTGGACATACAGGCCAGCAAACTTTATTTCCTGCAGTATCTACTAATACAAATTAATTACAATCAGTGTCATTAGAAATACAGTGATTCTAACTAAATTAAAGGAATTGAGGTGATTAGCAGTTATCCATTTGATACATGTAAGGCTAAAAGCATGCAGCTTAACCATTTTGATTGCTTCCTTTAGAATATCCATTAGGGCAGTTTGTAACACAATTATAATCGTTCACAAGCAATTTTTAACAGGCTTACTGTGAAGTTAAGCATCCTCCTGTTGAAAAGTCCTTAACAAGTGGCTAGTTGCATTTAGCAATTTTGTAGTTAATAAAGGCTGATCCAGATGGAGGGTTGCATGTTTTAACGTTATTTACAGAATCCTAGCCTATTACCCACGATGAAGGGCAGTCTGGAATACAGGTAGGAAATTAAGCATTATAAATAAAATCTTTGCAAGAGTTAATGCTTATGCACTAGTTTAATAGGAAGTTTACTGCCTAACCAGATTAACATTATGGATTTCCACGATTGTAGCATGTTAAGTTTCCACTTTAATCTTATCCTATAACATATCCACCTAAGCATAGAGAGCTGCACATGTTCCTATCTTATATTATAAGCTTAGGAGATGCACATTAGCTTGCACTTTGTAAGCATTAAAAGGTATCAATATCTCCTACACCAGGTGATTAACATTTGAAAAATGGTTAATCTTGTAATAGCCATGATGAGGGTGGTGTGCAGTATTAAACTCCAGATTTTGCATCTTGAGTTTAAGTAAAGCTGCTTAAACTACAACTAGGCCAGCAAACTTTTTATCCATTAGCATCTTTAATGATAAACTCAGTGCAACTTGTATCATCACTAACGCAATCATTTTATGAAAATCTTAAAAAGCTGTTTCCAGAACAATTAGCCATTTAATAATAATAAGGCATGTAGCATATGTTATTATTGTTTTAGTCTTTTCCTTATTTGTATCCGTTTGGACAGGTAGATACACAATTAAATTAGTTAACCAAATAACCTGTGCATTAAGAAGCCTTAGTAAAGCACCCACCACTTACAAAATCTCTAATCAAAGGATTATTGCAATTGCTTAGACCAAAGTTACTCAAAGTTTTTCCTGAAGGAACAGAGCATGTCTAAAATGTGTTTGTTGAGTCTTTTCCTGTAGTAAATCCAGTTGGACACTATGGGATGCAAGTTTAGTAACCATTACTATTAGTAAGCACCCAATCCTTGCAGTTTGATGGAGGGATACATTAGTTCTAAGCTAAATTCCATATTTATCCTGTTTGGCAGTTTGAAACATTACTGAAAAAACAATTAGGTTTATTATTTTAGTCAGTTCCGAAGATATATCCGTTTGGACAAATAGAAACGCATTAATTTCTATCTGGGACCATAATTTGAGTACAGTTAGATGTAGCAGCTAGACAGCCCAAGCTAGTAACATCTTGTACTTATGGAGGCGCACAGCTAAATATCTTAGAATCTTTCAAAGATACTCCAGCTGCTGCTGTACATGTCAAGAATCCACTTTTAGAATCTTAGCCAGAAGTGAATCCAGAAGGGCAAACTGGCCAACAAAGTTTGAATCCGCTTGAATCTGTCATAACATAATCTTAGCAATCAGTATCATTAGTTATACAATTGTTTTAACTAAAGTTTAAGTATTAAGGAGCAGTGCAGCTAGCCATTTTATAATTATTAGATCCATTATTGCTGCCACCACCATTATTGCTATTATTATTACATACCTTCAAGCCATTACCTGAATCTACTCCTTAAGTCATATTTGGAGGACAAGTATTAAAACATGTCCAAAAGTTATAAACCATATAATTAGTGCAAGATGAAGCAGAACTTAAACAGGTGAGAGTTGTTACATCTCTTACTTATGGATTTTGGCATTCAAAGAAAGAAGATAAAAATATGCTGACTCCTTATGGTGGAGTACATAGTTTTAGTCCAGATGAAGAAGTTGAAGAGGAATATGCAGACATACAATAAGGTGAGCACAATCTACCTCCATATTAGTCTTTAATCAAGTAAAACTGACAATCGCTATCATTTTTTAAGCATTAATTAGAGTTGATATCTAAGTATTGAGGAGGTTGACATCTATATTCTGTATTTCCTTAGTTAGGATCATAGCAGGATGTGATGTTATTTTAATCAGTATATGATTAGAAATTGGCTGGACAGGTTTGAGCACAAGTTCTCTGCTGAGGTATAAATTTGCTGGAGCAATTACTTGGTTGATTGATACAACCAACAGAGGCTATGTCATAAATATTAGGTGGATTACATGAAAAGAAACTTTGAGATAATAGAGATGTTCCAGATGGAGGAGTACATAACTTTTATCCAGAAGCAGAGGTTGATTAAGTATAAGTGCTTGGGCAGGAAGGCCAGCAAGCTCTTGCTCCATTAGAATCTTTTATCAAAACTGCAGAGCAATCGGAGTCATTTAAGAGACATTAATTTTTATTAATATCTAAGTACAACCCATTTCCGCATTAAGCTATCTTGAAAGCATAGTTATCTTAGTATTTACATAATTTTACAGAACTTTATGGGTCAGAATATTCAATAAATGACTAAGGGCATTATGGAATGCACATCTACCATTCTTAAACTATTCTAAATTTGCAATTAGTTGCTGCAATACATCCTAATGTAGCTACATCTTTTAGCTAAGGAGCAGGGCAGTTAAAGTAAGGTTGTTGAAGTATATTATATCCGCTAGGAGCTGTACAAATTTTGCTTCCAGTAGAGGTGGTTGATTCAGTGAAACCAGATGGACAAAATAGCCAGCATGCTTGGTTATTAAAGGAGTCTTACAAGAGATAGTTTTGACACTAACTGGATGATTATAGACACCAACCAGAGAATAAGTCGTATACAGATGGAGATTAGCAATTAGCAAGCTAAAATCTCCAGCAAAATCCAAGGTTTTTCTATGTATTATATTAGGGATATAGCTATTAAGCAGGGCAAGAGAATACACACATATTATTTTCATAGTTCATCAAGTACTAGCATTGAGTATCAGCTTTGAGGCATCCAAATGAAGTAGCGTCATAGTAATTTGGGAAGCTGCAATTGAAAAATGATGCTTTTGCAAAAGTAAAACCGCTTGGCGCTATGCAGGCTTAAGAAGTTCCACTAGTTTACATTTACCATCCTGCAAGTGTAGGACATTGAGGCCAGCAAACTTTTTGTCCTGTAGAGTCTACCAGAACGAAGTATTTGCAACTGCTTTAGGAAGAAAGACAAGAATTTGAGACAAGATCATAAACTTATGATGAAGAGCATTATGGGACTGAGAATAAATAGTTATATTATTGGTTATTGTATAAACAATAAGAATAAGAAGGATTGTATTAAATACTGGCACCAACAGGACATTAAGGTAGACAAGCTCTATTATCTTCGCTGTAGAATGAGGTACATTGTGACCTAGCTGTATAGCAAGATAGAGTTTAGACATCTCTGATTCCTAGCTAACATTTTGTAAAAGCGTGATCAACCCAAGAGAAAGTAGAACTAGGACTACATATATTAGAATTTGATCCAGTTCCTTTGGTAAATCCTTAAGGACAAACAGGAAGACAACTAGAAAGACCATTAGAATCATTGACTAAAAAACCTTAGCAGTCACTAGATTTGCTTAAGCAGCTAAAATTTGCACCTATTGAGAGTATTTAAGTAGTAGGATCGCAGTAAAGTAACTTTTTAACGCATTAATTTTATGAATTAACTACACTAGGAATATATCCAACATCACAACTATTTTAGCATTAATTTAGATCAGGATTGTAAAATCTGTTGCTAGCGCATGCTGATACATCAGTGAGACAAACATTGTTATCATAATCTAGGACTTAACCAGAGTTACAGGTTAGCGATAGTGCTATTCCTATGAGCGAGAGTAAAATTATTGCTTTTTTGAATTTCATAGATTTAGTAAATTTAGTGTTTTTTATTTGATTATTATTTTTTATACAGAATTAAGCTTCTGAATTACTTTTTTATACACGTTCTTTCTGCTAACTAGAACTTAAATTCTGATTTCGATTAATAATTTATTTAAATCAATATCTAAAGTAGAAGAATTAGTGGAGGATTAATAATAAAATTTCATTCAGGATACATTAAAGTTTTAAAACTATAGATCTCAAATTTTATATTATTAATTCCTTAATTGTTTAAAACTCTTAACTTCTTCGATGAATTTTATTATTCGTGCACACAAACTAAAAAAATAAATAAAAAACATTACTGTAACTTGTAGGATCAGATAAGTTTTTTAATAAATAAATAAACATTTTGTAAAAAAAAATAAATGTAAAAATAATTTAGCAAAATAATATTTTATAAATAAATACTCAGCTGTATTTTAAGCTAAATTTTATGTTGATAAATTTAAAATTGTAAAATTTAATCAATATCTCGATACGTACATTTTTATTATATTAGCATTAATGAGCTTCCGTCAAAATTTCGAGAGGAAATTTAAAATAAATATAGCGTTACAGAGAGCAAATAAATTAAAAATTTAAAACAATTAAAGTTCTAGCGTTAATGTTATTGCCATAAATAATTAAGTTTTGCATTCTTACAAGCTAGTCAATTTTTATTTTAAATTTTTCTGATGAATTATGGATGGGTATGTTTTAATTAAATAATTTACTATAAAGCCTAATTTGAGCAGAATATGGATGTTTTTTATGGAATTCAAATGCTTTTTATTATAACCTTAAAATGAAATAGCTTAAATATTTTAATAAATAAATATAATAATTGAGAAAATAAATTAAAATAATTTAGATAAATCCTAAATTTATATATAAAATGTATTTTTAGCTGATACTAGTTTAATGAGTTTCGAGAAATATAAAATCAGCTATTACATTAATAAAAGTTAATTTATTAACTATAGAAGAATACAAAATATTATTTTATTTTAGCTAAAACTCTAAAAATAAAAACTTTTATGGGAAGACAAAATATTGATGATTCTGATAAATATTTTCTAGTTATCTGAAAGAATATAAAGTAGAATTTATTTATAGTTATTTAAAATTAGTAAGAGGAAGAGAAAGTGAGAGAATAAACAAAAGTGCTATATGTTACAAAATCAATCTGAAGAAAAAAGTGGTAGATGAATAAATTTTATTTTAATTTCAAGCTAATAATTTTTGCAGTTTAAAACTCAGGTCTTATACGTAATTATATTTGTAACAAAAGACAGTCAATTTTTTCAAGAGATTAAAATCACTGATTGATGTTTTAAATAAAATTATCTAATTTATATCACCTTTGAATTATATTACAAAGTTTACTCTTTACAATTTTTGTTTTTAACATATTTGATTATCATCTTTTTCTTTATTGATTTTAAATAAAACAACTTGAAAAATTTGATTTCTCACAAAAGCTGAAGAAAAAAAATGTTTAAAAGCTAAATATAGAAATTTAAATAGTATCTAGTAATATAATTTTATAGTTTAAAAGGGCAATTTTTAACCTAAAAGTATTTGATAATTTGATTCTAAATATTTATTGAAGAATGTTTATAAATTTTTAATTTTATTTTCCATACAATTATACTTTAAAAAGCTTAACATAATTTGTTTAGAAGTAGAAAAATAGGAATTTTGTTTTTCAGTATTTTATCATATTTTAAAAAGTATTTTTATTTTTCTATATAATTGATCTATTGCATCAATATTTTTATAACGTAAAATCATTAGCGTTACGGTTTATTTCATATCAATTCGTTTAACCTTTTATTTTCTTTTTTCAAAAGTAAGTAAAATTATAAGCTTACAAAATAAATAGATATTTATTATGATAGAATTAACTAATTTATAAAACAAAATACTTATTTTTTTAGCTTAAAGTAAATATATGAATACATTATTTAACTTTTTTTAGTAAATGAGCTTTATGGACTTGAATTTTATATTTCTCATCGTTTTATCTTAAAGACCTTCAAAAAAGTTTAATAACCAGTTTAATTTAAAATAAGTGATTTCTTCTATTTCAAACATTTTGACTTATAAAATTAATATATATAGAAAGCATGAACTTATGCACTAATTTTTCAATAAGGAGTTCACAATAATCAATTTTAAGTAATATAGTGATATCAAAATAAATATAGGGTGATGAAGGATTTGGGTCAAGTATCTGGCTATCTTTTATATTAGGTTTAACAATATAAATAAAAATGATAATAATTCCTTTTATCTCACTTTTTAATTATACAGATGATCTTATTTTACATTTTTTGACATTATTTTTTTAATTGGAATCAAAATCATAAATAAATTAGCTCTTTCAAAAAATTTAATTACAGTTGTTTTATTGGCCATTAAAATCTATTTATTTTAGCTTCTAAAATGTATTATATGGACTAATTCACTTTGGTATCATTCTCATTTAAGTTATAAGAAAATACATTATAATCCATCTATAATTCATTCAATTTTTTTGATAATTTTATGTTCATTAAGACTTTTAATTAGCACTGATTTCATATATAAAACTAATAAATAATAGACTGAATAAATAGTAATATTAAGTATTGTACTAAAAGTATTATTTTTGCCACTTTATTAAATGGTTACTTATTGATTTGAATTAAATAAAACTATTTTACATTTTTAAACAATTAATTATATTATTGTAAGAAGATTAAATTTTTATTGCTTGGATTTAAGGATAAGAATATATAATTGATCTTAAAAAAATAAAAACATCAGATATATGATTAAATAAAAAAAATTGATAGAAGAGATCAATTTTATCAAAAAAGGTTTTATTGGAATGTATAAGAAGAGTATTAAACTCTGAGCTTTCTATAATAAAATAAATTAATATTTATGAAATAGAACTTAAACTACTTGCATATTAATAGCTAAGTTTCATCATTTTGTTGCTACAAATGCTTCTTCAGTTATTTAGTAGAGTTTTTAATTAACAAATAATCCCAAATAAATTTTTCTTATCAAGTTATTAATAAATAAATTTTATAAATTTGTAATTGTCTATAATTTTTTGTGCCAAACAACTTAACGGCTTTTAATATTATCTAAAATATATTTTTGTTTGTTCTATTTTAATACATTTTACATTTACTCTATCAAATATTTAAAAAACAATAAATTTAAAATATCTTATGATGAAAAAAAGTTTTTTTTTTGCACATTATTAGTTTAATACATACATTATGTTGATCAAAAAAGTTTTTTTTACTGAATTACTATTCAGAAAAATTAAACCACCTTTAAAACTTAATTTTATGTTTTGAAAATCTCTTGATGTTTGTTTCATCAAGTCAAAAACAACACTAAACATTTCATAAAAAATTTGCAACAAAAGTTCTATCAAATAAATACTTATAAAATCATGAAAAGAGCTTATAAATATGAAATAAAATTTTACTAAAATTAAAATTTAACCTATTATTTATGAAAATTAAGTAATATTGTTTAGAATTAAATTTTATTTGTTTTAATATGTTTATTTTTTTACTTGAGGTATTTAATTTTTATTTCAAGGTTTTCTTCTCTAAATGCCTTTCACTAAATAAAATATGATTTGCATATGCAAAACAAAAAAATAAAAAATAAAGTTTAGAGATTATAATTTCAAAAAATTAAGTGGCTTATATATTTTAAGTAATGGATTAATCCTAAGATAAACAAAAGAAAAACTCTAATCTAGAAGAAAAAAGCCTTTTTAGATTTAATTAATTTTATGAAAGAAAAGATTAGATCAAACTAACTTTTTATTTCAAGCTTTAAATTTAACATGCAATTTAACACAAAGACACTCAATATATATTTTTATTAACAATTGAAATTTAATTAGAAATATGTGTTTTTGAAATTCTAAAAAAATAAATTTTGTTCAATCTAAATATATTAACTTATTTTAATAATTTTAGAAATTTAGAGATTAAACATTTATTATGTGAATAAATATTTTTATTAAGATATTTTAATTAAGATTGTTCTTTTGTATTTTAAATAGAATTTAAAGAGAAAAATTTAATTTAAAATATTTTATTAAATAATCATTAAAAATTAAAATATGAGAAAAGATATTGTAAATATTTTCAAACTTTACTTTTAATTATTTTATTTTTTGAATTAATATTATTTATTTTGATGAGTTCATATAATCAGATTTTTCAAGCATCAAAAAATTTCAATAATAAAATATTAATTTTAAAAGACTTTTATTTTATGCAATTTAATTAAACAATTTTGATATTTAGATAAGTTAAGAAAATAAGAACTGAGATAATCATTTGATAGAATGAGATAAAAATATTTTATCTTAATTTTATATGTTCAAGAATAAAT
This sequence comes from Tetrahymena malaccensis 436, assembly GCA_000231845.2. Lineage (NCBI taxonomy): Eukaryota > Ciliophora > Oligohymenophorea > Hymenostomatida > Tetrahymenidae > Tetrahymena > Tetrahymena malaccensis. The sequence continues at coordinate 960,610 of JH719956.1, forward strand.
TATTACTTTTATTAAGTATCTTTATTCTGGTGTCTGCTATATATAAAAATGTTTTTTTATAATAGATTGTAAAGTAGAAGAATGTTAAAGATTTATTTTTTATTTGAAAAATGCTTGAAAGGCATCTAAAAGCAATGAAAATTATCAGGAATACATTTTCCCTCCTTCTTAGAATGAAAATTTGATAAATTCTTTTAAAAATGAAAGGGATAGATATATTCAAAAAAAGAAAGATATGGAGGTAAAAATTAACATCTATTAAATTTTAATAACAAATTGCGCGTAAAAGATAATTTATTCAAAAGCAGGCAGTCTTTTAATATTTCAAAAATTAATTGATTCAGAAAAAGTAATAAATTATTAAAGCAAAAACAAGTAAATAGTTAAAAAATAGCTGCTAATTAATTCATAAACTAAATTAAATTCAACTTAGCAAAATACAATAAAGAGAAAGAAAATGGTTACTCAATTAACTAAAAACGCTATTGATTCTTTAATAAATAGCACAAATCCTGATGAATAATATGTCATCCAAGTTTTAAAAGCTCCTCAATCAGTTGCTGAAAATCTCTTCAAGTAATTTAACTCTTTAAAAAGTGCTCAAGTTTATGTATTTTATTTTTTTTGGCCAATAGGATTAGTATTTCTGATGGTTTTAGCAAATTCAAGAAGGGTTATTTTGTTAGTGACGCTGCTGCCAAATGCCAAGATTGTAATTAATTTTTTCTGTGTTTTTTTGTGAAGAATTGCAAGCAAAAAGTGATATCATTTTTAACTCTACTTTTGTAATAAATTTAATAGTGAAGGATTTCAGCATTATCAGATGTAAAAAGTATATCGATGACTCAAACCACGATAAGGAAAGAATTATCATTTCTAACTTTGACGTAGTTTATGCCAATATTTAGGAGATTATTGGAAAGCCAATAGAATACAAGCAATACAAGTCATAAGTAAAATAATTATTCAAAGTTCTAAATTATTTATTTTACTTTTTGCTCAAAAATTACCTTAAAGGGGATTTTTCAAAATTGATAAAAAAATAAAATATTTTCTTGAAATTTTTACATAAATATAATTTTTTTAATTAAATAAAAAAGGGATTTGTTAACGCCGATGGATCCATTACTATTCCCCAATAATATTTGAGTAGAAACGCTTAATTACTTCAATAAGCTTAAGTTTCTCAACCTAAGCAAATGGTAACTCCTCCAGTATCCAACATAAATAAGCCTGCTCCTGTAGTAAATAATACAGTTGCTCAAAAACCTGCAGTTAGTAACTAAAACATAGGAAGAGTAAACTAGAATCCATAACAAATCAATAAGAGTGCACCTGTCAAGCAAAACAACAACAACAACAATAATAACAATAACAATAAAGCCAATTCTAGTTTGCAAAATTCAACTGATACTGATGAATAAAACTTAGAATATATCAAAAATTTACAACCAAACAGCTAATAAACTATCAAAGTTAGAATCACTAAAAAGGGTGATTTGAAAAGCTTTAAAGGGGATAAGGCAGGAAAACTCTTTTCCATCGATGTTATTGACAAGTATGGAGATGAATGCAGTGTTTCTTTCTTCAACGAAATAGCTGAATAATATGATGGCTTGTTCAAAGTAGGTTAAGTAATTATTATGAAACAATTTTAAGTGAAAGTCAACAGCAACCGTTAATAGTAAATAAATTAATTAATGGTTAACATAAAGATTAATATTAAATATTTTAATAAAAAGCAATAAGGGAGATCATACTGGAACTATCAATAAAGAGAGTAAAATATTGATATGCTAAGATGATCCATAAATCCCATTTATCAAGCTCTCTAGATAATACATTAGCGATCTTTAGAATAAAAATAAGGGAGATTTGATTGATTTGATTGTGATTGTAAAGTCTGACTCAGAAATAAAAACCATGACCTTAAAGAAAGATAATCAATAATAATCAAAAAGAGACATTATTGCATTTGATGAATCTTTAATTGAAACAGAAATTACTCTCTGGGGAGAAACTGCCAAAGAATATGATGCAAAGTAAGGAGATATCATTGTCTTTAAAGATGCAAGAATAGGTGAATTCAAAGATAAAAAGTAAATAAATATTGGATATGGAACCTAAATCTTCCTAAACCCAGATGAATAACTCTTCCCATAAATCCAAAGTCTTTAACAATGGTACAGAGGCTTAAATCCAGATTAAATGAGTACTATTTAGAAAGTATAAAATAATGAAACAGGTCCTAGAGAAGTAACTAGCTTTGAATCTTCTCTTAATATCTTGAAAGAAGAAATATAATAACACAATAAAGACCCAGATATGAAAATTTGGAAAGAAATCCGTGGTTAAATTATGTACATCAAAGAAACCCCTCTTTATTATAACGCCTGCTTTGATTGCAAAAAGAAAATCTAACGCAATAATGAAGTTTGGACTTGCCAAAACTGCAATAAAGATTTTCCTGAAGTAACATTTTTTCTTCTTTTAAATTTGTGTTCATAATAATTACTTTTAAAAAATATCTTATCAACATTATTTAAAATAATTATTAGCCTGACTCAAGATACATTCTCTCACTCAACATAAGTGATTCTACTGATACTATCTGGGTTAGTGCATTTGATGAAGTAGGTCAAAAAATTCTTGGTAAATTTACTTATAATTTAACTTAAATTGATTTTTATCCTATTTAATTTTAAGGTTGTAAGGGCGATGTGTTCAGATATGCTGAAGAAGATACAGAACATGGTATAGAAACAAAAAAGAGATTACTTATGGCTGCCTAAAATAAGGAATACAGATTCCTTTTACTAACCAAATAAGAAAGGGATTAAAATGGCTTAGCAAGAGATAAGACAGTTATTCACGCAATAAAAGACATGTAACCTGCTTATGAAGCCAAAAAGATTTTAAATTCTTTGGACAAATTTCTTGAGATTGAAAATGGTAATTAATCATGATTGAAATCTTGAATCTAAATATTTATGAAAGTTACTCAAATTTTACAAAATAATTCACATAAATTCAAACAAATAATAACGCACATCAACAATTAAATAAACAAATAATTGAATAAATATGAAGTAAATTAAAAATTAGCATGAATTAATGAAATTAAAAACTTCAAAATTGTATCCACTAAAAAATAAATGTAAAGCAATTCTATATATATAAATATATATTATATTATAATAATTTCTTCTTAGAACCACTTCACTTACTCACTCTAATATATGTTTTTCATTCTTTCATTTTAAACTTATTTTCAAACTTACAATTTTTATATATAATAATTTTGCTTTAACTTTTTATATGTAAAATTGATGATATTTTATAATGAAATTGATTAAATTTTATTTGAAATTAGTTTATTTGAGAGAAAGTATTTTCAAAAGACTTTAAAATATTAAAACATCTATCTTTTCAAATTAATAAAATATATTTTAAATCAAGAAATATCTGAATAAATAAATACATTAAACTATTTGAAAACAACAGAAATTAGTTCAAATATTATTTAGAGTGCAAGAAAATTTGAATTAAATTGAATAAGTGTTCGCTAAAATAGTAAAATATGTAATTTTTCAAAATATTATTTTTCTTTTTTTTATAGAAATTAAATTAAAATCTAAAAAATTATTTTGAAATTAAGCAAAATAAATTTGTTTGAATAGATAAATCCATAAAATTATTTGAAAAAAACTAAATTTGATTGGAATATTGCTCATAAACAAAAATATTTAAGATAAAATTAAATAAAATTTCTTACTTTATGAAGTAAAAAACAGTAAGTTTTTATTTGAAATATTTTATAAAGCTGAACAAATAAAGTAAAATTTAAGTTAAAATTAAAAAAATAGTTTTAAAATCTAGTAAAATAGATCTGTTTGAATATATAAATATACATAGAATTAATACTTAAGAAACTTAATTGTTGCTTAGAAGGTTTAATTAAATAAATATTAAGTATGCCCATTTTTTAATGTTTAACGAACATTTGTAAATTGGATTAAAATATTGCTTAGAAGATAGATAATTTGAATAAAATTAAATAAAAACTATTATTTTATTACTAAAGAAGAAAAATAAGAAGTCTAATGAAGAATATATTTGAAATGCTTGTATTAAACTGTTTTAATAATCAAGATTAAATTAAAATCTAAAAAAATAGTTTTAAAATCTATCAAATTAAATACCTTTGAATAGATAAATAAATGTATTTAATTATTTGATTAAAACTTAATTTCATTAAAATTTTGCTACAAAAAAAAGAGAATTTGGAGAAAATGTAATAAAAATTGATATTTTTTGTAAATTTTATTCATAAAAAAGTACTTGAATAAAAATAAAATGATAAATTAGTATTTTAAGAAATATTTTATTTTAATTTAAAAAATAATTCTGTAAGCTCTAGTTGAAGTTTATTTAAAGATAAAAATATGGAATGTAAGTATTAACTATTAAAATTGCTATCATATATAGATTTTTTGCATATGCTTTAAGAATAATTGCAATTTTATTTAGAGAAAATGGAAAAATAAAATATTATCACTTAGCAGAAAAATATACTTAATAAATTATAAAAAACAAGTAGGGTTTAGAATATTTGGTGAGTCTGTTCTAATTGTTTAAGAAAATTTTCTTCTATTTTTAATATTCTTTTTTATTTTTTCTTATCTTATTTATTAATTTATTTTCAAAAATGAATCGAAAACAATCAAAATTTTAAATAATTTAATTAAATTGATAAATATTTAAACGATTTTTAAGTATAAAAGAAATATTAGTCAACTATACATAGATTTCAGTCAAAGGTATATAGATATTGATATATGGATTCAAATTAAGGAGACTAAGATTAAGATTAATTACAGAAGAATCAAGAATAATAGGTTCCCTATGAAGAGGTGTTTTAACTATTTTCAAAAATACCCTTTTTCATTTCTATTGTTTCAATAATATTGAAATATTTTTTAATATTAGCAATATAAAGAATTACCATTAGAGAACGTTAATTAGCAGGAAAAGCAATAGGATTAGACTTTAAATCCCTGCACTGAATCAAATAATTAATAGGAAGAAATTAAGGAAGATATAATTGAAAAATGCGTAGTTGAAGAAGAGTTTAAATAAGATTAAGATAATTTAGCAAGTAATTCGTAGTGCTACGAACATGTTTTAACAAATAAAAGAACTAACACAATAGAAGATTAAGATCTTTAAGATTTTAGTTAAATGGATTAAATTGATTAAAGTTTAAGCAGCATGAACAATAACAGTGATAATTAGATATAAGATTAGAATTAACAACTAAACAGTTAGCAATAGTAGCAATTTTAATAGCAACCATAAATAGAAGAAGATGAAGAGGAAAACAATAATCCTTTAAATCCAGCTGAATTATATTCTAGAATGATTGGTTCTATGAATAATGAACCCTTTTTAAATGAAGAAACGCTGATTGGAATATATGAATTGCTTCATCTTAATAGCCAGGAAATGTTTGATGAAATAGATAGAAATTAACCAAACTGGAAGGAACAAGTTGAGTTGATCTTGAAAAAGAGATTGGAAATTTACAACAAAAAAGTTGAGTTGATAACTAACATATATCAATAAAATATTCCTAATAACTCAATGCATAACATAGAAAAAATTATGTCTATAATAAAAAGTAAGGAAAAAGAAATCTATATTTACAAAATAGATAAGAGTCTTCCTCTTTGCTGTAAACACAATCATCAAAGAAATAATGAAGATGATGATAATTAATAAGACTAGTAGTAAAAGGATAGCGATTTTGATAGCAAGTAGGATTAATTTAATGATTGTAAATAAAAGAATGAGTAGTAAATCGAACAAAGTAATTAATAAGACTTATAAGAAAATATTATTTGTTAAGACTAATAATGTGAGGATTTCAACCATAATCATATTAAAGGTCAAAACTAAAATGAAGACGACGATAACAATAACCCATAAAAAGAATTAAAGTAAGAATAAAGTGAGGGCTTTGAATGTAATACAAATGAAAAAATTGATTAAAGTAGAAATTTAGAGGAACTCATACAAAAAGAAGAAGGAGAAAATGTAGAGGAAGAGGAAGAACTAGAAATTATCGATGATAAAGATGAAGATATTTCTGAAGAAAATTTAGAAAAATTGAAAAAAAAATTAGAAAGAAATGAAGCTATTCGTAAAAAATAAGAAGAGCAAAAGAAGAGACTAATTGAAGAAAATTAAAGACTGAAAAGGGAGTATGAAGAAATGATGGAAAAAGATTAAAAGTTAAGAAGGGATTACCAAAATTAACTATAAGTTGAAAATTATCTTTTATAAAAAGAGGCTACTCTCTAGGTCTAGTTTTAGTAATTGTAGCAATTGTAATAAGTTAACTAAAATAACTAAAATGAATCATAATAGAATCAAACTTCAGCAACAAAAGCTCATGATTAATTAGAATAAGACGAGTAAAATATAACTTAAAAAGCTGAGGTAGTAGGAATGGCACCACAAATAGAATCTATTAATCAATCAGAAAACTAACCTGACATAGAAACAAATTAAACAGAAGGTGAGGAAAATTAAAATACTCACCATCACCACCACCATCATGAACATCATCATCACCATCATCATAATCATAATAATGATGCAGATGAAAAGGATTAAAGCGAAAAGCAATAAATAAATAACGAATAATAAGAAAGTACAAATCATGCCTTATAACATTCAGAAGATTACAACTAACATATCCTTCCTTTTAAGATCTTAGGATAAAGCCTATCGATAAACCACATTCATTCTATTATGTCAATGTAATTTGTTGATTTGCAAAGACTGAAATCGCTTAATCCTATTGATAATTCAATAACATTTGAAATGAATGATAATTACTTGATAAAGATTAGAAGTTGCGAATAAATTAAATATGATAAGACCTCCCTTTGTTCAAAAATCCCTCATTTTATCTTTAAGGAACATATTTTTCCTTTCCTTTCTTCTGTTGAATTGTTTAGAGTAAGAAGCGTGTCTCCTGAATGGCGTGAACTAGTTCGTGAAGTCTGGCACAAGACTTTCAAGAGAGATATGCAAGAACAGCTTCTGGCAACTGACCTCTGCAAAGAAATAGAAGCTTAATTTAAGCTAATGCATATTAGGAATCCATTCTTTTAGAAACTAAATATTCTTATTAGGGCTATGATAGAAGTCATAAACTGGGAAGAATTTGAGAAAAAATGCCTTGAAAACAAGCTCAATTAATTTGAAAAAAAAATTATTGTGTCTCTTTTAAGAATTATTGGGTATAATATCTTAGATTATGAGAATATAAACTAATTTGAAGAAGAAGAATATGACAAGCATTAAGTTGATATTGCTTTACATTTAAAAGAATTTTTAATAAATTCTATAAATCATAACGGGATTTCATCATAAAGTTTAAAAAATATTTACAATAATTTCCTCGTTTAAGCAGATATTTCTATATCAATGATTAGAAATGAAACAGATAAGAACTTTATTATTTTTATACTTATCGCCAAGCAATATTTCCTGTATTCCTTACTCAGAAATTACATCACAGCATCAAGTATGTATATGCAATTTGCCAAAAACAAACTCGATGCTATGTCTAAGGATTGGCCAACTTCTAAGGGTTTCCTTGAAGGTGCCTATAGAATACTCCTACTCAGAAATGTTTCTATAAAAAATGTAATATTTTATACATAGATTATTAATTTTCTAAACTTTTTAATAATAGGGATAAATTGTTAACAACGACTCTGATAATGGAGATGAATTTAAAATCAATAGAAAAAATAAAAAAAGCAAAAAATCAAAAAAGACTGAGCAAAATAAAAAACCAGAGTAAGTAAATGAGAAAATTCATGAGGAAATAAATAATTTAGGAGATTAAAATGAATAAATTCATAGTGAAAATAGTAATGTAATTAATGAAATACCACAAGAGCAAAATTAAAGTGAATAGCATGAAATTAATGATTAAAAAAATTAAGAGTAGTAAAATTTAAATAAAGAAGAAGAAGAGTAGGAAGCTGATGAAGGTGATGATAATTAAGATGAAGAGGAGGAAGATGAAGATAGTTAAGAATAATCTTAAGCAGAACTTGCTTAGTTAATGAATTCAATTTTCAATCTTCAGTAAAAAGAAAATTAAGAGCCTGATATTGTTATTAAGAGAAAGACTGGAACAATGAAAATCTTTTTGGATTAAGGAACAAAATTAGATATAATTTTAAATACAGTTATTAGTTTTGGAATGTAAACAGCTCATAAATAAGTTGCATAAGAAGCATGCAATTTAGTTCAAAACTCTAAAGTAACTTTAGAAAGGTTAGAATAAACATTCAATGAAAATCAACAACAAATTGATGAAATGAAAATAAAAAGCTAGTAGCTTGAGTAATCTCTCTTAGAAAAATAAGCTGAGCTAGAGAAGGTTTAGCTTTAAAACTAGTAACTCCAATAAGAGTTCTAAAAAGACTCTTAAGAAATATAATAATTGTAAAATACAGTTAGAAAGTAGGAAGATGAAATAGAAAACTATGAAAACTCTTAAAATATGGAAACAGATGTTAAAGAAGATTAAGAAAACAATAAAAACATAGACAATTCTGACCAAGAAAGACAGAACTGAACTGATCTTATAAAAAATAAACATAATTCTAAAACAATTTCTTTCTTTCAATTATTTAATGAATTAAAAGAATAAATTTAATAATATTTTGTAATGAATTTTTATATATTTTTATAATTTTAATTATCAGAATTAATAATATAATTAACAACAATTCATTAATATTATTACTTAAACTTATCATCTTATTTTTATCTTAAAAATAAAAAAAGCCAAATATAACAAAAATAAATTTGGTTTGCTCACCCTTATTAACAAAAATTTTAGATATTACATTTTTAAAATTTTAAAAACTAATTTTTGAAAACAGAAGAAATAATTCGAGGTTATGTAAAATATTAAAATATAGATAGATATATAAAAGGATATATTATAATATTTACAAAATATATATAATATTAATTAATTTAATTAAGTTTAAATAACTATCTTATTACTCTTTCTTTAGAAAATTTATATAATTATTAATTAGGTAGATAGGAAGGTAGGAAGGCAGATATGTTGTTTTTGCTTATAAATTATTTTTTTTTGGAAAATTACTTAATAATTTGTTTGTTTTTCAATATCTGTTCTTTCTAAATTTTGCGAGTTTTCATATGTATTTTAATTATTTTTTTAATTATTTAAAAAGCTTATTATCTTTCTTATCACCTTAAACCAAGGCTTGATGGAGAAAGTTCGTTTACTGTGTCATTTTTATATATATTCCAGAATCTTATTGTTTCGTCTGCAGCACCAGTTAAGATATTTTATCCGCATGGACTCTCTGCAAGATAGAGGACTCTTTAAGTGTGACCAGTCAAGGTAGCTAATTTTTTCATATTTGATTGATTCCATATTTGTATGTGGTTCAAAGAATAGCCGTGAGTTGAAATTATTTATCTGCTATTTTTAGAGAATATTAAATTACAAACTTATGAGCCTGTATCTATACATTCTATTTATTTTAATTGCTGAGTGTCATATATTCTAATACATCTGTCTGCTGTACCACCACCAAAAGCGAGAATATTATGTTGATGGGGAGAGAAGCCAATAGCTTTAACTGCTGCTTTACTTGATGAGATTTTGGCTAATTTTCCATTCATCTTTAATGACCATAAAAATACTTTATTGTCATTTCCACCTGAGGCCAGAGTTTACTCGTCGAAAGACCATCTCATCCCACAAATTTCCTATTAAAATAAAAATAATTTTAGAAAAATAATTTAACTTTTAATATAATTATTTTGATTAAATTTTTGAATGAATTAAAAGTTACTTGTTCGTGTCCTTTAAATACAATAGAGTTAGAGCTTTTATCTCGAATATCTGTTATGATGATGTTTTTATCACGAGATCCTGTTGCTATCAAGTGTCCATTCCATGCTATTTAGCCTACTCTACCTGTGTGGTTGTGCATTACTCTCAAAAATTTGTTTTTAGTTAAATCAAATAAATAAACTTTTCCTTGTCTATCTCCTACTGAAATGTGATCTGAAATTTAAGACCACCCGACTGAACAAACCATATTATAATAATCTGATTGTTGAAGTTACTCTTAACCACTTTGCAACTTCAATAAATTATGATCAACATATTCAGGTATAGTGAATTGAGTTTTAACGCTTTGATTAGCTCCTGAGAGAACATACACATAGTTTTCAAGTCCGACAGAAACAAGGTTAGAAGCACTCCAATCCAAAAGATTCAAGTAGAAGTCATTTTTTAATGTTGGAGCTTCTAATATTTTGTAAGGGCGAGGATTTATTTTGAGCTTAGGTGTTTCATCTCTCATGTACATATTATTATCAGGTAAATTAATAAGAGATTAATAAATAGATGATTTTTTTGATGAAGAAGAGGATGAAGAAGGTGGAATAAATGATGAAAGAGAGGAGTTATTGTTTTATTGCATATTTGATGAAGAGTTATTTTCACCATATGAAAACAACTTCTTCATAGGCTTAAATTAGCTTTATTTAGACCCACTTTCTTAAGCAGAGGCAAAGAGAGAGGTATCGTCAGCTGGGGAGCAATAGTTGTGATTTATCACAGTATTACTTTCTAAGAAATGGGCATGAAGTAAATTATGATAGAGTTGTCTATTTTATTCCTCTTTTATATTGTTATTTGAGTTTTATTGTTACGATTAGAAATTTTGCTAATGGTTTGCTTAGTCAAGTTCCATTTGTGAGTGAATTTAAAAAAGTTTGTAAGTATCAGACTCTACTCTAGAGGGGATAAAGCGATCAAAATTACACTTCTTGTAGAACTTTTGTTTCTTGTCCAAAGTAATGAAGTCATTTTGAGAATTTTAGTTAAGAATGTTTGTGCTGATTTCTCTTAAAAATTAATCAGATGTTGTGCTGCTATTTGACTCACTCCTAAAAAGATTGCTGCTGCTTAATGCGCTTAAATTCTATGACATAGGGCTTTCATCTTCAGTCTTAGCTAAATCTATCAGATTCAAGTTACGGACTACATCTTTTAATTCAGATCTTGCTATTCCATTTCCAGTCATTTCTTGTGCTTCTTCCTCTTGCATTTCTGATTTTTCAGACTAGACATGACTCTATGATATGCTGGAAGAAGCAGTCCATCCAGGGGAAAGCTCTATTTAAATAGCTGACTCCGTTTCTCTCAAATTATGATTTGATTTTTTCTCAAACATTTTATCAGCAGTTTTACATGCTTAATTAAGGTTTGCCTATTTAAATGAAGGCAGCTACTATAATCTAGCTTAAGCATTTTAGCTAGAAAAGGGTTAAACCACCATTTCACTTTTATTGTTAAAATGTAGAGAGATAAGCCCTTCTTTAACATATTAAGTTGAAGAGCTATTCTCCTTATTAGAGCTTAATCCCTTTTTTTTATCACTTTAGGAGTTATTAAAATAATTGTGCTTGGCAGATGATTCTTGTATAAAGCCTTATTTTTTATTGGAGGAAAAAAGAAGATTTTCATTCATTGCACACAAAGGATGCGGCTCGCTTTCAATAGGTTAAACTTAATTACTCATAAGGTTCTCTAAAAATAATGAATATGAGTGCTGATATAAAAGGTAATTATTGATGTTAGATAAGATATTTAGTTATCAATTGAGGGTTCAAAAAACAAGTCTTTAGATAGATTTCTTAATATTTGCTGAAATAATGGCTATGAGAGAGGGCCTTGTGCAATAAACAAGCGCTATTTGCTATTGGATAATTTTTAATAGGCTTAATTGAGGGTAGTAGAATTTTTGTATATGAAAGTGCTTGTTAGATTGAGTTTTGCTTGTTATTTGTTTGCTTTTTTAATTTATTAATTAATATTTATTGTATAAGTTAGTATTTTCTTTGATATTATGGGAATACATAATTCAATACTTAAAAAGTCACGCATATATAATTTAATGTAAGTGCAATTAATTTTTGCGCAATATTTCTTAACAAATAAATTCTTAGAAACAAATTTAATTAACACACCCAAATATTTAATAACCGCTCTTTTTCTGTTTATCATGTATGCATGCTAATTTATTGCTATTCTTCATTCTATTTATTTCTTCTTTTCATACAATTACTTTTTAATAATAAATTTATTGGAAGATATAAACTGAAAAAATCAGCTAGCTCTTTCAGCTAATTTTTGTTTTATTATTTTTTCTAATTAAATTTTTATTTTACCAAGATCACTTACTTACTTATTTTTTAACCAAGCAAGTTTCATATATCTTCAGCAAATGTATCTTTCATAAATATTTAATAAATTATTCATAACTAATAAAATACCATTTTGCCCTTGCCTCTAAATATCAAATTTTTGCATATCAAAACTTAAAGCTGTATAACAATTTTAAATCTTTGTTGGGATGAACTAAAATTATTTTTTACCCCATCGAGTTAATTTATTACAAGCATTTATCTTAAAACTTTCTTTGGAATTTTTATTTATGTTTTAAATTTAACAAAACTCAATCAAGTTACAATGTAGATTAATTATGTAAATATTATTAAAATATATCCAAATAAATTCTAAATAACAAAAACAAATGTTATTATTTGATTTAATTTTAAGTCTATTATTAAAATCTAAATTAATAATTTTGATTTTGTAAGAAACATAAATTTCTTAAAACTAATCTAGATATTTATTAAACCTATTAATAATTAAACTAAATTTATAAAATACTTCAGCCTTTTTTTTCCATAACTTAAATATGTCTATAAAAAATTGAATAAATGAACGAATTGAAATTCTAATAGAGTTTTTATAGTTTAAAATAAGTGCTATTATCACTAAAATATTTTCTTTAAAAATATAAGCTAAATATTTCAATAAACTAAGAAAATTTTGTAAATATTTTTCGTTTATTTGTTTGTTTTTTTGTTAATTTTAAATAGATAGATTTATTATGTATACCAAATGATATAAGATAAACATTGAAAATTTGATAATAATTTTTCTTTAAAAGATTTATTGAATTACCATCTTTGATTTTTTTTATCAGTTAGAGTTTTTTATAATTTTTAATTGCCATGCTAATTAATCAAATATTTTTTTGACGTTAAAATAAATTATCTTTTAAATTAGTTCTTTACTGAAAAACGAATATAGAAATAGAATATTTTAGCTGCAATCTCACTTCAATAATGTGCGTTAATAGCATAAAGTATTCATATTTGTTAAAGTTTTATTTCAAACCAACAGATTTTTATAAATAATTGATTTTTTAAACATTTTAATGAGTTTATTGTTTCATAATTTCAAGCAAATATTAGATATTTTACAAATAAAAAAATGTAAATTTAAGCATTAAATCCATAAACACCTTTCTTTTAGATTAGCTTATTTATTTATAAATTTTATAAAAATAATTTAACTCATTTTGTAAAAATAAATATCAATTAAATATCTAAATTCAATTATTTGTTCTGCTAAATAAAGGCTGAAATGGAAGTATCAAAGCTTTTGTAGTGAATTATTTTGTTTATTTTACAAATTTTTAATTTTAGCTTTAATTAATTAGTGTGCGTAAATGTTAATAATCATTATTATAATTTCAAAAATCTATCATTTAAATTTTACTCATATTTTTATATAATTAAGAAATAAAATGGATTAATGAAATAATCAAAGATCTTTAAGAAATATTATTAAGTTAAAACATTTTTCCTGTTTTGCTTCAATTTTATAATCAATTTAAATAGTTTTTATCTTATTAATATATAAAAATTGAGTAGTGAAATCAATTAGAATATCAAAAAATTATTTATTTTAGAGATTTATTAATGCTATTTTAATTTACATTTATGAAATTTTTTAGTAAACAGAAAAAATAGAATAAATATTTTAAGAGGTGGCTTTAAAATAATAATTTCAAATACCTTACGACAATATTTTATTCCCTATGATAGCTTATCTGTATAAGTAACATAAAGAAGAAAAATTAGAAAATGATATATTTTGAAAAAATGAATAAATCAAGAAATATTTAGAGTTAGATTTTAGAAAATAGATGTTATAAACTAATATAATAATCAATTCATTCAAATAAATGAAAACATTTGATTTTTCACAAATTCTTTTCTTACTCCAATATATCTTTTTAAATTTAAATAATCTTTTGTGCCTATAAAACCAGTAACTCTGTTTCTAGATGCTCATCAATATATATTTCAGTGAGTCTGTTATTTTCTTGCTTTACTTCTTTCAACCTTTCTCTAGCATTTTAAATGTTTTGATCAAGATCGTTTATTTAGCCAAGTGAAGATTTTATCTATTGTTCTATTTTAGTTATACGACTTTACATTTCTTAAATACTTAAATTTTCTCCTTCGTCTTTAATTCTTTTTTTCTTTTTTTCATATCCTGTCTCCTTGTCTACCATTTCAAACTTTTCATCATTTTAATTTTCTACTTTTGTTTTCCACAAACCCTTTTTTGCAGCAAAAAAATACTCTACATCACCAAGCTTGAGAGGAATATCTTAAATAGGAATATCTTTCAGATTTATACCAAAATCTGCTTCGATTTATTCCATATCTGCTTCCCCATCCATTTCTTAAACAAATAAATATATCTAATCCCTTTTTTATTTTACAATTTAAAGAATTATCTTTAGCTACTTTCTTGAAATTAATTTCTATATAAAACCTAATAGTTTTAAAATTAATCAAATCTGACCATTCCCACAAAAAATATTCTATCTTTTTTTAAAAAAATATTTTCATATATTTAAATTAATTTTATCTTTAACTATTAAATCATAATTCAGTGTAAATATTTGAGTTATTTTTTATATTTCTTTATATTCAACCTCTAAAAATTGATATAAGCAAAACTAGTTTTATATTAAACTGGCTGATGATTGCTTACAAACTTAAATAAACAACAAAGCTAATTAATAATAAGTGTTGCTATTTTTAGAATTTTATTAGAATAATTTATTAAATATTTAAATAACACTCTAGTTATTGAATATATTAAATTACTAAAAAAATTTGAGTTAATAGATGTATTAATGATATAAAAAATTATATCAATCCTAAAAGCAATTTTACTATTCAGAACTAAGAGATATCCTAATTATCAAACATATTAATTAAAGAGACTTGTTTTTGTCATTCAAATATTGAAATTTTGTTTAGATATTCAAATTTAATTATCATCTAAATTTATTTTTACATTAGACACCTTTTTAATAGTTGTAGAATCTTGTATTGATTTAAGTAATATTTAAGTTTTATTTATTAAATTAGTAAATTAATTTTACTTAGTGAAAAGTATTTTTTATATTGCTTTATTTTGTTATGTTTTGACTAAATATTTTTCATAGTTTTGATAAAAAATATTTCTTCATTTTCTTAATATTTAATAAATAGTTAATTTATTTTTAAAACTTTATTTAAATAATTTATCTTAGAATATTTAAAATAAATTTTTAAGTTTTTACTAATTCAGATTTATTTACTAATTAAATTTAAAATGTTGCTTATTTATTTATTGATAGATTATAGCATCTAGCAAAGTAATAATTTAAATAATTTTGATTAAATAAAAAGTACAAATAAATAGAGACATAATAAAATTTAATATATAAAAAATAACAAGAATTATTTATTTTAATTTATATATATATATAAAATAGACGAATATGTAATAATTATATTAAAGTATCTACTATTTGTTTTAAATAATTCAATTTACATTTCAGAATTAATTTTTAATTTTTTTTCTCACAAAAAATACTAAAAAGTAGAATATGATTAATTTAAATATTGAAGACCAGGTAAAGGGATGGAATGGAAGTTATTTTGATTTTACTCATTTCAATGGTAAATTAGAAAACTTATAGGATGGAGAATACAATTAAGGCGTCTTAATTAATATAATTGCAAATAAATAAATGCAAAATGTTAATGAGGGTATGAAATTTCTTTGTAATGAGTTAAGATCTAATAAATTTAAGAGCATAACTAACCTAAAAATTGTAATTAGTTCATATAAAAACAATATAATAAAATCTTTTTATGATCTTCGCAGCTCGTTGAGTTAGCTTTAAAAATTGGTTAATTTAGATATTACTTTAAAGTACCATACTCTTTCAGATGATTAAATCATTGATTTAATATTAAATAGTTTGGATTACAAAATATTAATTGATTTTCAATTAGAAGTTTAAGATAGTGGAAATTATACTTATAAATCTACTTATGATCATAACAATTAAATTCTCAAAATATCTACATCAGATATGTCAGATATAATGAATAGTTAAATTATTGAATTTCTAGGCAGTAAATATGATTTAAAATAAATCATTTTTAATTAATAGCTAGATTTGTACTCCTAAGAATTTCTCAAGTGCATAATACTTAATAAAATCAAAGCAATTTAGAACTTCATGTTAGGATAATAGTAAAATGCAAACTCTCAAAATTTATATTTGCTAGACTTGAAATTAGATGGGAATGGATACTGTACATGCATATCCCATTAAGATTTTTAGAAATATAAAAATTTAATAAAAAAAAAACTTAAAAGATTAGTAAAATTATCTATTTGATTTGTGTTCTAAATTTCATATATTGCAAAATTTATTTATATGATAAAAATTAAAACTAAAAAATTATTATTTTTATATTAATTAAAATATAAAGTTTTAATGAATTAGTTTGAAATTTATTTTAATTACCAAATCATTTAAGGCAACTAAAATAATATATAAATAAAAGTAAAATTTAAAATAGATTTTATTGTATTTATAGAGAATTAAACAAAATTTTTCGATTTTTCAAATAGATTTATTTATTGGTTGCTTCAATAACTTTTGTTCTCTAAATTTATTTTAATTGTTTTTGGTAAAATGATACTCTGAAATCATAAGTTTTTATTTTATACAACTTTACAATGACAGCCAATAATTTAAAACTTATCCAAAACATAAAAGCTAAATATCATATTAGAATGAATATCTTAATTGTATTTTAAATGCTTTTTATGCAAATATTTTTGGATGGATTAGCTAATAATATTTGCAGTTTATTTTTAGATTTAATAGGAGTTTTAAAGCATTTCATATTATTATATTATATTGCTTCCAAGATTGTAAACTTGCAAATAAAGCAATTATACTTCGGCTCAATAAATGTACGAATACAATCAATTTTTTAGTTTTTAATGTTGAAAGATATTTAAATTTTAAATTAAAAACATAAATGAAATTTAATACAGATATCGAGCAAATTACTCAAAAAAATGTGTGTAAATAAATAAATACTGTTTTTGAATTCAATGGAAATAACATAATTTTAAATTTTTACCCATTTTAAGCGTAATTAAAATGAAAACATGTAATTTTATTCAGAATGAAAAAAAAAAAAATTGTTCGCCACCTTAAAAAAAAATATTAAAATTGGCAAATGCTTGTATGAGGAATGTACATGCTTGTTTGTATTTAAACAAAAGTAAGCAAAATTTTTATAAATTAATAGGAAGCATACATTTATTTGAACTATTAGCTATTTATTATGTTTTCAATTATCTATGTAATTCAAAATAGCAATTAATTTAATAATTAATTCTATGAGGAAGTGCTTAGTTGCTTAGCTTTTTACATTATTAAAAATAATATTCCTTAAAACAAACAAGTAAATATATCAAATCAAATCTATTCTTAAAGAGATTAAAGAAATAATAAGAGATGATCGACAAAGATTTTAAGAGATTCTATTAAATTAAAAACAACCATCCCATTTAAAAAATGCTCACTTACAGAATCATAGGATTGTTTTCTTTCATATCTTATTTGTTCATTTTCGTTGGGCTGTATAAAATGTACTAAAGCAATTTATTTACTGAGATGTGGATTATAGTTGCATTAGTCATACTCGAAAAGCTAGGCTTTTTCATTTACTTTTACACTCATCCGCAGTACGATAAATGGTACTATCATATCATTTGGGAGATATTCCACTTCGATCCTGATGATATTTTCACCACAGAAGCAAAAAAGGGTAATTTTATACCTAATTAGAATCATCTTGTCAACATTAACCAAAATAATAATAACATCAATAATCCCAATAACAACCAAAACAACAATAATAATAATAACAACAACAATAACAATAATAATGTTAACAATAACAACAATAATATTAACGCCCAAGTAGTGTAAAATAAAATAATCAATAAGTATAATTTAAAAATTCCCCTTAATTTATTGGTTAGCGTGATCTTTCATTATGCGATTTTGAGCTACTTGCAAACTTCAGATTAGCCTTATGAAATGCAAATGACTTATATGATAATTTCTCTTATTTTACTTTTTACTAATCAAATTCTGTTATTTTAAAGACTTTACTTTAGAAATTTGATAAATTTACGCTAATATATTTATATGATAGCTGAGGGACTAGCCTATCAATATACTTAGTTATCTCTACTCGCATTAATTTAAGAAGTAGGTAACAAGTGGTACGTGTATATAATTGCTTTCATATTTGCTGCTGTTTCTCTCAGCATGATTTTGGAAAGAAATACCCATTTGTATTTTACTGAATCCCTTATTTATCTCATGATTAATTAAGTTTTTGGGCTGAGACTTGAGGCAGAATTTTTATATTCAAAGCATAATGACAGATGCTAAAAAATATTCAGCTACATCCTTTATGGTTTCTTTTCAATATTGTTTTGGGTTGCTCTGCTGTTACTAGTTTTAATTTTTGGAAGTGACAAAATGTACTATCTAAATTACTCTATTCCCATAGGAATTTTAGCTGCGTGCTTCTTCTTTTTATTTTAAATAATGGTCATAGTTAGATACATATGGAAATCTCCACTACAAATAACAAAAATTGTAAGTAAGCTTGAAGAAATTGAGGAACTAAAAAAAGCTATCAGCCCTGTTACCAAAATAGTAAATCTTTAAGTGATTTTTAATAACAATGATACCGTCGAGTACCAAACAAAGTTAGTTGAGGAAATTACTCAGAAGATACTCTTCAAATATAAGGATATTATATATCAATTTGTTGTTTTTAACTAGCAGAAAGAACCTATTTTGAATATAGAATTCCTATATGACTCTTAAAAGATCAGAATAGTAGCTATAAGGTTAAATTTTGAAAATATTTCTCACCTTGAGCTAATTTGCACCTAAATTCAAATTTAAAAATTTAACTAATTTGATTTTGTAGTTAACATGTAAAATTTAGCCAGCATTAAAAACTAGGCAATACAAAAACTTATTAACTATCCTTTGATCTGTGTTAACATATCTAAAAGTTCAAATATCATCAGAGGAGATGAGTCTTTCCTGAACTACTGTATATTTATGAAATAAGTATTTTACTAGATTAAAGCTATGCAGACTCACATCCAGAATCTTCTAATTAATAATCCTCATAGTATTTACTACGATTTGTATGACGATTTGAGATTACCTTTAATAAAAAAAAGGGAGAATGATAATAATTTGTAGATAAATGCTTGACTTAAAAAATATATTAACAAAAAATAAAAAATCTATCTTTTAAAATATTACAAGAAATTAAATAATGAAAAATCTAATATGAAATAAAAAATTCTAATTAAAATATTCATCAATCAAAAACTATAATAAAATAATTTAAATATAATAACCTGTAAATATGAAAATATTAATTAATTATTAAACTTTATTCACCTAAAAATGAGCTTCCATTTTTGAATTTATCTGTATTTATGCATATAGTAAATAAATAAGTAACTAAATAAATAAATACATTTTTACTCATCTGTTAGTAAAACTAATGAGAGCTATGTAGTTAAATCGTTCACAGCTGCATAATCTGTAACTACTGTTTTTGCATATTTTATGAATCTATTTTACCTAATTTAAATCCTTCAAAATTATTAAATTTTATATTTCACTTCGTTTAAAAATTTATTTTATTTACAAGCAAGATAATAATTAATTTTTGTATTTCAATTAAAATATTTTTTGAACTAAATAGTAATCAATTTATAATAAAAAGACATATATAAATAGAATTTGATTAAAATTAAATATTTTTCACAAAAAAAAAAAGCTTTCATAAAATTAAAAGAATAAAAAAAACTATTTTAAATAAAACAATACTTTTTTTGGTAACTTGACAATTACTTAGTATTTAATTAAAGAATATATTTTTTTCATCAATAATTTAATGATTTATTTTAGTTATTTATTACATATAATTATTAATGCCTTTATAATTTAATATATTCCTTAAATTTCACATACTGCACTCAGGTATAAATTAAATACAAATAAAATCATAATAATTATTTATTTTATTTTTTCTTTACAAATTAGTTCATATTAAATAGTTATATGTTTTTTTACATTTTTTTGTGGACAAAGTTTTTAATGCTAATATTGAAATTAATTCATTAAAATCATATAGTTATTTTTGGTAAATAATAGAGTAGATATGTAAATATTATAATTTAATTATTATTAATTTAAATTTCATTTTTATTATTCCGCTCAAAATAATCAACAAAAGAATTGGTTAAAATTCTAAATTATTCTTTTTTTATTTACTAAATTAATAATTATTAAAATGTGCATTATATTTTTCATCATTTATTTAATATCTTATCTTAGTTTATTTGTATTAGATTTTATTCATGCATTTAAATATTAATTTATATTTATAAATTTTTTATCATTCTTACAGTAAAAAAAAATAATTATAAATAAATGATAATCTAGAAATCCATTAAAATCTTCTTCTTAATTTTGGATACATAATAAAGCAGATTTACAAATATTATCATTTTAATAATATTAAATGAAAATGGCATCAATAATAAATCTTCAAAATAGTAAATAAAATCTTATTAAAATTTAAATATATTTAATTTCAGTTTTTTTATAAAAATAACCGAAATTGATTGCTTTTTGTTTATTTGTTAAATTTTTACTTTAAAACAAATAGATATTTTGCTTTCAATAATATTTTATAACATAAATTTAAGTAATAAATTGTTTTTTTAATTTATGAAATAACTTACTTACTAACTTTTTTCTTGTTTATAAGAAATGAAAATGAATACTTTAAATTGGTATTTTGTTAAGAATAAATTTTGTTACTAATTTCCTTTGAAGATTATATCACAAAATTATTAATTTCCTAATTCTATTAAAACTAATAATTAAATTCATACTAATTATCATAAGTAATAATTCTGAATAAATTTATTTATTAATAGTTTGGAAAATATTAGATTTTTTTTTTTGATTTATTTACTATTTTTACACATTTTACTCATTTTCATTTTGTGTTATAAACTATTACTGATTAAAATTTTTTATTCATATTTACTTCTCATGAATTTTTAATTATTTAAATATGCTGCTCAAAATATTTTATTTCACAGCAAAAGAATAGATAAAAATACATCGTTAATTTACATTTTTAAAAATAATAAGCGTTATTTTAAATAAGAATGCAATTAGTTTTGTAAATTTAGTAAGTTAATTTGTTTTTCGCCAGTGGGGAAAATTAATTCAGTAATTTGGATAGCAAAGATATAATTTATTGTGTTAAATAGCCTCTGTAAATTTACTTTTTTTTCAAGAGTCTTAAAACAGTCATTCTAGACAGCTATTAAAGATAGGTTACAATTGTGAGAAACTCCACATTACCTAGGGAAAAAGTAAATTATTAAATGAAAATTTGGATTTTAAAATGTGTGGAAGAATTTAAATTATTATGATAAGATAAAATTTATGGTATCATTTTAGTTTTTATAATGATGCATATTAATGGATTAGAAAAAAGGAGATAATTAATTTTGATTGTAAGATATAGATAGTATTTGGTTGATGTTAATTAATTTTACAGATCTTTCAGTAGTGTGTATCAATGAAGACCACGCTTTCAAATTATTAAAGGATTATGAATTTATTCGTATTTATTTGTTTATTTTACTTTTTAAATAATTTATTAAAATATGGTAGTAAAAGATTTGATATATTTTTAGCAGGAATTAATAAGTTGAACAAAGAAAGTAATTTAATTTATTTTAGCCAATCCCATCTTAGTAAATAACTATTACATTTACAAGCTCCATTCATCAAATATGAAATATTAATTATTTCTTTCTTTATTTACTTATTCATTATTTTTTCTCTTTAAGGAAAGTTAAATTTTTTACAAATCAATTGTTTTTTATGTAATATAAGAAAGTATTACTCTCTACTTATAATAATATTTCTCAATATAGTTTTGATAAAATAAATTAACAAAATAAGATTGATAGCAAGCAATTTTATTTAATTAAAGTTTAGTAGGCTTAATTCAAAGCACTTCAATTTCAAATAAAATCAACAATAAAAAGCATCATCATAAATAAATAAATATTTTTATTTTATGAATACTCCATTTTAGGACACTAAAATAGATTAATAAAATATACAGCTTTACTAAGATATTCCTGAAGAAGAATTCACTAAGAATGTCAATCCTGAGGCTCAAAAGCTGATTTTAAAAATTAAGAGAAAGGCTTTAAAAAGTCTCTCGCCTGATAAAAGCCCATAGTCATTTGATAATTTAGCAAACTTTAATACAAGCCAGCTGAAACTACCAAAATCACAAGCATTCATTACTATTAATAGCAGTAAGTCAACTCTCCTTCCATAAATATCCAACACTTCCAGTACTCTTAATTGTATAGATATGAAGAGTAGATAAACTTTTGTAGCAGAAAATTGCAAGCAGTAGAGTTTTCTTTCTTAGTTTCAGTCAAGCAAAAGCGAATACTAATCAGATTCTAATTTAAGAAGGAAGACATAAACAAAAACTATTTTCTAAGAAGATAAAATGGAATAAGATCGTGCTTTGAAGCTTTCTTATTTAAAAAATAAATATGATTAATCGCTGAAAAATACATTTTGTCTGAGAAATAAAAGCAGCTAAATGCGATCGATGAGGGAGATTTCTTCAAAGTAAATCTCACCAATAAGAACAAATGCTCATTTAAATGATAAAAGTGCTACTTAATTCGACCATAATAACATAAAAAATATCTTAGGTATTTTTGTTTAAAAGAAAAAAGATGATTAAGAATAGAGTAAATTGTTTTTAAGGCATGCTTAGAGTTAAAAAACACTTCCTTCTCCTTTGATTTCTACTTATAAATATGATAAAATATACAAAATGTTTGTGGAGTAATAAATATTGCAGGCTCAAAAAGACGCAGAAAAAAATGAACAAAACCAACCAAATTAATTTTCTTTTGATCCAAATTAAGTTAAAAGAAAAAGAGTGATTAAGTCTGATTTTAGAATAAAAACACTTGGGAATTAAAATGAGCTTGTAGACTATATTGATTCAAAGAGAAGTTTAGAAAACGAATACAGTAATTAATTATCTCCTATACAGTAAATGTCACATATGTCTTATGAGCAAGCGTAAAAATAGCCTTATATATCTCTTTAACAGCCCAGTAGCAATAAATTTTTTCCAAGCACATTCAAATCCAAAAAAGATTACCTCTAATTTATCAACAATCCACTTTCTTTATAGGGATCAAACATATAAACTAGTCCTGGGATATCCTAGAATGGATAATAGCAAGCCTAAACTAAAAATATATTTTCTAATAATGCCATCAAGTAAATATTCAATAATTCTCCTTCTAAATCTCCTCAGAAATTAAATTCGTTCATTAGTAGTGGGAAGATGTCAAATGCATCAATAAAAGATACTTCTTCTGATGATATGCAGTCTAATATGTCTTAAGAATTGATTAAAAAATCTTCCTTTTCATTATAGCTCTAATAAAAGCATTCTTAATAACATAAACCATTTGGTAGTTTGACTCAGTCATCCTTCAAAAGAAACCCATCAGGCGTAATAGATATGATGAATAATGGCGAAGAAAGTGATAATAATATACAAAAGAGAAGAAAATTGACACAAACAAAATCTAATAAATCCTAGCATGATATTTTATCAAAATTTGGCTCTCAAGATTTTGATGACGATGAGATTTGTAGCCCTGTTATCGATGTTCACATGGCTTTAAATAATCTAAACAATTTAAAGTTAAATGAAGATTCTGTATTAGAAGCAGATAATCCACAATAAAAATTAATTTTCTTAAAAAAAATAAATGATAAAAATGGTGAATCAGAAAAGCCAAAATCTAAAAAGCAAGTCGATTTTCAAATCAGTGAAACCAAAAAGTATAAAACAAGTAAAGACTTGAATAGTGAAGAAAACTCTAAATCAGAAAACCTTTCTAAATAAGTTTAGTCCTTGAATTAATTAAAATCTGAAGAAAATGGTTATGATAGTGAGGATTCAGAAGACTATGATAGTGGAGATATTGATGTCCATAGCAGCTAAAAGAGGGCTCTAAAAAATTAGCCATCAATTTCCTTAAAAGTAGATTAGCAAAACTTCGAAAGCGAATCAGAAGAAGCTGCTGACTCACATGGGTTTGTTCTTAAAAGGACAATTGATTTCGCTCAGCTTAAGGAGTTACGTGACAAAACTATTAATAGATTGAATGGTAATTAAATAGTGAATAGAAGATCATCAAACAGCTTAACTTTAAAAAGGGAAAATAAAAATAAATTTCATCCTCTAGTCTCACCTGCATAATTCAAATAAGGAAAATAAGTGTTCGATTTTAACTCTGATGGAAATCCTAACTCCCATAGAAGCACAGAGAAAGAAATAAAAGAAGATAGTAAAAAAAAAATTAGCATTAGACAATATTTCAGGAACGGAAATGGTAAAAAGAAAGGAAAAGGCAAGAAAAAGATGCAAGAACAATAAACTTAGGAGGAAAAACAAAAACAACAAGACATTAAAATAGCTGAAAAACTTGATGGATTAAAGGATAAACTTAGAATGGGTGTAAAAATAGTTATAAGGCAATAAATCCAAAAGAAGATACAAAGCACTCTTTCAACATAAATTTTAAACAACCTGAAGTTAGACGAAGCAGCAATAGATGATTCAAACTAATTTAATGAGTTTTAACAATATGAAGATAAGTAAATTGATAATCCTTTTTCACTTGAATCTCCTATTAATGCATTTTAAGATTAGTCTATATTGAGCGGTCTTAAGTAAAAATAGGCTAGCAACAAAACTAAAATTGTATCTCCTTCATCCTCCAAAGATAATTCTTCAAAGCCTTCCTTCCATAATAAACAAAATTCTTCCTTAAATGAAAAAAATTCAAATAAACCATCTTTATAAATTTAAGTTAATTAAAACAACTCTAAAAAGAGTTCTGTACATAGTAGTGTCTCTCCTAAAGGTGAAGGTGCGAATGGCTAATAAAAGTAAGTAGGTCTCTCAAAATATTCAAATAATAATTAGTCAAATTTAAATCCTCAAAAGAATACCTAACTGTCCTCTCCTAATAAAAAAACTTAAAACCCGACTTATGATGAGCAACAAAAGGAAGTTTAGCAATATTCTTAAGCTATTATGTCTTTTTTTAATGCTTGTGTAGACAATATGAAGAATAACACAACTTTAATCTCCCATGATTTCTAACTCAAAAACCTTAAAAATTTCAATCAACAATTCAGTTAGAGTTTAGTGGAATCTTTTGCTTAAGAGATGAAAAATTAAAAAATGTCGAGCCAAGACGTAGAGAGATTTAGATATATTTATGAGATCAACACTAAGATGCACATCTTTTATAAAGTAATAAATTAATCTTCTACTATTTTTATAAATTAGTTTCATAACAATTATTTTTATTTCTGATAGTAACAGAAAATATCAGCACTTTATTTTTGAAATTGAGCACAATAAATTTTATTTTTATATGCATTTTTATGATTTGCTATCTAACTATTAAGAAATAAATTAATAAAACTGAGCAAGGCTTTAATTTTATATTTTCTAATAACAATCAAATTGTAAAAACTTGATAAATAATTTGATAATTAGTTCTAAAATTGTAATATATTTAAACCCCTAGCTTAATACTGCTGTTATTATAGTTATTTAAGCATGAATTCCTTTAGAAATTAATTTTAAAACTTTATTTATCTTTTTTTAAATTTTTGACTCAATAAAAATAAAGACATATTGCATTGTTTTGATAAACATTTTTAAAAATAGGGTATTGTATAGCTTTTAGGAGGAATTCATAAGTTGTAAGAACTTATTTAACAGATAATTAAAAAAATATCTTCTCATCTCACCATTCTGTCAGTAAATCATGAATTTTCTCCTGAATAAATGTACAGGAGAATAATTCCTGGTATTTGTGCTTTGCTATGTGAGGATCATAAGCTATTTTACTAAACTTTAAAGATATTTATGGCAACAAATAAGGAAGATGAATTTTCATTTATTGATTTTTATTTCATAAAAAAATACATTTACAGTTTTCTAACAAAACAAAAGAAAAATGAAATCAGTCAGCAGCTTTGCTTGCTGATCATGTAAAAGATAGAATCTGTTAGAAGATTTGTTTTCCCAATTACTGTTTTATCAGACTTAAAGCTAAGAGATTCAGTTGCCTAAAAGCTTTTCGAATGTGAAAAATTTATGGAACTATTTTCTCCTCAGTTTTAACTTAAGCATTTAAAAATTATAATTTATCGCTTGTATGACTATTTTTACTATGAAGGAGAGGATTAGCTAATACTAGACTTCAAAACTATCAAAAAAGTCATTGAACCTTTTGTTAAAGGTAAAGTTTCTAGAAAGATATTTGACTACATAGAGTAATTTACATAAAAAGCTTTGTAAGAAGATCCATTTACTCTAAACGTAATTTTGCGTGATCTCCACTATAAATTTACTAAAGTTAGACTCCGTTTTGGATACAGCTAAGGCATTTTTGGAATAATCAAGTTTAATGAAATACCATAATTGATAGAATCCCTAAAAGAAGAAATAGATCATTCAGTTGAATATGGTTTACTCGCTGAGCTCAGTGAAGTAGAATAGCAAAAGGTTAAAGACACTTCCTTCATCCATAAGTATTTGAGGTTTTTACTCTGTGAGTATGACATATTCTCTGTTTATGACACCTCTGTATCTATGTCTTATCTAGGAGTTACAGTCAAGTACTTTAAATTTTGGTTAAACTGTTTACATAGCGTAATGCTTACCAGATATAATCTTTAACCTTCCAAAGTTTAAATCTTTATGAGGTTTGTCGAAGCTTGCTGTCCAGCAGTTTGAAAAATTTTAACAACCAATTCAAATACATTATTTATTAGATAAATACAATTTTTAGCAAAGCATAAAAAATAATTTCAAAGAAAATTTGCAAAAGCAAATTTAGCCATAATAAACATGAACAAATAAAATATTAATAAAAACTTTATTAAAATAAAAATTAAAGAAAACAAATTTCTTTTTAATTAATTTCTAAAAATTTACTTGTTTTAATAAAATAATTTATTTCCAAATACAATTTTATATTTTTAACATATTTGTTAAAATTTTAAAAAATAAATAAAAAAAATAATATCAAGTCTATTTATTTATTCATTCATTCAAATTATTTGATAATATTTTAAAAGAGTAATTAAAAAAATTTTTAATTAAAACAATTGCATCGATATTGAAAAGAATTGCTTATTCTTTTGAATTTGCAAGTTAGCAAATAAAATAAATTTACTTTACAAAAATGAATTAATGATATAATTTTTGAATTCAAACCCAAAGAAAAGAAAAAAATTTTATTCTTATTGTGTAATTAAAAACTTTTTTATATGATTTAATAAATTTATGAGGATTTATTCATGAGATTAATATCTATTATATTATTCTATGTTAAATTTCATGTTGAAGAATATGTAATTATCCTAAAACTAGAAACAATAAATAAATATCTTTGATTAATTTTTGCATGATAATTAATCCAACAACATATAAAAGCAAGCACACTCATATTAACAGAAAAGAAATGAGTTCATTCAAAGTAAATAACTAAAATAAAATATTACTGAAATAATTTATTTAATTTTTATCTGTGTTTTAGGTAAAGTAAAAATTGAAATTTAAATGAAAGAGGATTTTTAAAAAATAAATCTACTTGAATTTATTTCAGATAATTTAAGAAAAAAAGAAAAATTCATAGAGAAAGAAGATAGATATTTATTATTCATGCATGTTTAAAAATGACAAATAGCTAATAAATATAAAAACGTGCACTCGATACTGAGCTACTGTGTTTGACTTAACAAATATCGAATAAAATAAAACAAGCTAGCAAGAGATTAGCATAGTAATTTAATGTGAAAGTAGCAGAAAGAAGCAAAGAAAAAAATACATAAATAAATTTCAGTAATTTAAATAAATATTTGAATTTTTAAAATTTAGGAAATGACTAAATAAATATTTTTTATCACGTAGAGTGAATTAAAGTCAGAGAAGGAAATTTTTTATTTATATTAATACTTTGTCTGATTAACTCTTCAGAAATTATTATATTAAATAAACAAAACAAAAAATTAACTCCCAACTTCGGTTAAGGAAAAAAACTCTATTAACTTAGCAGCAGATCTAAATTTAAAATGGATAACAAGAAGACAAGCGTTAAGGTAGACTGCAGCATACATTTTTATAACTTATTATATTTTAAGGTTTCAATAAGATCTTCTTGATTAATGTTATTTTTAAAAAAGGTTCACAATCCTCCTGGCGGTGCTTCCAATTTCACAATCGGAGGTGGATACGAACAAGAAGCTCCTAAGAAGAATGTCACTCATAACGCTAACTAAGAATCAACTGAAACTACTGATCCTACTAAAACTTCTGTCAAGGTAAACACTTACTTAATATTAATCATAAATAGAAGCAGCTCAATAAAAATCAAATAGTTTATCTGTTTTTATTTTTAGTAGCATTTATACTAGCATATAAAATGGTCAAATGATTGATTATAAAAAATAAAAAAATGGCTTATTTTAAGCTTCTTTCTATTAAATAAATATTTAGGTTCACTAATAACCAGGTGGTAATTCTAACAACATTTTTGGAGGTGGAGATTAGCCTGCTAACAATGTTAAGACATCAGTTAAAGTACATCAATAAGCTACTTCTAACATTTTCGGAGGATACGAAGAATAGCCAAAACCTTAAAAGCAATTGAACTAACATCAATAGACAAGCAATATATTCGGAGGTTATGAATAACAACCTGTTCAATAAAAAGGTGGAAGAGCTTAAGTTGCTGGACAAAACTAAAGCTCTCATAACAATATCTTTGGTGGTTATGAAGAACCTGCTAAGAAGCCTGTTTAATAATAATAGCAATAATAGTAACAAGCCCAATAAACTCAATAATAGGATACCAAGACATCAGTAAAGGTTCATAATCCTCCTGTAAATTTTAATAAGCATTTATCCATTTTTATTAAATTCATTTATTTATAAAAAGGGTGGAAGATCCAACTTCACTTTGGGTTGAAAAAAATGTAGAAAATATAGAAAGAGTTAGTAAAATAGAGAGTTAATTTGCAATGATATCAGACTGAATCCAAAAAGATTTATCTTTGCCTTACAATAAAAAAATATATCAAAGTGATTTGTTTAACAATAGGGAAAATACATACTTCTTTTGTATAATTTTCCTTTCTAGATCAAATCAAATTAATCTTTAGATCATATTTTTTTACTAATCAACAACTTTTTGCTGCAAATCAACTTTCAGGTGGAGAATTACATTAAATTGTAAAATTTCCATTCCAATCATGTATTAAGAGCAAATTAACTCCCTCTATTAACTAATTTTTTTCTCCAATACCAAATTAAAAAATATATTATAATCCCCCATCACAAATTATGCAAAAATTCTTTATGAATTGCTTAATAATTAATTAATTAAAATATCATAAAATAAAATAATTAATAAATAAACAAGTAAATTTAATTAATTTATTTGTCATGATAGCTAAAAAAATAAGTTAATAAATTACAATTTAGAGGAATGCTAGTATTAAACAAAATATCAAACCTAAATTAACGTTTAATAGAAATTTATACACAAATACACCACTGACTGACTAGCTAATAATATTTATATTAAAATAATTTAATAATACACTTTGAATTGTATTCCTATCTAACTTACTCATTATTTATTTATTTGTTTGTTTTATTTGTTTTTATTATTTGCATCATTTCTTAATTATTCATAATTATTTTCATATTATATATAGTTCATTTTCATTTCTGTTTATAACTAACTTGTTTTACTCTTATTCATTAAGATAATAATTAAAATTATGTCTCTTACTTCATAAAATTTACATTTAGAGATATTATCTTTTTGAAATATAATTATTTATTTACTAAGCTTTATCATTTACATTCAAAAAATTTATATATTTGATGTATCTTATTGCTCTTCTACTCTTATTTCCTAATATAAATTTTGTATTTTAAACTTTTTTTAAATTTAATTTAAATTACTAATATGATCTCAATATTTCCTTAGATATTTTTTCTAATTTAGTTTCCTCTAAATTCAATAACTGGTTGCATTCATCATTAGTTTGTTGAGTCTATTTTTTTTGTTTAAAAACGTATTTAAATTAAGAATAAAATGTAAAATATCTGATTTGCTTTTACTATTTCAAATTTTTTAAAATTTAGTAATTTGAATTGTTCAAATTTAAATGAAAAATTGAAATATTTTATGAAGGATTTTTTATAAAAGCATGTAAAATATATTTGATAAATTAAAAATTTGTAAGGTTTTACACTGTTTATGGCAATAATTTCTTTTTGTAAAATGATGTTAAGTTCTTAAGAGATAATTTTTTGATGAGTATGAATGTCAATAACATAATCCTAAGAGATTATGTTCTTTACCAATTTATTTGATTTATAATCGAGTTTTTATGGTTTTTTTTCTTGGTATTCGAAGTTAATTAAATTATTAAAATTTCTAGCTGATTAAGAATATTCTAGTTATCTCTATCTAATCACAGATGACTAGTTATATTGTTGGAGATGAGGATTGTAGGATACTGATTTAGATCTGTTAATCATCATCAAAACATCTTCATGATCTCTTAGAAATGAAATCATTTTTACTCTTTTTTCTTCTTCTGCTTTTTTTTAAAGTGTTGACATATTTGTTTATTGGAAAGAAGGTGCTTGGGTTGTTCTAGATGAATAAAGATCTGAATTTTATTTATAACGAGGTTTTTATATGATTAGCTTAGCAGGTGTTTATAATGAAGGCTCTGTTTACTGCTTTTAATTGTTGTCTTAATAGTTAGATGAGAGCTATTAATTTTTTTTCCTTTTTATGTCATTTTAAGAAGAGTTAGCCCTGCTTAATTAGTTTTTTTTCTCAAAAGCTAAAATATTTATGTTGTTTGATTAACTAGTAACTTAATCTTGCTTACTCAATTGATCATAATTCGAAGACAATTTATCGTCTTTTGGATTTTATTTTTTATAGAAAAAGCTTGTAGGAGTTTAATTTGAATTCTAAAAAAGATTTTATTTCTTAGTGTCGTGAAATGTTGACATCATGAAACTTTCATTGTTTTGAGAAGAGTAGACTGATTTATCAAGTTTTATAGATTCGTTATATCTTTAAATTGTATTCATTTCTTTTATAATTTATTGTTTTTCTTTTTCATGATCTGCTTGTATTTTTGCTTTCACTTTTGCCATTTCTCTTTTTTCATTTTAAATTTTTAGAATCTTTTCATTGTCATCTGAGATCTTCTAAAGTATCTTAAAGCGCTGGATTTCATTTTACTTTTCTACTCGTTTAGCATTGTTTAGAGTTTCCTCTATCCTTATTTAGTGGTCATAGCATTTTAGTTGCTAATCATAGTATCTCTCAGTTCTATTTTGCTATGCTCTGTCCATAAGCTAGCAGATAGTTAATTCTTAAACATGGTTTTTTTATTTCAAATCAACTAAAGATTTCTGGAATTGTTCTTTTACTTTATTTATCTTTTGTTCTCTGAGTCTGGCGTTTTCCTTTCTTTGATTTTCTTCTCTCATCTACATCTCCTAGATGCTTCTTTCCTTTTCATGGAAAATATGTTGCTGCTCTTGCTTTTTCTCTTCCTCTTACTGCATTTGCATGAACTTTTAAGTATTATAAAAATATTTTTAATTGAAATTCTAATAAAAATTCCCTAATACAAACTCGAAAAAGAATATTTATTACTTTTTATTATGTAATTTGTTAACTTTTGCTTTCTGAAGCTGCCCTTCTCTTTTAGAATTTTTGCTGCAATTATTCATGAAAAAGCTTTTTTTTATTTTCGTTTACTACTTCCTTCCTCTAATAGTTCTATAAATGAATTTATTAATAAGTTAGAATTTTAATCAGTAGAAGTTTTAATTAATTAATTTATTTAATTATTACTTGTAAAAGTTATTAGGTCTAGGCTTACTGACCTTCCCTGATTTAGACTATTTTTTGCTCAAGTTTCTCTCTTGCTTCTTAATTTTTCTACTTTTTAGCCTCAAACTCTTTTTGTTTTCCCAACATTTTCAGTTATAATTAAGATTGCTTTTCTTAATACTTTTACTGCAGTCTTTTCTGTTCTTCTTTTCTTTGTTATTCCATTTCAATATTTTTTTGCTCTCTCAAACTTTTCTGCTCTTCATTTATAAGTTATCTCTTCCTTTGTTCTTCCATCCTTTTTTCTCCTAAAAGCCTAATCTTCTCCTTCTTATATTCATTTCTCTTGTTTTATAAATTTTAATTTATTTAATACGATAATAAGTAATGCAATAGGCATTTACTCTTCTTATTTCTTCGATTTGAATCTAATTCTTTATTAAGAAATCAATCTGTTTTCTTTATTTTTCTTAAAGCTTTTCTAATTTCTTTTTTTCTTTCTCTAAGTATTCTTCTCTGCTAAAGCTATATGATTAAAAAGTGCTGTTCATCTACTTAATTAAATGATAAAAATAAATATTTTTTAGCTTATAAACCATTTTACTTAAGATATATTTTGATCTTTTTTCTCACTTTCTCTCAAAAGTTTTTGTCTCAACTATTTTGAAAAAAATTAATTGAAATCTTCTACTATGAACTAAAAAAGAAGTTGCTACCTCTCTAACATATTCTATTCTGTGCAATCTTCTAATTTCGTGTTGTTGCATTTTAACTTCTACAAATTCATCCAACCTACTTGGAGGAATTTCATCTAGCTTTTTCTTAGTTTCTTATTCAATTTATTCTTTGTCAATTTTCTTAAGGTCTTCTTATTCATACCCAAGTAGCTTTATTGCTTTTAATGAAGTAGGACTATTATTAAATATTAAGTTAAATAAATAACAATATTCCTAATTAAAATTGCCTATTAATATCATGTCCAGAGTTTGCTTCTTGATTAAAATTCAATGCATTTATCAAAATCTTTTCTGCCATTTTGCTTCTTTGATCGTTTTTCAATACAATCAATTTAACTTTCTTAAAATTAATTATTTTTACTCACTAAAAATTATTAATTTTTTTTATAAAACATAAAAAATTCGTATTTTTAAGTACAACAACAAAAACAAAATAACTTAATGTTTCATTTTAACATCATAAGAATATTTTATTTTTTCATCAGCAGTTCTCAATCAATCAATATATAAAATTATCGATTTCCTATAATTTGATATTAAAATTTTACTAAAATAATTTTTTGATTGCTTATTCAACATTTTTTTAAATAAAATAAATAAAATATAATCCCAAAGAAGAAGCTTATTATTTTTCATTTGATTTTGATTAAGTTATAATGAAATTTTATACTTAAAAACTATTAAGCTAAATTCATAAAATATTAATGATATTGCACAAATTTAAAAATAAATATCTTTGATAATGTTTAGAATTATGAATAGTTATTGTAATACTATAGCTAAAAAAATTTATTCTACTTTAATTTAATTTAAATAAGTATTAAAACAAAACAAAAGAAATCCTCAACAATAAATTAATGTTTATCATTTAAACAAAAAACATAAATAAACCTTTTAAATAATAACAATAACTCTACTATTTTTATATTTTAAGTTATTATAATAAAAGCTTTTAACTATTGTTTTTTTAAAAATTATCACTATAAATTGTCTATTAAATGTTAAAAAAATAATTATTGAAATACTATATTAGAATTTATGGATAATAAGTAAATTGAACATACAAAATAATATTTTTGTTAACATTTTCTTGATTTGAAATTAATTATAAAAGATATTCTTTATTTATGGTCTTAGTGAATATTTATTTATCTAGTTAATTATTAGATTTGAAGATAAATTTTTTTATTTTGTTTGAGAAATAATGATAATGATTGATATGGATCTTTAAAATGGTATATTTATGAAGTGAATTTACCTAAATTTTCAATTATTAATTGATGATTATTTTATTTTTAATTAATGAAGTAATTATGAGGATTTGTTTGATAAAGTATGTATTGTATGTGCAGTAGCAAACAAAATTTGCGAGATGACAGACAGACAGATTCTTCTTGGTTATTTATAAATAAAATTAATTGCCAAGGATAAGACAATAAATAAAAATATATAATCAAGAGAAACCAAAATCAAGCAATAAATAAATAAAAAGCAAATAAATAGCAATTAATATTGTCAAATTAATTAAAGCAAAATCAATAAATAATTTTTGGAAAAATGGCTGAGGAGTACGATCCCGATCACAGACTTTCATAAATGAAGAAGGCCATCTAAGAAAAGGCTTAATTCATTTAAAAAAATTATGAAAATTAGGCAAGAGAAGCTTATGAATAAGAATTTAACAAGTAAATCGAAACCGAAAAAAATAGAATTACCGAAAGAATGACTTCTGATAGAAGCAAGTTCATTTAAGAAAAGAAAATGTAATTAAATTCTATTATAGAAATAATTATTTCTTTAATTATGAGTGCATTAAATATTTGAGATAGGTTTTATTAATTTATGATTTGAGCAATAGGTTTCTATTTCAAACATTTTTTAAGCACATTATTCAATTTATTTTCATTGCGAACATCCTTTAATCAAAAACCATTTATTTTAAATGATCAATTTCTGATCAGCTCAATACTCTTTTTAGAACGAAAGTAGCTTTGGTTTATAGGAGTTAATAAGAAAAATGTTTTTCGCTTATAATTTTAAGTTATGCAATGAGTTTTTTTATTAAATTAAAGAGAAAAGTCACGTCTTATCAATGAATTGAGACTCTCAAAGATGAGCAAAAGATACGGTTTTCTTGAGAATTTAAAGGGAGATATTAGAAAAGAGCTTTAAAATAGACTCTGTAATAAGGAAGATTAAAAAAAGCTTTTGAAAAATCTTATTCTCCAAGTAAGCATTGAACATTTAAATCTGAATTTGAGTGATTTTTGTGAAGCGCACCAAACATATAAACAAGGCTAAAAAATATATAAAAGAAAAATAAATAAGATTCTTTCAGCTTGATCTAATATTTTTTGAGCTAGCGAGATATATGTAATTTTGGCGAATAATAGATTAAAGCAATTATGCACTTTATAATAAAGGAAATAAATCAACATTTGATTCTATTTGAATGGAGAAAGCGAAATGATCATTCAAATTTTCTTAAAATGAATTAAAATTTTCAAAGATATTCTGATCATTTATTAAAAAACTAAATAAATAATGTGCGTGTTTGCTTAGTTAGTTTGGATCAGAATTGCTTACAATTATTTTCTTATATTTGGAAAATTAATATTTTACATCTTACATAATATAAATAAATAGGCTATGATTAAGTTGATGGAACCTGAAACTACTCTTAGATGTTTGAGAAACGATGTCGCAGTTATTGAAAGTTTGATTAAGGAATGCCAAACAGAATTTAACTAACTTGTTCAAAAAGAATGTAAAAAGACTATAGATTCAAAAATTAAAATCGATAAGGACAACTTCTTGGATGAAAAGTATTGATTACATTATTTGTTTACTAATTTATTTTCTAATATTAATATTTTACAAATTTAATGTTTTAAAAGTTTATTGGGTGGTATTGTTTTAACTTGCTTAAATGGAAATATAGTCGTTTCTAACACTATCGACTCCAGAATCGATTTTGCTTTCTAAGAAATGCTTCCTGAAATCAGAGAAGGTTTATACCCTGACCCAGTTAGAGCTGCACACGATTCTAAAAGAAGATAAGAATAACTCGCTGCTCAAATGGCAGCTGCTCACAAAGCTCACTGAGTTTTTCATTAAAAATTTATACATATCTATATACTAATAAAATTGTTAAACTTAACATTTATATTCTTTTCTTTTTGTTTTACGATTTTACCTGATTAAAATATTTTTTTAAATCAACTAATTCCTATTTTTTAAGGAAAAATTCTTTATAATGGTCTTTATTTTAATTAGTTCATTTTTGTGTTAATTGTAATTGAGATTTTATTTTTGCTAAATAATATGTTAATTTTAAAATAAATGATCTCAAATAATTTTACTAAAAAATAATATTGTTCTTTTTTAAAAATAAAATATTCACAAATTTAATTTAAGTTGTCTCTAAATAGTATTAACTTAAATAATATTTTGGAATAGAAGTCAATTCAAGCATTCCATTTTTCATATTTATTTTATATTACAATCATAAATGAAAATTATGTTTTTTTTTCACTCCTTTTAACTCAATATCGAAATTGAGTTTTTAAATAAGGTTCAAAAATATTTATTGTGAAAAAGATAATATCTCAGAAGAGGAATTTTTTGTTTTAATTTTAAAAAAAGGAATTTAACATAAAATATGGGGGAAATATTAAAATTTGTTTCACATTTTAAAAATATAAAAATTAATTTGTTTTAGTAAGAAATTTTTAAATGAAATAAATTAGTTTTTGCTTATCTATCATAAAGTGGATGTAGCTCAATCGGAAGAGCGTAAGATTGTGGCTCTTGAGGTAGAGGGATCGAAACCCTCCATCCACACTTTTTTTTTTTACTTTAATTTTATTTACTGAATTTACTCTATAAAATTCTATTCATAATTAATTTTGTCTTTCAGCTAGCGCTTTTTTGCTTTAGTGAGTTTGTATTTTATTTTAGTGCATGAGTGTAAGTTAGATGTGATAAAAGCTTAAATGAAATAAATTAGATGAAGTGTATCTATCGTGAAGTGGATGTAGCTCAATCGGAAGAGCGTAAGATTGTGGCTCTTGAGG